>CM065424.1:12958199-13558199 GCA_033060865.1 Dorcus hopei
GCTCATTTCGAAGGCTACAATAAGTACTTCAGTTACACATAAAATAAAAAATTATCCCTTAAATATTTATAATTTTTATAGGACACTTAAACGTACAAACAACATTTTCAATGCCAGCGACTCGCTTTAAAATTCTCAAAAAGATCTCATAAATACCTTCAAGATATTAATACAATCCTAGAAAAGATCAGTACGGAATTCCTAACAGTTATTGAGAAATTAAATAATTTACAAAATCATGCGTCGTGAATCGGCCGGCTTGCGTAGTACGGGTAATGATTACTGCAAGTTTCAATATTACATTTTATATTTAACAAAAATTCTAATTATTAGCCGTATCTTTCTATTAAATAAAAGTAATCAATACATTTTACGTCATATTGGGTTTAAAATTAGTCACTCTCCAGTCAAATCATTTCAAATACCTACTACTCTCCCCTCGCTTTGAAAATAAAAGTTTTTAAATTATCATCTGAATCAGGGATATGGGAACAAAACAGTGCAATAATTGTAAAGAGCTTCGTACTACTTTTGCTTAACTGAAGAATATTACTGTGCTCCTTATAATAATTCAAAGAATGATCTCTTAGCACAATTAGTTTATAATCCGTAGATACATATTACGTGCCATCTTCAGTACACTCACACGCTCACAAGTTCAACGCACTTCATAAAATCTTTGGTTGATATAAACCAGAGGATATTCTCCTTACCAAATTTCCAACGGAAATGCCTTTAGCCATCTCTAATATCCACCTAAACCACTGTCTCCTTTACTATCCTTAGTTTGTGCTCCTTATGTTTAGGTCGCCAAAAGAAATTGTAAACAATATTAAAAATATTTAAAAATATTCTTGTCAGCCCAATTAAGAGTATTGCACGTGTATGAATTTACTTTAAGTACCTCAGTCTCATGATTCTGCCATCACAAATATTTAACAATAGCAAACCAAGCTTCCATAAGGTCACTAATACCCGTACTCAAAGTATTTCCTTGAGGCTTCTTTCAATAAGGGACTCCTTAGAATGGCTACCGTAAGGCAGCTGTCATTCTAAGGGATTCCTTATTAAAGGAAGCCTCAAGGAAATACTTTTTTAAAGTATAAATAAAGTTTGACTTCAAACTTTTGGAAAGAGATATTCAAGAGAAAGAAAAAGAAACTCACAGAGTAATCCTCGATAATTAAGACCTAAGAGCAATACCAAAAGTTAATATCTTGATTGTACTCTGTGTTGATAACGCATTGGAGAAAACAAAGAAAGAATAAGGAAAGGCGAAAATTTCGGGTAGACACGTAAAAATCTCCCATTATTATTTAAAAACGTTAGACAGAAAGAGTGAGAGAAAAAGAAGAAATTATGAAGCGTCAAAAAGGCGAGTAAGCGATTTTGAAAAAGCTTACAGCCGAAAGGGGAGATTTGGGATAAAAGGCGGTTAAGCAGATAGGAAGAAGAGGACCCTTGAAACGGCTACCAAGGTCTTGAGAACTCACTTCTTTTGTTTTTCTTTTAATGGGGCCATTTAAAACCCGAAAAATTTGCTGAGAGAACGAACAAAACGGAACTTATTTCACCAAAGTATTGACAATGGGTTTTAAATTATTTTAGAGTAACTAAGCGGAGAGCTTTTGGCCATTTATTGTAACGAATTTTCTTTTGAACGGTTCAGGTCGCGACATCTTACGGTCAATTTTTGACCCTAAAATAATTGTATGACTTGCAACAAATTCTTTTTATTAAAAAAAATAATTGATATCATCTTTCAAAACTGATCCAAGAATGGGGATAGAAAGAAGAAAGAAGTCGACAGTGTATGCATTTCTTACGGTTCATAAAAATTAGTTTCTCTATAATGTCCTAGATGGCGCCATTCTTTTACATGTTCTTAACATATTCAAGCTTTCAAAATTAGTAAATTTCACTGAAGTTCGGTTTTATAAACGCAAGTTAACTTTAACCTCCAGTTTATTGCCATAACAACAATTTGTTACCACTGAAATAGTTAAACTTTAGTTATTTCCTGCTTTTTTTAACATACATATTTTGATCTCATTTCATTTTATGTTCTCTGTTTTTTCTTTTTTATTTACCAACTTTTCTTTCTCAAGTTGTTTGATCGTGTTCATTATAAAAAAAAAGTAATACGCAAATAGTAATTCCTAATCGGAATTAGAAATTTAGAGGCGTTTTAATTAAAAAATGCGCACGTAACACGCGCTCTATCTTGAAATACAATACTTATCTGCGAATATATCGCGGTGAATAATAATAAGTTTGATAGTATCGAAAATAAAATGCGCCATGTGCTACAATTAAGCGTACGCGCGAAAAACTCAACCAAAACTAATTTCCGCAACACAATTGCACGCTCCTAACCAGGAAATATTGCTTTAGGAGACCAGTTTTGGATAACCTTGGTAGTTTAATTTATTTATGAGAAACCTAGCCCATTACTATGCGTTCTGACAACAGACCTTTCTTTCTCTAAACTAAGCAACAGTCTCTTGCGTAATGATACTCTTTAACACACGATTCGTAATTTAGTTTCTCGATTTTCAAGCGTGACATTTATCTCATCGTCTTTGTCTGGAAATTATTCCTCTTTGTTTTCCAAGAGGTGATTATCATTTACGGGCGTGCGAATCTACAGAGTGTATCCGAAATCTCATGGAACGCAAGAGAAAACTCAATTACGACACTTGGCAACAGTTGTTATAAAACTTTTGTTTTTCTTGTAGTACATGAAGGATAACTTCAATACACATGTGTATGCACGTATTAGAAAAAAAAGACTTGGTCGTTTCATAGATAGAGTGGTTTAAAATAGAACGCGTAATTGTCTGGCGATTTAAAATTCTTCAAATCAAAAGTTTTTTTTTGTTTTGTGTTCTGTTGTGTTTTTTCCTTTTGGAAAATTTTAATTATATTTGAATGGAAATGACCTGCTTTCATGAATTGCACTAACGTTCTAAATACGATTTATTACATTTTTTATGTGTTTATAATAACATAGTCAGGGCGACGTGTCTTATTAAATTAAAGGATTTGCGCAACGCCTTACTATAATTTAGCAAATTTAGTCATTCGCATTGCCAAACTCCGGTCGTAAATTTTCTGGTGACGCCCTTTTCGTGGAAAGAATATTTTCCAAGTTGGCCGGCGTTCACTTTTTAACATTATTTTTATACGGGTGAGTACACAATGTTTCGCGGTTACACAACGAGTTGTTGAATAATTACTAAGCGCAAGTCTATTTTTGCGTTTCTTCGGCCAATTAAATTACTTAAACTTGATTATTAAAAATTGCGCCCACTGCATTCGTGCCTCTGGATTGCATGGGGTTTTGCAATGGCTCACGAATTAAGAAAGAAGTTTTTCAGTACGTTCAAAACTAGGACGTAAAATGTTACTAAATATTCAGCTCGCGCAATGAGAGTTTCTAGAGTTACATACTCGCAGTTTTTCGGAATAAATAATTCCGCAATTTTATTACGATTTTTTTTCAACACAAACTTCGTTAGCACCGGGTTTCTTTGAACTTGCCGCAAAATAGATGGACAGGGTGATTGTCTGGTTGGATGCACAATTTTATAACACTAGATCTCATCTGTAAATTAATTGCAGGTACTAAGCAGAAATTAAAATGTTAATGAAGGAAAAAAATTGCGAAAATATATCATAATATGTATGGAAATGTTCCTGGATGCTAATAATAAAAACACGCAACATTTTGAGAACGAATAATAATTTAATACAGTCACAGGTCTGTGACGACACGTGAAATTGTTATGTACTATTTTATTTAGTGCTTTTTAGTGTCAGAGTTTCGCTAATTTATGAATTTCTAAGTAGCGAACCGCAGTTTATGTACAGCTTCGCAAATACTTATTTACCAGCACGCCAGTTAAACGGAACCCAGATTTTCTTAAGCGGAAAATCATCTTCTAGAATTGAAAAAATTTAAGACATTACAATAACATAAATTTCACAGGAAAATTGTTTAAATTTACTTATATGTATTAAAAAACAAGTTTCTTAAGATTTTAGCGTACGCGTCCAAGTTTAGAAAACGAGCCGCTTTGCGGCGAGTTTTTTTAATTGCGCTAGAATGTCTTATGAAATTTGTATGTTTGTATTTTAGTTGTTAGATATAAAAAGACTAAAAAATCTCCGTCGTTTTGTAATTCAGTTAATTGTTTATAGGACATTTCTGTTTTGTTTGTGGCGGTTTGTAACGTCGGTTGGCGCTTCAAATAATTTCAAGCAAGAAACAATTTGGAGGTTATGTTTATAAACAATTTAAGTAGCGACATCTTTCGATCGCTTTTTGACCTGACATTGCAGGAATCCGCTGTAAACAAAACCGATTTGCACAAAATTTTTTAAAGTTATGTTTATAATTTGAGATGTCAACACTGTCAAACAAACGTCAATTTGGAGACTTGGACCTAATGAAACAACATTTCGGATGTTCCAAGCTTGCTGCACGCTGCGTATTAAATAATATGTTTAAATTAAATTAACGCTGATTGATGTCCAAATTAAGACCGAATGACAAAGAAAATTACAGAACTTTCTTCGAATAAGACTTCTACAGGTAACTGTTGGAAAATGAGACATAGGCAATGTAACAGAAATGTAGACTGAAAGGAGTGTAGGCGCGTAAAAGGGATAGAGGAAGCTTTTGCACGTTCTAGCCCTTTGCAAAGTCGTGCCTATTTGAATAAATTCAGCCTTGTTTTTTTATAAAGTCATACATTTCACGAATTTCCCTATTTGGACCTACAAATTTTGTTAGAACTAACCAGCGAGTTAAGAATAAACAGGATGAAGTCATACAAAGTTTGTTGTCCAAAGTGGTAACTAAATATGGCTGTTGTATGTCAAAGACGCACGCAAGCGTTTTACAAAATTCTGGAACGACCATAAACGACACAGTTTACCATACACTTACTATACTAAATTTAACAAAATAAGATCCTAGGAATGTCAATTGTATTCTACATACTGGAGTTCTATCATAAAAGTACTCGGAAGGCACGGTGAATTGAATATTAACGGTAGCAGCATTCAAGTGAGATAGCGAACCATTACGTCGTCGCTTAACCGCTTCTCCCTCTAACACATTAGGGAGTTATCGCAACATGAACGTTAACATTCACGCTAACGTTAAAATCACGTGACTCAATACGCTATTTCGTATAACGGATCAGTAAAATTTTTAGTTATCGCATGTGCTAGAGTCCAAATACTTTCGAATCATAAATTCGTCCCAGGGGCAAATAAGCCCACGAAAGTGCTTCTGAAGTGGCGTGTCTGGTTCCGTATGTGTTTATACATTCTTTTGCATTACAATTTATTTAGTAAAACCACTACCACTGGCAGCTTTAACCGGAATTCGCGCAAGTCATTAGGCGCATTCCTTTTACCACAAATCTTACCTGAGATCACATAAACGTCATTTCCATTAGCACAAACAAGTGTGTTTGAATTGAGATACCCACCTCCCACCTTGCCTTTTGAGCACTCCCATTGGTTGCTACGTTGAAATCTTCGTTCAAACTTACTTGTTCGTGCTAACGGAAATGACGTTTATGTGTTCTGATGTAAGATTTGTGGCAAAAGGAATGCAGCTATTGTGTTGATTCGAGAGTATTTGGACTATATATTACGTTAAGAAAGTTCTAACCTTGTAATTGTTTACGCTTTAGCCGTCAAACATCAAAGTTGTATTAGGTTAAATTTATTATTAAGTTGATTGTTCGAGACAATGGAAGATTTGGTAGAATTAATGGCGTTTGAAGCATTGGAAGATGACAGGTTAGACGACGCGTTACTGCATACGTTAGGAAGAAAATTTACTTGTGCTTTGACGTATTACACAACCATACACAACATAACATACACATAACCTTCAAATTTACGGTTTCGATATAGCTCCGTTATTCGGATCCAAATAGCGCGTTCCCTTAAATGTCTATCGGCACGATATCTCTTGCGCCTGCGCATTTCGAGGAATATACCGTTATCATAATAACGGAAAAGGTGTGATAACTCTCTATTAACTGTCAAGCAACCATTAACTGTCACGGTTGACAGTTAATTAATTAACTGTCACGGTTGACAGTTAATGTTGATTAGTATTGTATAAAAGAAGAAGCGGTTATGCGGTGACGTAACGGTTCGCTGTCTCACTTGCGGGAATGCTGCCACCGTTAGTATTCAATTCATCGTGCTCGGAAGGAACTTACATTTACTTACATTACGCTTGCAGCGCCCACTGATTATCGAAAAATTTCAAAACTAATCTAAAAGTCATTCAATTTTTAACTGAAGTCTATAATAACCTATCAATGTATCACAAAATCTTTTAACCGGACACTAAATAGCGCACAATACACTTAACGTTTCGCCGTTTCCGTCGTTCGACAGCTTCGTCAGAAGTGCAAAATATAAACAAGTTGTCAACTTGCGGCGAAACGTTAAGTGCATTGTGCGCTATTTAGTGTCCGGTTAAAAGATTTTGCGATACAAATTTCATCGGACAAGAACCAACTTTAAATATCAATGTATCGTTTGTACAGGGCGATCGAAATCCCACTGCTTTTCGTTCTAACCTTCATGTGATAGATGTAAATATTGATATCAAGAAACTAGTGTCGGATCAGGACAATCAATTTCGATCTCCCTTACTAATCACAGTTGCTAAATAAACACAAATCCGTTCTAAACTCAGATACAAACACAAAATCCGGCAATTATTTTACGACAACGGATGTAAACAAACAGAAACTAATCTACCGCAAAGTGGTAACTTCCGTCAAATGTAATTGCATTCTCCTACTGTTGTAGGTTCTCTCCTGTTAATTCTTAACTCGGCAGAACTAACCTAATGATATCCCGTTCGCACTTCATAAATTTCAAACTTCAATTTTTTGCGTTATTTGTTCTCATTGAATATCTGTGATTTCAGTTTTAATCAATTACCAGTATAATATAATCTAACCTCAAACAACAGTCTTTTATTTTAAATTGGTACCTACATATAAAGAGTGTTTAACAGAAAAATTCGCTATGATGGTTTTGATTTTTAAATGAAAGGAGACAGAGCGAGAACGGGATAATTTCCTAAATTGACTTTTGACGGATGACAGTTGTCAAACAGTTGTAATGTTCTGCTTACAACCTAACGGTATACATAAAACCTAAAGTAACATTTCGCGTAGATCTACGAGGACTGGCAATTAAGTTCGTAAAATATTTTTCGTGTGCACCCCTGCAGCAGCTACAACATATGGGCCGTGGAATAACGTCCTTATCCTAACTTCAGTTCAAATTTCAATTGAACTTCATTTAGGCCCAGTTTCATAAAACGTAGTTAACCACTCGATCAAGTTAATTGTGTGATTAAGGAAAGTTTAAATTTCCTCCAATGATATTGCTTAATCACACGATTAACTTGAACGATTGGTTAACTACGTTTTATGAAACTGGGCCTTAATTAGTTTAACGTCAGATTTTGCAAAGCGTGTCCGCTGTAAAAAAATGCATTGTGGGTTTAATAGAGAAAAGAACCGTGATTAATTTTTTAGGTAAAATTTAAAAAAGTCAGCTCGGAAATCGTTGAGCTTTTGAATGAAGCATTATTAAGTGAGTCTACCATGAAACCTGCTACAGTTTACGAGTACGCAAAGAGGTTCAAAAAAGGGAGGGAATCGGTTGATCGGTTGATCCGAGAGAAGGAAGACCCATTTCGACAGGAGGCAGAAGAAAATGAGAAGAGTCGATGAACTTCTATGAAAAGGCCGTCGTATTTCGACTAGATCAAAGGTTCCCAAACTTTTTTGTCTCGTAGACCACGTGTCCATTTTTTCTGTTTTGGGTAGACCCCCTCGCCTTTCTAATATTGAATTGTTACAAATTCATGAACTTCAAATGTGTTTTTGACAGCTGACACAGTGCTAATCACTTTGATAGGTTTAACTGTAGTGTAGAGTGAAAAAGTTAAAAAAAAAACACATGTTAAAATAATTTACTTACTTCTCTCCGGCACTCCCAAACAAGATGACATTGATTTACTTTAACTTGTATGTACCTAACTACCTATTTATATTTTTAAAAATATTTCCTTAACACTTGGACGACTTTTTGCAGAAAGGAACCAACCCACATTATGGTCAAACTGAGAAAACAGTGATCTAAGTTTTGAACAATTCTAAAATTCCTAAACAATTTGAGGCCTATTGTATACTTGTGTAGTTTTAGACACTGACGTTTAAGGCCCAGTTTTACAATCGTGGAATAAGAACGGAATAACTGTTCGCCAAATATCCTTTAATGTCCCTCCATACCTACGTCACGTTAAACCAATAATAATGCTTATCCGACGATTGTAAAATCGGGTCTAAGTGTCCCTACCGAGTATTTTCTTATACTCTGCCATTGATATAACATTATGCAAAAAGGAGCCAACCCCTATGGTTCTATTCTGCAGATCTATTTATTTACCACTATTGAGTGTAGGTTTGTTCAGCGGCCAATAGATGTTATTACCATTATTTTGGGGCTTCGATCTATTCTGCAGTAGAACTTTAAATGCTTAACACATTCATAGCCCGAAGAACTCAGATTTTGTCAATTTGCGGGTTGGTTCCTTTCTGCAGAAAGGAGTCCACTTTTCTTTTCAAAATTCCGAAATCAAATAAACAGAGTTTGTCTCTGACATTCCTTTTTATAATTGACGAATTAAACAAGTTCGTACAAATACAATTGGTACAGGTCTGCGTCGTCCTTGCAAAGGTCTGGTACAAGTCTGGACAAGCGTTACTGTTTCAGGTATGCGCGCAACATATTGATACCTTTATGGAAAACCAAAATTTCGATCACGACCTGCTTAAATGGGATCCATTCCCGTGGACCCCATTTACATCTCATGCACCCCTAATTTTTGTTTTCGCTGATATGGACCCACGGCCGCCTAGATTAACGAAGCACCAGTGCTTTATACGGCCGGTCGCGTTTGAAAAAAACTTGTTCCGTGACAGTTGTCGTTAGTGTGGCTCCCTCTGCACAGTTTTCACTTGAACACATACCGTTGCTATAGTTACCACGTTACTTTTGACATCTAATTTTATTCGCATTATTTGTTAACACCTTTTAATACTTAATTATTCTATTTCAAATTCAAATAACAAATAACTGTAATATCTATATTATTTTTTTATCATAAAAAATGCGAAGGTTTGTATAATTAGGTAATTCTAATCCAGAAGTTACTGTTTCCTATCACAGTTTGCCTGCAGACTTTCATTTAGATTTGAAATGGAGAGATATTTTGACAAATTACACACATACTGGGTGTCTCATAACGTACGAAGGAGATTGAAAGGGTGAATAGAACATCAGAAAATAAGGTAACCTCATCACATAATTTTTTTTCCAAAAGTCAATAATTAAAGAATTATAAGCCCTTCTGGATCCTTTAAGTTAGGGAATTAACATTTTAAATGCAGATATAAGGCATATAACCGCGCCTTTACAACGTATTTATTAGATCCTCCCTCCTTTTTAAAGGGTAGTTTTAGGGGATAACTTTTCAGTATTTTATTCCTAGCTTTTCATTTTTACATATTTCATCAAAAATTTACGAAGACAATATTTTTAGATTATTTGGCATAAGAAGGCTCTCTTGTTGCATTCGATAAATCGGACCGTTTTGAATAATCGAGGGTTCATTAGTTAACATATGTCCATTGCATTTTGTTACATAAAATAATGAAAGTAATCCCTTAAACTAAGCCATTAAAGGAAGAAATTTCTAACGAATGCATTGGAAGTGTTCAGTTAGGTGCCTTATATCTGAGTTTCATATATTAGTTTGATAACTTAAAGGATTCAGAAATGTTGCCAAAAAGAAATACATTTCATCCCTCTTTCAGGGAATTATAACTCCCTTATTTACTTTTGGAAAAAAGCCAATCTTCTCCGTACATTATGAGACACCCACTATAATTAATTCTTTGTATTAGTAAATAGGTAAAAATAAAGCTTTTCATCCTGTAGATGCTGCACTCTTCTCAAATTATTCGCTGGTTTGCTACAATCACTTTTCTGAAAATAGTTTTTTCTTCACGTGAAATCGAAAAATGTTAATTGCAGGGGCTGTACCTTCTATATTTAAGGTCTAATAATCGTATACACAACTGTATTATTAACACATTATTAACTGTATTACAAATTATTTTAGCTTCCTAACGGAAATCCAAATCTTTCTGAAAATGTAATTCCTCGAATTTCTGATGCAAGCGCAACACTTTCGTTATTTAAGGTTTAATTAATACAAATACAATTAAAATATTTATTATTAACTATACTACAAAACATTTTAGCTTGGTAATGAAAACCCGAGTTTTTCTGAAAATTTATTTCCTCAAATTTCTGACGCTTCTACTCAAACTACAAACATTACAACTGCAATTAAAGATCTAGCTTATTCTTTAAAGACTGCATTACAGCAGTTACATTATATGGAAAATATATACAAATATTTCCAAAATTATGACGTAAGCAACAGAATCCCTCATCAGCGAGATCCCAATTCTGCTCCATATACAGACACTTAAGATGCACGCCTATCATACTTAATTCTGCAATTTCCTCATTTTTGCTGATATTCACTTTAACAAAGGCCTTGCTGGGTTAACAAAAAGAGGCAGCGGAAGCTCTGGTTTTCACTGCTAAGCACATATCTTTGCACCCAATATTTAATACGAGACTTAAACGTTTATTATATATCAACAAGAAGTTTTAGTTCAAATGCGGTTGAATCAGTTTTTGCAAATATTCGGCTTCGTGGTGGTTCAAATGACTTGACAGATTGTAGAACAGCTGAGTATACATTACAAATTTTGAGAAGTGGTTTCATGAAAAATGTCACCAATCGCAAGAGCATGTCTGAAATAAAATATGCCAGCACTGCAAGATTTGTAAACACTAAACATAATATTGACAAATTTAAAATCGCTATTACCTTAAATAAGGCCACTATTAAAAATCTCGAACGAATGAGTATATTTGAAGGCAGTTACACAGGTTTCCATCAAATTGAATCTGCAGCAGTTGACTTTCTTTGTGGTTATCTAATAATGAAAATTCGCGTATCTTTGAACTGTGACACACGCCAGTTACCTTTATGAGAGAATTCCTGCGATAAAACTAACCCCTTGCTTGACTTAATTTATAATCAGGATCGTGAGAGGTTAAATTATCCCACTGAAAAATTTGTTGGCTTAGTTCAATATACATATATTACAAGTTATCTTAGAAGTCTGACCAGACTTGCCTAAACAAGTGTGCCTAAACAAGATGTGGATTCAATTTTAAAAGGCGTAATTGGCTCATATCTTCGTGGTAATCCCATGTTCAAATGCAAACTCCACAGCAACACTGTTTGCAATATTGTTTTAACCAAATTAATACCTCCACTACTGATAAATTTCTGTAATTTGCAGACACAAAATGTAACAGTATCTATATGAGAAAAAGGAAACTCCTAAAATTAAATTGATTTATAAATTATTCGTTACCATGTTTCATTTTCAACTTTGGAATTTCAGTTTTAGTACCCATATGCAGACAAAAATTATTCTTTTGAAAGTATTGTGGTACAAATTTAACAACATAATAGCACATAACAAAACACCTAGGTTTGAAAATAACTTGACATTCTTGATTTGGATATTATTTACTTATGGTTATTGATTGTGCATCCGTAAATTTAAATTATTATAACACAAAAGTAAAGGACCAACACCTTGTTGACATTTGCGATTGAGGTTATGCACCATTGACAGATGTCTGTAGTGTGGCTCCCTCTTCGGAACGGAAAAATGGCTCTGAACTGAGAACGCGACCGGCCGGATAAGCACCGAGTGCTTCATTAATCCAGGCGGCCGTGTATGGACCCCTTACAGTTCGGAGTCGACCCCTAGGGGTCGATATAGACCACTTTGAGAATCATTGGACTAGATTTATTGCAGCAGAATTAGGAATCACCAGAGAGACAGTACGAAAGATAATAAGCGAAGGACAGCTGGATCATGACAATCTCCAGTACACATAGGAAGGATTTGTGAAGGATTTCTTCGCCAAAATCGAATTACTGTGTTGGAACACCCGCCCTATTCGCCCGATCTGGCCTCTTCTGATTTTTTTAAATTTCCTGAGATCAAAAAAGACATGAAGGATCATCACTGGGGGTCACGAAACGAGGTGGAACGGATCATGACGCGACGTGAGCTCTAAACAGCCTCACGAAAAATGATTTTAAAGAGGGCTTCCGGCAGTGGAAGAAACTTTGGACCAAATGCATTGCTTTAGGCAGAGACTACTTCAAAGACGACCGTGTAGCGGATAACGAATAAATGTATTCCGTAGTTGTAATAATTTTTTTCTACGAACTTAATTGTCAGTCCTCGTAATTCAAGATCTGCTTCACAATGTTTACCACTGAAAAATGAACTTTTCAATTGAACAACTGATACAATAAATATAATGGATTTATAATTTATATTAATAAATATTATTATTAACTCTTAAATATTTTACGATACGGCCAGGTAAAGATTAGATATGAAATTGAATCACATAGTTTTTATCTTTTCTAAGACATAAATGAACATAATACTTGTAACGTTTAATAGATGACAGATTTTTATATACGGGGTGTTTACTTTTTAGCCATTGATCGGTAATTATCCGCCAGTGGCTTGTATTAACTCGTTCTACGTCTCTGGATGTAATCGGTATTGTGGGGTCCAAGTTTCTGTTTTTTTTTTCGTTGTCATTTCGTTTCTCTTGAGGATTTTTGTCCAATACACAGAGATTTTGTGCGATTCTGAAGCTTTCTTGGTCTATCTTTCAATATCTTTTTTATCCAAATCAGCACATTAACGATTTTTCCTTTCCATCTACAAACAGAAAAAAACTTGTAATAAGAGCCCATTATACTTTTTTTTTTTTTTTAAATAAGCATATGGTGTTAATAAAAGAAATACGTATTTAACATCAAATTTGCATTATATCCAGAATAAAAGAACTGGAAGAGCCACTTCGAAAAATTTAAGAATCTACATTGATTGTTGTTGATAAAGGTCATCAACTGTGAAGGTTGTGACATCTCGCGGACGATTTTTGACCTAAGACCGACTTGCAATAAATTGTTAAGAAGTCAGTTAAAAGATTCTTTGGATTTTAGTACTTACCGAAATTTGAAATGTTTTTAAATTAAGATGACTCTTGACAAAAATGATTTTATTACAGACTCTAGCTAATAAGAAAAGAAAAGAGCTCGTCGGGGAGGTGTTTTAGGCTGGTTATTCATTATCGCCTGCTGCGGCTATGTCCGACTTACTAGTTGTTTTTCTACTTCGGCTTTCGCCTTACAAACACCAATTGTAACGATATAATGCAACCACGTCTCTTTTAAAATAAACTAGAACGTATTTATGTTTGGATTGGCTTGCGGTTGGATCCACGTCACGTTGACTTCTACTGCCGATGTTTCGTTCTGCATTGCAGAAGAACTTCCTCAGGGCAGCTGCTGCTGCTGCTTCTCGTTAGTCGTTGAGACTGAGAACGTGTTTAGAAAATAATCGGGGCCATTTTGAGGTGAAGTTTAATTTAAAAATTGTAAAAGTAAAACTTAAACATTAAACACCCTGTATTTCTGAAACGGATTTCTTTCGAAGGAAACTTCATTAGAGTGTTTTACTTAGTTTAAATTGTTTGTTACTAAGGTGGAGTGATGACATTACGTCACGGGACACCCTGTAGATCGTTCATAGACCATATCTAACTTACACTTTTTCTGATTCTTTTATTTAAATCGAAGCAAATTTTCTTTTCGATAGTAAACTGTCCGTCCCTCTTTCCTCGAGTCTCTCTTTCTGCTGGTCTTGTATTTTTAGACGTCAATGTTTTTCTTATACTTTCATTTAAAATTCTACCTCTTCCTTTCTTTCCCCACTATCGGCGTTCTTTTATGTCTTTACCTAACTTTCAGTTTTACTGAATAATCGTATATCGGTGTTCCTTTTTGAACTTGCTCTCTTTATCTTTTTTTTATAATTATTTCGATCGATTGAAATGTTTACACCTAGATACGAATAAACCAAAAATTAAAGAATAGTTTTGAAACTTTAAAACAGGAAGAAAACGTTTTTAAAAGCTTCTGGGGTTCTCCCTTTTTGCAAGTAACTCTGTAACCAAGAAAGATAAAATATTAACATTTACATCAAATCGACTGCTTTTGCTTTAATGCACTTATAAAAATCCCCAATATTGTAGAAGGCTTTTACAAGAAAATTTACATCTTAAACATTCCTTTGACACTGCCATGTTTTATTTAATGTTTTAGTTAAAGTAAATGAATTAAAAATTTAAAAGATGGTCCAATACTAATCCTTACCTTCTGTAAAAATTCAAACATGAGATTGAAAAAGTCACAATAAAGAAATCGTATGTTGCAGGAGAATAAGTGGAAAGCTAACAAAATAATGATTCCTTAAAGTTTAAAGAGAATTAAAAGAAAATTTAAAAGGCACGTGACGAAATGTGTCGAAAGAAAAGTGACAAGCAGAAAGAATTGTTAAGAAGAATTTTGTTTGGTATTTGTTTACGTTTCAGCAACACCGAAGGTTAAAAAATTTATCAGTAAATATACACTGCATAGTAAACACATAAGGCCAAATTAAATATGGATATTTTTAATCCTCTTGCTTTAATTTACTCTAGTAGCTGATTTTTTTTTTAAAAAGGACGTTAAATATTTTTACAAAATTTATAAACAATATTTTTTGACACGCGTCTTTTTGTTTTCTTCTTTTTTATAAAATATATTCTTCCAGGAATGTTTAATTTTATTTCCTGTGTTATCGCTCTAGAATATTTCTTTCTACTCATGTTTGTTTTACTTTTTAATGCATTACGTTTACTTCATAAAATACACGAAACTAGTTTTTATTAGGTTTGTTCCATCGGCAGATTCTAATCAGTTCGAAATCGCAAAAGCATGCACTCATTATAGTTGCAGACTTGATGGCCCTGTTAAAATCGGTCATTAACATTACTTGAGTGGGCAACTCTTTGTAATGGGCAGAAATTGCCGATGGAACAAACCTATTATTTCCTGTATTGTTTTTAGTCAACAATATTTGTAATATTTTTATATTAATTCCTTTTTTATCACATTTTGTCTGCGTCGCTGTAATAGAGAATCCAAAAATAAATTCAATTTTTTGTTTGACACGAATTAAAATTAATTTAAACTGTAATATGTATGTTTACTGTTTTTGGTTCGCAGAACTTATCATATCACATAATTTTTTCTGCCAATGTTTTTTAGGTCTATTTTTGTTACCGTTTCCGGCGGATGTTTTTTTTTCGCCCGTAGATTTCGTACAAACGCATTCGCTCGTTTTTCCGCGAAATTTCAATATTAAAACGGCGTCTCTCTTCTTTATACACATAAATTTTTATCGAATTTGTTAGACATGTGTACAAAAGGTTAAGCCGTATCTCCAGACTCGCAATTTTTAAGTAAACAATGCCGCTCGCAATGTTATAAACAAATTGAGGAAAAATGGCGAAATCTAGTTCAACGACATTTGGGATAAGCTAAAAATGATAACAAGGTTGTTGCCGTCATCTTGAAATACGCCTGATAAGAGGTAAACACACTGCAATGATAACGCTGCGCTTTCGTAGATAATAAATCCCTTCGAGACAAATTCACGAGAACGATGATACATGAGGGGGGCTAGTAGGCTTTTTAATAAAGTCGAAAAATATTTATTTTGTTAGGTAAGGGGTGATGTGATATGCGAAAGATGTTTTGTAATTGATTGATTTAGATTATTCAAAAATTCATATCATAGGGGAGTCGGGGGGAATGAGAGCCACTTAAGGAAAAATCAACATATTTTATTCTCTCAACAATTTTATTCTGTGTCGGGATGTTGGGATATCAGCTGTGAACAATAGGAAGAGTGAAGGTCCCAATACACTACCTTGAGGCATTCCTGCTTGAATTGGATGTAGATTTGTGACTTGATCTTGGTATTTCACCATGAAGTGTCAATCACTCAAATATGATTTGAGAAGTTGATAGTACGGTTGTGTCAATTGTCCCTTGATTTTGGAGAGCAGTCCCTGATGCCACACCTTGTCGCAAGGCTTGGGAGATATCCAAAAAGGCTGCCGAACAGTACTCTTTATTTTCAAAGGAATTTTTTGTCACCTCCACCACTCTATGCACCTGTTCAACTGTAGCATGTTGTTCTTGGAATCCGAATTGGTATGATACTGGTATGATACTTCTCTACTTCAGTATTGGCTTGAGTCTGCACAATATCGTGGACATGATCGGAAATAGGCTTATAGGGCGATATGAAGTGGCCTCTTCTGGTGGTTTTCCTGCCTTTGGTATTAAGATCATTTGTGATATCTTCCAGTGAGATGGGAAATGACCAATTCTTAAAATTGCATTGAAAACTTGTAAGTATTTTACGGCTTTGTTTGGCAATTGTTTAATAACGGCACCAGTTATTAAGTCTTTATTTGGATTTACTTTATTTATCACATCGATGATTTCAGAAAACTTGACTGGCTTGTTGGGAGGGTCTAGTTGGTATGGGGTTTCGAGTCCTTCGAGAATTTCAGCTTCTTCCGATGTCATCTCTGAGTGAAATGGTTGAAAAACTTGTGTAAGGTGTTCTGCGAAGGTGTCTGCTTTTTCTCGATCGCCCTTTGCCCAACCACCATCATTTTTTTCTTATAGGAGGAGTGTATTCTAGTGGCTTTCCGTAATGAGTATTCGGTGGCACTTGTAGGGGATAGCTCTTCTAGGTATTGACTAAGGTTTTGATTGTTTTCTTTCAGGTTTTTAGTGGCTTTGTTCAGGTTTGCTTTGTCTTGAGGGGATCTTGTTTTCATCCAAAGTTTCCGTAGCTTTCTTTTTTCTAAGATGGCTTCCTCCACTTTTTGGGAACAGTTTTGTTTTTTCTTTATCATATTTCGAACTGGGGTTGCCTCCCAATAAGCGTCTTGTATCTTTCTTGTTAGATTTTTTACCGCTTTGTCCATTTCTTCTGCGGTTTTCAGTGAGACATTTAAGTCGAGTTTTTCGTCTATCAGCAGTCTGAAGAGTTCCCAGTCAGTTTTCCTATTTACAAGTGAGAGTGAAATTGTCTTATCGATTATCTTATTGCTGAGTGTTAACATTATTATCGAGTGGTCCGAAGATAAATCCAGATTTTCTTCTACCAAGAAACTGTTAGTAAATATACCTTTCACAACACAGAAATCGATTGCATCTGGTAGCCTGTTTCTATCGCTTGTCCAACAGGATGGTTTTCCAGTAGCTAAATGTTTCAGGTTTTTCTTTTCCATGCATTTCACCAGTTCCCTGCCTTTTGTTGTTGCTAAACGGGAGCCCCACTCGCATTATAATTACCTCCTGCGATGAAGCGATTTCCAAGAGCGTCAAAGAATTCTGAAAACCAGAAAATTAGAAAAAAGTATAGATAAACGAGAAACCAAATATTAGAAACATAATTGTATAAGTGTCTTGGATAGCATTTTCTTAAGTGGATAAAATGCATCTAAAACACGCATACAATGCAACGTTTTATCCACAATCACCACATTTATGGAATCAGAATGAGCGAAATTTAATTAAAAAATATTCGTATTCGTAAAATGAAACGTGACAGGCTCATTTTAAATGCTTCATAAGTGTGGATAAAGGTCCAATTATAATGTGATAGTGGATAAAATATATTAACAACCTAGTAATGTGAAATCAAAACATTGTCCAAAAAATAGTATCTGAAAACTTATATACTCGATTAAAAATTACGAAAAATAACAACACAAGTCTTAATTTTAAACAAGTGCTCACTGTTATTACTACGCATCGTTTTCTATAACAAATGGATATTCTATGCGTCCTGGGCGGGAAGGGGTACTGCTTCATCAAATTTCAATTTTTTTCGTTTGTTAGTTATACCTAAATTAGGCCTGGTTCTTATTGTCCGCAGGCTCTTATTACCCCACACTCCCCTACATAAAATGTGACCAAAGTCTCAGCAAAAATCCTTACATTTAATGATGGAAACTGAAACTTGTTGATTTTAAATAAACTGCTTACGAATCGTGTCACTTATAAATAATTTGTTTGCCGGATTTCTAAACAAAAACTGGTTTTTACTTGCGTATGCGAAATTAAGGCGGCGTTAAGCTGAGAGCTAATTTATTTACGCGTTTGTACATATGCTAAGTGTGACGAAAAAGGTGTCTCCGCGCATATTTAATTTCTATGTTTAGTAACGCTGCGTTCTCAAATATTAATTATAAGAAAAATTGCTGCGCGCTGAAAATAGCTAATGTTAAGGTGATCAAGTCGTTTATTTCTTAATGTCAATAATTAAATTCGTGTGGCGTGGGGCAATTAAGCGAAACTCGGGCAGAAAATGTGCTAGGGCCCTATCTTAATTGCAAATGGTTTAGCGTTTTAGGAGCTTTGAGTGGAAAACACCTTTTGTTTGCGAGCTAAAAACCTGGATTATGTAATTTCTAGGCCAATACCGGTGCCTTATCTTTTAAGCACTTGCTAAATAAAATGCATTAATTCTAAATTAACTAGCCTCTAGTTAATGTAGTACAGTGATGGAAAAAAAATTGACAAATTTTTTGAAACGTTGCATGACTTTTGGTTGTCAACCGCCACGCGTCCGTGAAACTGCAGGAAGAAGCAAAAGTCACTGTAAAATACGCGGTAAATTAAAACGCAACCGTTAAATGCCGTAATAAAATTAATTAATTATTTAATCACAGCGACTCGTTTATGTAAAAGTCATATGTGACGCAAAGGAGGTGATTTATGTGAAGCTTCGCTCGTAATTAAAAATGTGCAAATGGTTTTTGTATTTTTAGTTGATTTTTTTCTATTAAAAATTTTAGAAACTCATTTTCGATTAAAATTTTAAATAATTTCTTAATTTAATTTCTTCTTATAGAAGTAATCGACTTAATTAGTATGGGTCCGGCGGTGTATATTTTGTTTATAAATATTTTTTTAACAATTTTTTTTATTTTTGGCGAAAACTGAATAAACAGAGAGAAACTATTAGTAACCCATTCAGGATATAACGTGCCTTTTCTAAAAATTTTCCTCGCAGTTGGCCGTGAATTGTTAGTTGTGAACCAGCCTCAATCGACTTGACGTATGAAACAGCATAACCCCACATTTAAACTAACAAAAGCAATGAATAGAACAGTGTTGTTACTTCAGTACCAAATTTGGCACTTTCGTAACTTTCTTGGTACTCCGTTGTTAAAACTGGTGATAACTATCCATGACTTGTAATATTATTTTTTTAATTATTTTTATTAGTGTAACACGCCGACGTGTCACATTGTTTGTATATAAACCATATAACCAATAAAACTGTCCAAACAAAACAATTAAACTTATTGCCAAATTGAATAACTAGACCGACAATGTTTACTTGCGGAGAAATTCCCAGGAAGGGTCACCCAACGGTTTATTACTGCAATTAGTCATGTAGTATCCTATCCGTCTGGGTCGACTACAGCTACCTGACTACGTAAGATTTATGGCCGGCGCTAAGGAACTATTCTGCTAACCTACTTATTTGTGTACGTTTTGATGTGACTCTTGCGGGAATCCGCAATAAAATAATAATATTTCTACCTCGTGATCGTCACTGCAACAAATCTGGACTTACATTGTTGTAACTCAGTTCTTTTGGTGCGTCTGCGAATAAACTTGAGAGATCAAAGAAACTAATTACGTTTAAAAAAGAATTCGGAAGTTAGATTTAGGCCCGATTTCTTCACCTCCTGTTAACTTTACCTGCCCAATAATTCCCATAGTAATGATTGTAACCACAATTGTTACTATGGGAATAAACCGTCAGATAAAGTTAACAGAAGGTGAAAAAATCGGGCCTTAATTAATTATTTATTAAAAAAAAAAAGCTAAAATCTCCTTGTACCAGCCACTGAGGGGTCTGATATAATGAGCGTAAAACAAAATTAGGGTTATCAGGAAGTACAGTAGAATTCGCTTAACATCTTTCACTTTCGAATATCGGAGCGACCTAATTGACTTCAAATCACACAGCTGGTGGTTTCATGCACAATAGTTGTTGGAGAACTTTGCTCCTCAATTTGATTAACAATTAATTTGAGTTCAACTTAGATTGGTCTTGGTACTAGTGTTTGCCACTTAAAATCGTACTCTAAGACTCGTTCTGCTCGATCAACCAACGCACAGTGTGACACAGTGGGCCTTCAGTGTACTTAATCAATGGAAGTAATTAATTAATTAATCAGACGTTCTGGAGCAGTATGTGATATAAAATGCCGCCCTCGGCGATCAATTTGCAGGACAATCAATAGCAATCACCGTTTTTTTAGGAACTCCTTTCGGAGGTGATGGGAAACCCTATTGCTAGCTAAACTAATTAATTGAGGTCGAATGGGTAGGATCTTTTCTCGCTACGTCCAATCGCCTTAATAGGGTGGTACAGTGTACGCCTTTTTTCATATCTCTCTTCGTCGTTTTTCCGTCGGCTAAACCTATCTAACTAATTTATTAAGCAATGCACCCAAATGACTGTGTTCGGCACTCCACTACGTGTGGTTATGGCCTTTCAGTCTCTCGGCAAATCGCTTCTAATTAATCCGCAAAGACCACACATCGGTTCACACAATGGTGTGAAAAACTTTGTTAAGAAGATGGCTATGAATAAGTAGTTCAAATTGTTAGACCTCGTAATTTCACGAAATTCATAACGAGCAATTAATTGGCCTTGATTTCTGGGTTTTAGATTGTGCTGACATACTTGGTTTCGGCGGCAGATATAACTTGCCTTAGACCAGTGACTCAAATTGGCGACTTCCCTGGATAAATCGGAATACCGCCGTTAGCGTGTTTCCAACTGGCAGAGAATATCTCCAAAGGTAGAACTATTTTCCAAGAGTACACTGTATTTGAATTTCCAAATAGATTTGAGGGAACAGTTAATTGCTCTGGTTGATCAATCACAGAACTGGCCTAATAATTTCTAAAACAAATGACCAATAAATTTTACTAATGTGAATGCTACTTATTGAGGTTTAAACTCAATTCAAATGTAAATGAAATATTTTGACTAAAATTATCTAAATGCAATAGGAATACTGTACTTTACAGATTCTTAGCCCCTGATTAATGCAAATTAAATTATACCACCAAATATGTGACGAAGAATACAAATAAATGCAAATTACCTATCCGCGTATCCGCGATCCGCACCACACACACTTCACCTCGTGCACTGTGGTTTAGACACACCCTAGACGCGAACCGTACGTATTCGTGGTTTTCTTTAATTGCTCTTTCTCTTAACACACTGTATTTTAACCGTACCGAGATAAATGATTTAGCTAAAAATGAGGAAATGAACGAATGACTGCAAGCACAAAAAAACTCGCGAAGTCAAAATTAAAAGGAATTCAACCGTTCGCTAGAGAGATCGAATACTGTCTGTCGTAGTCTGTCTTTCCATGTAAAAGTTAACCCACTCCCTCGGAAATCGCAAGATAATTTTCTTGAAACCACCTGCCAATGATAATCGCTGCTTCTAGCTCAAAATCACGCCTATTCCAGATTTTCTGCACGCACTAAGCAACCCCTATTAGCTCGTCAGATACAACTCGCGGGTGGTCTGTCGCAATCTGAAACCTGCCTAACTTTAACTTTTCAAACTTTTCAAGTGTCTTGGACATTTTTAGTGCATCCGGTGCTTGTTTAAAACAAATCAGACTAAAGCGAACTACTTCAACTTGCAACTGATCTGCTTTCTATAACTGACATGTCCCAAAAATTTATTGCGACCAACCCCTCATACAAATCTAATCGAACACAAAGCTAAAAGGTTACTTCTATGACAGGTTTATGATGTTCGGGAAACCAAAGTACAATTTGCAGGGCTAACGTAGCAAGTTCTTAAGGACTCGCTGGGTGGTTTATATTCTCTTGAAAAGGGACAGCGCGGCGCCCTGGAGTATCCGGCCGCAATTTTACTGCGTACAGTTCGAAGCGTCCGAACACGTGTTTGTTATTTGAAATTAAATACGCAATAACTGATTTTGTTTTGAAAACAAATTCCGCGACCGTTTCATTAGTAATTAATAATTTCGTAAACAATGTAGGTGAATTTACTAAGTTGGTGATTCTGAGCACTGATCTGACACAAAATCTGACCCGCTTGGGCTGTGTTATTATTCTAGTGAGTTCTGATTTCTGTTGTTTTTTACTTTCTTTTGTTACTGTGGTTATTGCTTATGTAGGTATTTTGTTTTTTATTGTATTTTAATCGGTAGTTTTTTAATTAAAAATTGTCCACGATTCTTTGGTACCGAATATTTAAATCTTGTACTCTTGGAGCTGCCAACTTGGTACACAAAAAGTTCCACTTTCCAGGTTAGCGTCGAAGTAGCTTTGATGTACTCTTTTTTTTATAGAGGTTTGGAGAATCTTCGGAAGACATCGTCAACGGTAATCTAAGTATCAGATGTGTTGGATTCACCCCCGTTGTCGTCTTCTTGGTGGTTCATGGACGAGGGTGCCTACCAACTAAACTCCTTTTCCTCTTTTCGCAGCTGCTAATTTCTGGAATCTGCCGTTAGGCATTGCATCAGAAATTTCGAACTGTCTTTCTGGGTTTATAGTCATTTAGTTAGACTTCGATCTTTTTCTGATATAGTCTTTCAGTCTTTCTTTCTCGTCCTTGGTCTTAGTTTTCATTATGTTTCTCTGCATATTCTTTACATGTTGTCAGTGTTCTTCGTCCTTCAGTAGGATGTCGGCTGGAAATTTTTCCCCGCATTTCCTGTCTGCCTCCTCTCTCTGATTTCCTTCCATCTAATAACGTATATCCCAATAGTTTTGGCACAAAATATTTAACCATATATTTTTGTAATAGATAACTTTATTTAAACTTTTATTATTTGCTATAATTAGCGGCTTAGTAACTATCAAAATTATTAACTTAAACTAAGTGAAGGGGCCCGTGCTCCTCAACTAAGCGCAATCTTCTGCGAACATCTCTCATCAGGTTGTGGACGACTTGAACATCTATTCGCGTATCTTTCTAAAAATTCTACGCCGTAGTTGTTCGTCATTTTCGGCTTGCCACCCTCCATCATGCACTTTGCGAGTTAAAAGTGCCCAAAAAACTTCAATTACACGGGCCTGAGGTAAATTAGGGGGGTTATCTTGTTTTGGTACAAAAGGTATGTTGTTTTCGCGAAGCCAATTTTGAGTTGCTCTTGCAAAATGGCAGGACGCTAAGTCGGGCCAAAACATTATATCGTCTCCAACGTGATGTTGGTATACAAAATCGACTAATTTAGTGAGGCAGTTGTTAATATAACTTTCAGAATCTACAACTTCCCCCCTTACTCGACCCACATAAGGTTTGGATATCCCTCTAGCCGAAATCGCACACCAGACCAGAACTTTATCAGCGAATTTCGCTTTTTCTTTATATTTTACATTGTTGGGCACTCTTCTATATTGTCCGTATAAAAACCATCGTTTCCTTTGATTTCGGAGATGGTAAGTGTGAAGTATTTTTCATCGTCCATAACAATGACTCTCTCATTCGCAAAATGTATCCGCCTTAGTTGACGACAGTATCTTGGTATCCGTGCTAATTGATTTGGGGTATATTTAGGACACTTTCGTCTTTTTCGATATCTTTGATTATTTCTTGCTAATTCCCGCGTTACGGTACTCTTTGAAGTACGGAATTCAGGCGCTAATTTTCTTACGGAAACCCCGACTCGGTCTTTTGCTCTTCTTGTCAATCTTTCTGCTCTTTCTCGTGTAAAAATTCTTGGTTTTCCACTTCTTGGGAGATTTAGACATGGTATTCCTTCTTCACATTCGGCTATAGCACGGTAAATGCTTCTGCGCGAAATATTTTGGTTTTGGAAAATGCGAACTATTTCAGGCTTAGGGATTCGTCCAACCAAATTATAAATACTTTTTCGTATTTCTAACTTATAAGATATTTTTAATGCAACTGACATAAAAAACACTTGTTTAACTAATGTCAAGAAAATAAACAATTTTTTGTTTTCAAAGCCATTTTGATATTTTATCATTACAACCTATTTTTGGACCCTTAAATTTTGTGCCAAAACTTTTGGGACATACGTTACAGTCAAAAACCGTATGTTCTAACGGGTCGGTTTGGTTACAGTACCAGCAGTTGTCGTTTACTAGCTTACCCATTTTAAATAGGTAACTGGCGAATACTCCGTGGCCTCTCATTGCTTGCATGATGTAATAGTCCACTTCGCCGAATTTCCTATTACACCATCTGCTTAGGTCTTTAATAAAGGTTTTAGTCAATCCACGGTAAGAATCCCATTAGAGTTTCCTGGACATCAGTGGTAGCTGTTCTGTACCTGTCGTATTCCTGCTTCCGTTGCTCCGCTTTCAGCTTTGTAGGTGGTACAGCTGCGATCGCTAAAATTGCCTCCGTGGCGACCGTTTTATATGCGGAAGTAATCCGGATGGCCATTTTCCTGTTTATGGATTCCAGGAGCCCCTCGTGATGCTCTTATTTCATGGCTAGTGACCATATAGGCGTCCAGTATATTATAACGGAAAGTACAACTCCGGCTAGGACCTTCCTTTTTTTATGTCTTTGACTGCTTACGTTGGGTACAAGTCTAGCCAACGTCATTAGGGATTTCGTCGTTAAGTCTTCTTAACGTGGGTGGTCATCCTTAGATCTCTTTCTAGGTAGACGCCCAGGTACTTTATTTCATTCTTCGTGCTGATTAATGATCCTTCGTGGTTTATTGTCAGGGGCTTCAGTTTCCTGGGTCCTGCCAGTATTATCGCTTCGGTTTTTGCCGTTGCCAGCTTTAGGTCATGTTCTTCCAATCATTTTTTGATTCATTTAAGACCGCGTACTAAGCCTTATCTTCTAGCCGGGTGCTCGTTTTAGCCGCGATTAACACCGTCAAATCATCGGCGTAGGCAATAGTTCTCATGTCTTGGCCCAATTTCATGTGCAGAATTCCGTTGTATAGGACGTTCCATAGCGTCGGCCCTGACCCTTGTGGGACACCGCACGACATTGCTGTCTCTTCCCCGGCTGGTGTAATTATCGTTCTGTTATGTAGATAGGACTGCAGTATTCTGATGATGTATTCGCTGGTCCTGGCCTTTTTAAGGGCATCTACATTGTATAGCCACGAGGCTGAATGAAAGGCGTTTTCTTGTCTAATGCCAACATTAGACAGTACTGCCTTTGTTGACATGCGACCTCCTTGGTCTTGTGGACGATGTTACTTACCTTGGCCAGTGCATCGGTGGTGGACGTACCCGGCCTCTTCCAGATGTCCTGGAATTAGCCCTCGGTTAGGCAGTCGTTCATCACCTTCAGAAACGCGTCCTTATTAGCCAGAGCATTCGCTTTCACGGCCTTTGGGGGATATTGTCGGGACCTGGTGACTTCCTGTTCTTGAATTTGTGTACAGCTTGGTCCAATTCCACATCCGTAAATTTCCTGATGTCATTGCTGTTAACTTCGATGGTCGACCAGTCTAGCCTCGGTTTCGTAAGAAACAGCTTTTTTATTTGAGTTTTGATTTCGGAGTCGCTCATTTTTACTGGTGGCCCCAGTCTTAGCTTTTTTGTGGCGCTCTGGTACCCTTTCCCCCAGATCGTTACACAATTCTGCCCACAGGGTTGCCTTCCCCTTTTCTATGGCCCATTTCAGGTCGTTTCTTGCGACTTTTTTTTTTGCACGATGTTCGCGACGTGTCTTACGTCCAGCCGTCTCCTGTTAGCTCTTATCAGGGCTCTTCTCTTGGTGGTGCATGCGCTCCTCTTGTCAGCGATTTTTTCCGACCACC
The DNA here is from genome assembly GCA_033060865.1 of Dorcus hopei. NCBI lineage: Eukaryota > Metazoa > Arthropoda > Insecta > Coleoptera > Lucanidae > Dorcus > Dorcus hopei. The sequence goes on from CM065424.1 coordinate 12,984,207, forward strand.
AATAAACTGGTCGGCGTCGATGTATATTTTTCGCTCTAGGAATCAGATGTTTGTTACATAAGCAACCGAGGTTCTTGATGAGATCCTCAGGGGTTTGTTCGATGTCGGAGTTCGTAAATTTGCAATCTCCCGCCAGTTGGCTTAGCTTCCTTTCAGAAACATACCAACCACTTGTTGTCGTAGTCTCAACTGCTCTTGGTCGATCTATTTTGACGTTGTATGTAATGGTTCTGTGATGACTCATGCTCTCGAGGTCTTCTTCGACTCTCCAATCTTTGACGCTACCAGACAGAGGGGCAGTCGTCATAATGATGTCAATGATGGAGCTCCCTAAGGTGTTAGAGAAGGTGGGCAAGCTACCCCTATTTTGGACCGTAAGGTCCAGTTGCTCCATCCACTCCTCTAACCGCCTTCTCTTCTGGTTATTCGTTTGACTGCCAAAAATGTGCGACTTGGCGTTGAAATCCCACCAATGACGCAAACCTTAGCTTGTGATCTTATGTCACTTTCCAAGTTGTTCAGAAAGTCTGGAGAGACCTGTTCGGAGAAACGTAGCACGAGTACATCACAAACGCATTCAGCTTGATTCCCACGAAACCTTTTCCTCTTCTTATACCTAAAACCGGGATGTTTCTTCTGATTCCTATGAAGGAATCCAAGTTGTCATCACAGAAATATTTCTGCGTATACTTGCGGTTTGGTTCCTGGCCAATCACCACATCAGCTTTCTGCTCGTAGGTTGTTTGTTTGAGCAATCATATCGTGGGTCGCAGCGTGCCTGTCCACGTTCAGCTGGATCATTTTGAGGTCATATCTGTTTGTGGACTGCATGTTGTTGGTATCATCAAGCCAAGTTGGTTTCTTAGCTTTAGCCTCCGACGGTTTCTGCACTGCGGTGCTCTTCGTTTGCGCTTCTTCTTCCTCTCTATCCGCAAGGCTTCTCTGAAGACCTTGCAGTTTCCTCTGTCCGCTTTGTATCCTTCCTCCCGTCATACTGGGTACGCTTTCTCATTCGGGGTTGTTTTCGCTGTTTACCCATCTTTGAGGTACTCTGGAGTAACTCCGGTATAGCTCAAAGCCACTCCGACGCTAACCTGGGAAGCGTTTAATAAAGGAAAGAAAAATTAGGTTAAAGGCTGGTTTACAACTAACAGTTCACAGCCATCTATGAGGCGACCCAATTCTATACCAACATTTGTTTTGATTCTTCGGTCACACTGAAGTCTATATTCTAATCTTACCAATTTAAAAGAAGGCTCGTTATAATAAAAAATAATAGGAATCGTAGGAAGAAAGTGGAAAAATAAATATCTAGAAAAATGAAAAATTAAAAGAAACTTCTCTTGACATGTGAATTCATAATTTGTGATTTCATTTGTATGTACAGGGCCTAACGGTCGCTAATATGAAAGCAATTTCTTGCAGAACTGTATTTCTACAAAAAATGAAAAAAAAAGAAAAACTTTAAAAAATGAAAAAGAAATCCTGATTACAATAGTCGTACAATACTGAAAATCCTTTAATGTGATTGTAAAAACTTCACACTCCAATGATATTGGGCAATTAAATGTACAGTGTGATTCTTGAATGGACTGATAGAAAAATACTGACGAGATAAGACACTTCCCAGAACATGGGAAAAATGTTTTAAAAATTCTGTACAATTTATAATTAATTAAAAACTTACTTGAAATGCACGTTACGCCCATGCAAAGAATCAGAGGTGTTCAGTCGAAAACTTGACCGTGAACTAATGCAATACAGTTGTACAGCTGATGATGAATGCGTCGTACAAGTATACAAACTACTATGAGGTTAATTAAAATCAATTACGTTTTCAAAGGTGCAGCAAAGTGAAATACTTACTTCGAAACGAACATTAATTTACGTCGATTTAAAAAATAACACACCGAACGCATGTATTGAATATTATTAGACTTTGTACAGATTTGTGGTAATAATTCCTTTTTTGTAATAATATAATTTATTTCTCATTGAACGGCGCACACAAAACGAAACTATAATAATTAACAAACCAAACAGATTACGAAGGTGTCTACTGATCATATTGTTTTCAATTCTGCGATAAACCGAATAAACGACATAAAGAAAACCTACTGATTAAAATGCAAGAAACGGGTAACGCGTAAAATTGGGCCATAAAAGATGCCGTAATGTTTACGACGGTCACGTTTCTTGTGGGAATAAACTTTATTTACAATACATTTTAAATTAAGATTAAAGAAAAAACACTAAGGCTGGGTTTCTCAGTCCTAGTTTAACTTTAAACTTCTGTTTTTTTCCATAGGAACAATTGTTTTTATAATTGTTACTATGGGAATAAACAGGAGTTGAACAATTGTTTTTATAATTGTTACTATGGGAATAAACAGGAGTTTAAAGTTAAACTAGGACTGAGAAACCCAGCCTAAGAATTCTTAAAATGGAGATTTGAATTGTTTTCGTGTTGTAGTGATTTATTTGTTTACCTGTCAAAGCAGGTATTCAAAGTGGGGCCGTTGCTATCCTTGTTTAATACAATTTGGACGGAATAATCTACTTGTCAAGTAAATATTTTGGAGTTCGTATTTCAGCTGATCACGTTAATTCCGTTTAAAGGTCAAGTTTACGTCCGATGCCGCGCCATAACAATCATAAAACTATAAAGCACATTAATGATTGTATTTATTTCGTTCATTTGCTGCTCTTTCTTAACCAAGGGCGTATCGTTATTTTGGGGGTAAATTTTAATTAATTATTTCTGGAAAATTAAAAATTCCATTTTTTCTTTGTCGGTCTGTACAAGATTCACCGTCTATAAATTCTTCAACTTATAATTTTTTTTGTTTTAACATCATCACAGAGAAATTTTGTAATACGATCTGATTTGAGTATTATTTGCCTTTAATGTTTGGAATATGTTTCGAAAAAAAGTATTGTTTTGCATATGTGCATCATTTGAATGAGAAAATAATCCAGTTAAAACAATCGAAAACAATACATTCGCCTTTTCCCTAATCTCCAGACAGTGTAAACAGAGGCAAAAATAAACGGCTTTGCGTCGTTTTGTCAAAACAATATTATTTAAGAGCGCTATCCCAGTAGATTAGATAAAAAGTCTTAATTACATCCATCCAGCGCTATTTTTGTGTAATAGCCACAAATATGTCTCATTATTGATTTGGCCAACTAGTTAGATAGGTCACTGACCTGGGGTAATGCGTTTGCACGAACTTATTTAAAAGAATTCTGAATCACTTTTCGCCGCTTGATGTACATCGCTTTTTTTTGTATTCGCGTTTCAGATAATCATTTTGTTTTGTATTTTTTTCAGGGAACGCATCGTATTGTTTTGAACGCGCCTGTCTAGACAAAATATTTGAATATTAAAGGGACACGGCTGTTTTTTTTGATAAGAGGCTGATACACCGAGGACAAAAATAAATCATGCGTAAATACAAAAAGATATTATCTTTTAAGAATAAAATCAGGAAATTAATGTTTTTAAATAAAAATTGTTACTTACGATACCCCTCAAAGTTAATTAACTTCCTTTGAAACTACAATATGATTATCAAAAGAAAACTGTATTGAATCCGTTGGAAAACCATAAAAAAAAATTTATAAAATAAAGATGAGAGTAGTAAATTCTAAAATATTTCTTGCATTTTAATAAATATGCTTTATACAGGGCGCTTGATAGATAATCCAGACAAACTGGTAAAAGCCAAAATCATTCTACTTGAATAGAATGTTAAAAAATTCTATACAACAACTTATAGTTAATTAAAAATTTACCCCAAATGCACGTTACGCCCAGAGAACCAGAGACGAGAACCAAAAGTTTACATCTTTAAAAGCCTACAATAAACATATTTACAGTTGGTTCTTGTCCAATGAAATTTGTATCACAAAATCTTTTAAGCGGACACTAAATCGCGCACTATACACTTTACGTTTCACCGTCGTTCGACAGCTTCGTCAGAAGTGAAAAATATGTTGTCAAAATAAACGTTTATGGTGTTACGCAGAGAATCGTTCAGTTGTAAAACTTGACCGTGAACTAATAACACACAGTTGCACAGCTGATGATGAATGCGTCGTACAAGTGTATTAGCAACTATGAGTATAATTAAAATCAATTACGTTTAAAAAGGTGTACCAAAGTGAAATACTTATATCGAAACGAACAATAATTTACGACAGGTAATTCCGTCGATTTTAGAAAATGACATATCGAACGCACGTATTGAATAAAACTTTGTACAAATTTGTGTTAATAATTCGTGTTTTATAATAATAGAATTTGTTTCTCGTCGAACGGCGCACACAAAACGAAATTATAATAATTAACAAAATATACAGATTACGAATGTGTTTACTGATTATAATGTTTTAAATTCACCATTTCATCAGCGATAAACCGAATAAACGAGCTAAAGAAAACCGACTTATTAAAGTGCAATTGAAGGATAACGCGTAATATTGGGCTGAAATGTTTATGACGGGCACGTTGCTTGTGAGAATAAACTTTATTTACAATACAACTAAATTTTAAATTAAAGAAGAATACTAGGAATTCTTAACACGGAGATTTGAATTGTTTTCGTGTTGTAGGGATTTGTTTGTTTACCTGCCAAAACATTTGTTCAAAATGGGGCGGTTGTTATCCCTTTTTATACAATTTGCATGCATTTGTCAAGCAAGTATTTTCGAATTCGTGTTTCAGCTGAACACGTTAATCCCGTTTAAAGGTCAGGTCCATGCCCGACACCGCGCCGTTACAATTATAAAGTATAAAACACTTTTATGACGTATCCGGCGTATTCCTGGGCATATCCGGCACGTCCCAGCACTTTCCAGCGTGTGCTATTGCATTCTAACACATTCCAGCAAGATACTCTCGGATGAGTTGTGATTCGTTGAATAGATCTGATGGGATTCGATACAACGGCAATGAGTATCGATGAGATTTCTTCGCTTAGCATCGCTTTACCTTGAAGCAGAACGCACCTCAGCGCTTCCATCGCAACCCCTCTTATTGCATCCAGGATTATTTTACCGTATTCGAAATCATATTATGCATATGCGAGAGCATCTAAACTATGTTAGCTCAGACCGGCGCATTTCAGACAATGTCAACCCATTCCGAGCATTTCGTAACACATTTCGGCTCATTCCAGCGCGTTTAAAGTTTCTCGCAACGAGTTCTAGTGTACCAGCGAATTTCTACACAGGTATCTCGCAGCCGGATACAACCCTGCGTATTCTACAGCATTAGGGCAAATACCAGCAAGCCCCCAGCGCTTTCTAATACATTGCTACCTACCTGCGTAGATAGGCAGAAGTTTTACATTGGAGCGAAACTTTACTCCAATGTTGCCAGCCAGCACAGTGGGACGGGAGGGGGTTCTCTAACCAAAACGCGAAGGCCAAACCAAAACAGGCGCCACTTAATTTTTTTGTGAAAGGGATCGCGTGAAAAATTAAGAAAACACGTTACGTCCAAAACATGAACACTTTTATTGCTAAAAACACAAATAAAAATAAAATAAAACAAATTCGACGCAAGTCGATCGATCTAAGTACACAACAAGACCATAGACCTAACTTTTCGGATCCGAAATCGCTACATATCTATCTTAAAATAATTCAAATCGTCACTAATGCCACAAAATGCAAGAGAGTGCAATAAGTTGCAAGTTTTTATTGCGACAAAATTAAAGCAATGGATCCGAAATAAAATCCGCGAAATATCGCTCAAAACTACGAAAAGAAATCAAAACGCTCCGACCTTTATTCCTTTGATAGTCGGCGTGTTTGTCGGTGTCTTTGCGGCGATGCCGCCGCGGCACTTTGTAATGTGCCGGCTTCCGCGTAGAGGGGCGAGGGAGGGAGCCTTCACCGCCGTAATTCGCGATGCACCCAACGAGAAATACCTCTTGATGTAGGTTCCAGATTAAAGCGCTAAAAGCTTACGATAAAAGCTCACGAGAAAAGCTGACGATAAAAGCCTATAAGAAATGAAATAAAACGAACACATAAGTCAAACCGAGAGTTGCTGCGTATGGAACTTACCTCGGTCTATTGCGAAGCTGTGACACCCACGGGATACGCGGTTTTCCTGTCTTACACCTGGGTCTAATCAGAGTCGGCAATTAGCCGTAGAAATGCACTAACATCCCTTCGATGTAATGGCACGCACAAATAAAAATATTTACGAAAGAGAGTGTGACCCAAGAGACGGCAAGTTTCGTTCTGACAATGGCGCAACATTTCTCGTTTGACAAACAAGGAAGGATTCTAAACAAGCGAGACACCGTTTCTTAGTAATAGCGGGAACCAATCGGCTGAAAGGACAAAGGTCACGCATAATACGCGTCCAGAAGTAGAACTTCGCTATAATTCGTTCAATTCCTCACATACACGCGATTTTGAACTCAATTAAGGAGGGATTACCTATATAAAATGAATTTGTTTAAATAAATGAAGGTCCCTGTTAATAGAAATATGCTAAAACGAAAGTTTAAGAAAATTACGCCGACGAAATACGGGTATTCCTACACTGACTGCAACGTGTACAACGACGCGGTCCAAGGAATGATCCGACACGACGTCAATTTCGCATATACAGGGCGTGTTCGGAACAGAAATGAAGGCTGGGCGGTGGCGATGCATATACAGGGGGTATTCAGAACAGGAATGAAAGAAATGAACTGTAACAATCCCACCCTTACTAAGATGGAAATTTTGCCCACAGGTAAAATTTCTGATGTCCACACTATAATCAGCCGAAATGAAATGGCACGTCGGCGAACGACAGATCTCGAAGTTGGGTGTTCGGCTTAACCAACATAAACGAAACACGGACGAAATGATACTACGCGAAACGATTTGGTCGGAGACCACGAAAGAAGTTCAGATCAGGAGAACCAAAATGATTCACCCCCCGGAGATGTTGCGTCCTGACGTAGAGACGACTTAGAGGGGAAGAGAATCTACATTCTCCAGATCACAACTTCGATAGTGACGAATGTCACATTTGACAACACAAGACACGTCCAGTAAAGTTGAATAAATAACAAAAAAAAATAAGTCGAATCCGAGTATCAATCAGTTCAGACGGAACAGAATTCTTCTCCCAATTTCCGAAAGTAGAGACCAAAGAGAGAGAGAAGTCGAGAGAGACAGAGAACAGGAGAGATAAAGGTTTCCTCACGGAACACACACCATACTACAGACATTGACTTCCATGAGCGTATCCCACAGCGGTACATCAGAGAGAGAGGGCAAGCCATACCTTCACGAGATCCAGTACGCTTGGCATTCCCACACGCTTTGACGATTGCAGAAGGATATCTCAAAGCCGTCAAGGCTGAGCTGATCAATCCGAAAAGGAGACAGAGCTAGAGTAGAAGAAAGGTTGAAACAAGAAGAAAAGAAAAATTCCCGGGCGAATAGGCGTGATCCAAGTCACAATCAAGAGGCCTGTCAGACTTCGCTCATACGCAGATTCACAGATAGAGAGGGCAGGAAGAGTCTTCACGAGATCCAACTCTCTTGTAACTCCCCACAAACTCAGTAAATCATAAGGCGACATCTCACAGTCAACGAGACTGATCGTTAGGGCACCCATCGCACGCGAACATCCGAAGACGTTCGATTCCACAGATGGTGTGAGGAATGTACAGAATCTTTTAGAGCCTTTTTACTCCACGCAGAAGATACGTCGGAAGAATTCTAAGAGGCCACAATCCGCAGGCCGAAATATGAATAAGACAATCTCTACTCATCAGGGGATCAGGTTTAAGATGTTCACTGTTCCAAGTACCAGGAAGTATGTTACCATCAAGATCCTTAAGTTCGTAAGAAATTGTCCGCAGACGTACGTCGACCTAATGAGGAAAGGCCCAACAAATTTATTGGCCAACTTGGCCGCGAAATGTTTTGAAGCATCGGACAACACGAAATTTTTACGCCACACCCGCTGCTCGGGCTGGTAAACAACCTTTCGCCTACGAAGATCATATCGGCCCTTAGCCTTTTCGTAAGCCTTTTTGCAACCTTTCCTGTACGTTCTTGTAGAGGACTGCGAACTTTCCGGTACGAGATTGTATATCCTTAGGATCTTGAGGAGCAACCTCCAAGGATTCATCTTTAACAGGATAATTGTCAGTTGTTAAGCTACCTTTCAAGCACATTTCATGACCAACATTGAGGAAGTATGGAGTCACACCAGTAACTTCGTGACGTGCAGTTCGTAAAGCACAAGCGACTTTGGGCAGAATAAATCCATTTGCGGTGGTCTTCCGCCACATAAGCAGTCAACATGGACTTAATTACGCGATTAACGCGCGTTCGACAGGGTTTGCTTTTGGATGATAATACAAAGTGTACGCAGGGCGCACGTGGTATGACGTCAGAAGTTTTTGATATTCTTTGGACTTAAACTGGACTCCATTGTCCGAAATGACCGTACGAGGTACTCCGAAAACTAAAAGATATTTTCTTCAATGTGCTGAACGATCTTAGGGGCGGTAGCCTTTCGAAGAGGGAAACACAAAGTGAACTTACTGAAGCAATCAGTTGCCACAAGGATGTATTGATACCCACGAGAAGATCTAGATAGTGGTCCAACAAGATCGATGCTAATGACCTCCCAAGGCCGCGAAATTCGAGAGTGACCTCCCATTAGCCCTGCCGGAGCTTTCTGTTCTGGTTTGGTTCGAAGACACGTTTGACACCTATGAACATATTTCGCAACATCGGCGTGCATTTTGGGCCAATAATAATTTTGGGCGATCCTATTGTAAGTCTTGTAGACACCCTAAGTGACCACTAGTCGGGGAATCATGATGTTCGTGAAGAATCTGTAATCGAGATTCCTTAGGGACAACAGGTTTCCAGTGAGGCTCATCCTCAGCTAGTCGATAATAGGTGTTTCGAACGAGTTTATAAATGATGTTTCCTTCAACACGAAAACTCGGAAACTTTTCCGGGGCCAAACGAATTTTCTTTAAGAAATTCAAATACCAACTATCCTTAACATTATCGAAGTCGATGGAGTCGATAATAGGGACAGTTCGAGAAAGCATATCAGGTACGACATGTTCTTTTCCTTTGCGGTGTATGACACTGAAATCGTATTGTTGCAGGCGTACAGCCCAACGACATAATCGACCAGAAGGGTTCTGCAACTTGTTCAACCAAAGCAGTGAATGGTGATCTGTGATAACTTTGAAGTGAGAACCTTCCACGTAGGGCCTAAGTTTTTCAATCGCCCATAACATCGCAAGGAGTTCTTTCTCAGTCGTCGAATAATTGCGCTCAGTTCGAGATAATGAGCGACTTAGATAGCAGATGACTTTCTCGCCATCATCGAGTTGTTGAGTCAGGACAGCTCCAACGCCATAATCAGATGCGTCGGTTTGAATCGTGAATTCTTTAGTGAAGTCAGGACACGAAAGGACTGGAGCGGAAACCAAATGCTCACGGATCTTTTCCCACGCTTCATCGCAAGTTTCGTCCCACCGATGCTTAGAATTTTCTTGAGCAACTTGGTCAAAGGGGCGATAATTGTGGAAAACCCAGGGATGAATCTACGATACCACGAAGCGGTTCCCATTAGTCTACGTACTTCCTTAACCGTTGTGGGCTTAGGCATTCGTAAAATTGACTGAACCTTTTCGGGATCCACATGAAGACCGTGGCGATCCACCACGTAACCTAAGTACTTCAATTCGCTAAGGCAGAAACTGCACTTGTCCTGATTCAGGGTCAAACCAGCCTCAGTCAGGCGTTTATGGACTTCAGATAATACTTCGAGATGTTTGTCGAAGGTTTGCGTGACAATAATGATGTCGTCCAGATAGACGAACACGTGAGGATCAAGGTCAGCACCAATTACTCGATCAATAAAACGTTGCCAAGTCGCGGGAGAATTGTGCAGGCCAAAGGGCATTCGTCGGAATTGATATAATCCACGATTAGGTACAGTGAATGCTGTATATTGGCGGGATTCTTCGGCGACTGGGATCTGCCAATAAGCTGACTTAATGTCCAAAGATGACAGGTATTTAGCATCTTTCAATTTGTCAAGGGTGTTCGAGACATACGGTAGTGGGTATGCGTCTTTAGTCGTGACCTGGTTTAACTTACGGTAATCCACACAAAAGCGAAAACTTCCATCTTTTTTTGGCACAAGAAGAATGGGAGATGACCAAGCACTTTTGGATCTCTCCACGATGCCACGCTTTAGCATGTCATCAAGTTCTTTGTCAACAACAGTTTGCCTAGCTGGCGAGATGGGATAATAACGTTGTTTTATCGGGGCACTATCTGTGTGAATAACGTGTTCGACGAGTTTAGTACAACCCAGTTCACCATGTGGAGAATTTGTAAACAGCTGATTAGTTAGAGTCTCCAGCTGATTTTGTTGCGGATCAGTTAAATGTTGCCGAGAGGTAAGATATTCTACCACGTCAATTGGCTCTCTACCGAAGGTCCATTCACCGGAACGCAGATCAGGGACGATGTCCATTAACTTCCAGAAATCTGTTCCTAAGATGAGTGAATGAGGTAACTCAGGGACAACTAAAACATTTATAACTTTCACACGATCACGCAGTTGGATAGGGGTGGCCACATTACCAGGACTAGAACAAGGTTGTCCATTCGCCACGGTACACGACGTTACATGCTTATTAAAAGGTAAGTTTAAAGTTTGAAGAACTTCCCATCCCGAGCTGCCAACGATTGTGCGAGATGCACCAGAGTCTAAGAGGCCAAGAAACGGGATGCCCAAAATCGACACGGTTAAATAAGGACGCTCATCATTTTTAGCATGAGCCAAGACATAGTCAAGAACAGGTTGGACTGCCAAAGGATCGATCGGCTTTGATATACTGAAACAACGTACTAACCGATCATCTAGCGCGTTGTTCTGGAGTTTTTTTGAACACGCCGGGCACGTCTTGGTAGTGACGTTGGGACGACCACACCGATAACAATGCCTCTTTAAGGGCTCGGAACAATCTCGAGACAAATGACCGATTTTCTGGCAATTCCAACACTTAAAAGTCTTATTAGGTTTGGGAGGCTCCACCTTACATTCGGATACAACCGGTGCACAGGTTTGGACGTACGCTAAGTCCGGTTCTAAGACCATATTTTTACGTGGGGGTGGAACGTATGCTTCAACAGCTGACTTACGAGCTTCCAACTGTCGACCTAACCTTAACAAGTGTGCTACCGAAGTAACCTCGACCAATCCTAATTGTCGTTGATAGAAAGGGGCAATATTGTTCAGAAGAATTTTGACCTGAACGCTTTCAGCAACCGGAACGCTCAACCTATTAAATAAATTGATCATGACCGACGTATAAATTCCCATTGATTCGTCAGGGCCTTGAGTGCGTTTCTTAATTTCTTCGAACAATTTGTCATCGTAATTATAGGGTTGGAATTCCTCGCGAAGACGTTTGACGAGGTCAGTCCAATTATCGCAAAACTTTCTATTAGCCCTAAACCAAATTAATGCCTTCTCTCGAAATAAATCGGATGCGGAAGCGAATAACGTGATTTCGGACACGTTCCTCGAAACGCAGAGTTCGTCAACACGTTCGAGAAAAAGCATTTAAAGACAGGACTTTATTATTCCCATTGTAAGACAAACCCCATTTAGAAACAGGCACGGACTTAATTTCGTTACTGGCCGCAGAGTGGGTAGCAGCCTTAACTGTGAGAGGCGTGGCTTCAATTCGCGATTTATTTGCTTTTGGCGGCGATAGAGTAGCCAAAGGTGTTGAAGTCGCACTCGGCGGCGAAATAGAGTCCGGAACTACGCAAGATACCGATAAAGGATTGTTCTGAAAATGCTCGGCAATCGCGGTTAAATCAAGTAAAGGGGATGCTGTTACCCCAGTAACTTCCGGTTCTTTCGGCGCAAAATTGAGCGCGGTTTGTTCGAAGTCGAACGCAAGTTCGTCTAACGTTCTCAAGATGGCGGCACGTTGTCGCGTCTCGTCACTATTGGTCGGTTGGGAGCGCTGAGCGCGTCCAATGGCATGAGCCAACTTTAGCGGAAATTTTATCGTGAATGCACACAGCTGTTGAGCCGGGAAGCGACTCTATTAAACAGCGAATCTCGCTAATCTTTTCCTGCAGAGCTGTCACGTCATCGTCAAAAGTCACGTCGTATTTCGGCACAGGCAGGCGTAAATCTTTTTCCAATCGCATTTGCCGTCTTAAATTAGCAGCACGCTTTTGCGCAACTGTTCCGTCAATTTGGATACCTCTTACCAATAATTCATAATTTAATTCCTCAGAATTAAGGCGGTCCGGTAATAGTTTATATTCCATTATAATGCGCAACTTATTCTAACAAAATAAATGTTCTGGACGTAATACTCTTTAAACGACAAACAAAACAACAAAACGCAAAGCAAAATCGAGCCACACGCGTTTAAGGCCAAACTTGCTACCTACCTGCGTAGATAGCAGAAGTTTTACATTGAGCGAAACTTTACTCCAATGCTGCCAGCCAGCACAGTGGGACGGAGGTCTCTAACCAAAACGCGAAGGCCAAACCAAAACAGGCGCCACTTAATTTTTTTGTGAAAGGGATCGCGTGAAAAATTAAGAAAACACGTTACGTCCAAAACATGAACACTTTTATTGCTAAAAACACAAATAAAAATAAAATAAAACAAATTCGACGCAAGTCGATCGATCTAAGTACACAACAAGACCATAGACCTAACTTTTCGGATCCGAAATCGCTACATATCTATCTTAAAATAATTCAAATCGTCACTAATGCCACAAAATGCAAGAGAATGCAATAAGTTGCAAGTTTTTATTGCGACAAAATTAAAGCAATGGATCCGAAATAAAATCCGCGAAATATCGCTCAAAACTACGAAAAGAAATCAAAACGCTCCGACCTTTATTCCTTTGATAGTCGGCGTGTTTGTCGGTGTCTTTGCGGCGATGCCGCCGCGGCACTTTGTAATGTGCCGGCTTCCGCGTAGAGGGGCGAGGGAGGGAGCCTTCACCGCCGTAATTCACCCAACGAGAAATACCTCTTGATGTAGGTTCCAGATTAAAGCGCTAAAAGCTTACGATAAAAGCTCACGAGAAAAGCTGACGATAAAAGCCTATAAGAAATGAAATAAAACGAACACATAAGTCAAACCGAGAGTTGCTGCGTATGGAACTTACCTCGGTCTATTGCGAAGCTGTGACACCCACGGGATACGCGGTTTTCCTGTCTTACACCTGGGTCTAATCAGAGTCGGCAATTAGCCGTAGAAATGCACTAACATCCCTTCGATGTAATGGCACGCACAAATAAAAATATTTACGAAAGAGAGTGTGACCCAAGAGACGGCAAGTTTCGTTCTGACAATGGCGCAACATTTCTCGTTTGACAAACAAGGAAGGATTCTAAACAAGCGAGACACCGTTTCTTAGTAATAGCGGGAACCAATCGGCTGAAAGGACAAAGGTCACGCATAATACGCGTCCATAGAAGTAGAACTCGCTATAATTCGTTCAATTCCTCACATACACGCGATTTTGAACTCAATTAAGGAGGGATTACCTATATAAAATGAATTTGTTTAAATAAATGAAGGTCCTGTTAATAGAAATATGCTAAAACGAAAGTTTAAGAAAATTACGCCGACGAAATACGGGTATTCCTACACTGACTGCAACGTGTACAACGACGCGGTCCAAGGAATGATCCGACACGTCGAATTTCGCATATACAGGGCGTGTTCGGAACAGAAATGAAGGCTGGGCGGTGGCGATGCATATACAGGGGGTATTCAGAACAGGAATGAAAGAAATGAACTGTAACAACATTCTAGCACTTTCTGATGATATATGGTCGGATGAGTTTGGAATTAGTTGAACGGGTTGTAGTTCGCTTGAATGCGATTATATGCGCTGAGATTTATCGGTATGCGATGGGCTTCGATGCGAATGAAGCCTAGCCTGGCTATGGTTCAGCATCGAATTTTATCGTATCAAGCGTCTACCAACGCCTTCGAGCGTTTCGAAGCTCACTTCAACACATCTTGGCTCATTCCAGCCCCTCTCAACACATTCAAAGGCATTAAAGCGTACCTCAGTTAATCTGTACTTGCGAATCTCGAAGGGTGACAACATGTCCAGAGTAGTATCACAGGTATCTCATCCAATCCCGATATAACCCGGCATATTCCAGCGCATTCGCGGCATTTACCAGTAGGAATGAGTTTGAACGCAGCGCTTTCCAACTTATCATAGATGTAACACGCTAGAAAGTGCTTGAATGTATCGTAACGCATTGGAATATCTCGACGAAACGTTCATAATATCATATAATAGGTCATCTCATCCTATTTCGATATAGCCCGGGGTATTTCAGATGAACCGGTACGTTCCAGCACATTCCAGAGCATTATACCCCTCAATGAATGTGTATTTGCGAATCTCGAAAGATGACAACATGGCCAGAGTAGTATCACAGGTATCTCATCCTATCCCGATATAACCCGGCATATTCCAGCACGTACCTGTACATTCCAGCGCATTCGCGGCATTTACCAGCAGGAATGAGTTAGAACGCAGCGCTTTCCAACTCATCATAGATGTAATATGGTAGAAAGTGCTAGAATGTGTCGTAACGCATTGGAATGTCTCGACGACACGTCCATAATATCGTAGGTCATCTCATCCTATTCCGATATAGCCCTGCATATTTCAGATGAACCGGTACGTTCCAACGCATTCCAGAGCGAGCATTATACCACTCAGTGATTTCCAGCGAATTCCCGACATTTACCAGCAAGAGAGCTGCATTCCGACTCATCGCAGATGTAATGCGCTAGAAAGTGCTGGAATATGTTGGAACGCACCGGTATATCTGAGGCAAGGAGAAAGAACCCCGTCATTACTATTTGTGAAAATATGGCCACAAGAATGATTGTTGAAAGAACGAACTTAGCCAGGGACGCATCGTCGGATTTGATAGTATTTGATATACATATTTAGAGCGATTTGCTTGTGTTATTTATGAATTCTGAAAGAATTTAAGAAAATATATTTCTAAAAATGGAAACTATCTGGACATGTATTATTTTGATAAGTTTATAAACCCACATTGTCGCATCAAGGAAATGTTAATATTCAAGCCGGAAATTTTCCAACAAAACCAAATACCGCCAGCAGATTTCGTAATTCAGTCTCATCCCACGGCCCGTCCGTTTGTTTCTTCTGTGCAACAAAACCAACTCGAGCTTGTCAACTTGCAGCTGAAAAATCTTAAGTGATGAAGTAATTGCGCGGCTCAAAACACGTGGTGGAGCTCGTGATGCTGGAGCGAGGGTGTGGCGGTTTGATCGATGCAAACTGGAATATTGAATTTAATTTCTTCGATAGTTTCAAAGGAACTCGAGTGCATTTTTTTAGGCCGAAAAGAAATGTACGGCAAACCTAAGTTGCTGAACGAAAATGTGCTCATGATAGTACGTCGTCTAAAAGCATATTATACCTACATGTTATAGAGTCCCATACACGTTTCTTCCGCTTCCATCGAGAATTTTAAACGTCAGAGAAGAATGTGCATGTTAAATGAGTAGAATACTTTCAACATAGGTTCTAATAGAAAACATGTTTTAATAATATATTTATCGTGTTAGTACTGGGTTAATTGAATTTGCTGTCAGGGAATGGAAATTATCGTTGGAGATCTAAGTGCTAAAAATGATAATTAGAATAGGTAAAATTCATCACGCAATGATTCTTATGAATTTTACCTAAAAAAAGATGCCCCATTGTATAGTGTGTCCCATATTGGATGGTATTATGTAGATGTCTCACAATCAGTTAATAACGGAAATAGAAAAGAAACTAAACAAGTTGTTCTCTACACAGAAAGATGCTATTTGTTATCTGGCTCCCCTACAGCATTGATCATCAGATGTTCGGAGTCCGCCGGTCAGATTTCGATGAGTCATCATGTACTTCTTAGAGTGAAAAGTGTCTAAGTGGTAAATAGTCGAAAAAATGTTGTATGCAACACGGCAGTAAAGTGGCACTTTATCGAACGAGTTTGCAAATTGCGAGCCAAGACGAGCAAGCAAACGAGTTCGATAAAGACATACAACTGGTTACATAAATAACAATTAAAAGAAAAAATGTAAATATGTAAAATGAGGCAGAAACGGTTTACACGTAGAATAGAGCTTAAAAAATTAGGAGGACCCCATAGAATAGGTTCCAAGTTAATCAAATATGAATTAAGTATAATTTTAGGTCATTTTGAACAGATTTAATTGATCCGAAATTTGACCTTTCAGAATTTAAACTTAGTAAATCGGAAAGTCATTAAAAGTATGTACAAAACTAATCAATCAAAAATGAAAGAGCAATCAGAGAACGCTTACGAAATTTTCTGTAGCAACTTGCACTGTTTTTGAAAGAAATTAACAATCATTATAATACTGCGTAATTATTTACATTTTCTATTACGATCTGTAGGTCGTAAGTAGTAAAGTAAATTGTTTATGAAAATCAAGAACAGAAGAGGCCCCACTGTACTTCCTTGCAGCATTCCGATTGGTATTTTTTTCAGGAAGATCTACTACTTTTTGGAAATACATTGCAGTCATTTAAAAGTAGCCGTATTTTATTGTTCTCAAGAGTCTCGGTAAATTCTTTCAGTTACCGTAAACATGTCATACATAAATTACACTAAGACTCGAAATTGTTTATACAGTGTCTTTCAAAAAGTGTGCTACAAGAAAGCACAAAGTTTCGGAACGCATTGAAATAATCACTCAGAACCAAATGAAATAATTGGGAAATAAAAACGAATTTTGTGTTTTCCTGTTCATATTATTTTGGCGGACACTTTAATCCAACCAGTATTTCCTAATGTAGTGTGTTTAAAGAGTGGTTCACAATATATTGTGGTTTTTTATTTTTAATTCTGAACAACTTATTCTTATGACATTTTGCTGTACCTTGTAAAATAAGGGTACTTTACTCTTAAGCCGTCTTCACTTCTCGGTGTCCACGCTGTATACCGTTCAAGATAAATTTCATTTGACATTTTCCAATTTGACTTTAAGGGATGCAGAAGCGTTCTGCGTCAATAAATTTTTATAAAAACCGATAATAAAAAAAATTCGCATTTGTAGCACACTTTTTGAAAGTCACTGTATACAGGCTGAGTCCAAAAAAACGCCTACGCGAATAGCGTCGGTGTTTATTGTCGGATTTGACTGGTCAAAAAATCAAATGAAATGGCAGAAAAACTTTACAATATACCATATCTTGCGTCTTTAATACATTTAAAACAGCTGCATGACAGCTGTCAACTTTTGTTTTTTAAATGCAATGGTATAATTACTGTAATACATTTCGAAAGAACTCTTTTTTCTGCGTTCAATGATGTGCCGCAGTAAGCACTTATTTTTCAAAATAATAGAAGAAAATAAAAAGAAATAAATAAATTATTAACATGAAATGACGTAATAAACAGTTGCCGAACAATAAATGATATCTGTTTTACGGTAAATAGCGTAGTGTCTATAAGTACTTCCTCATAGGCAAATAAATGACGATAACTGTCAATACTTTTGTTTTGTTTTTGCTGACAATAAAAAAAAAACTTCTGGAATTCGATAACTGAAAGAGATAATCAAAAGACCTAAGCTGCTTTGAATTGGTTGCAATGTATCTTTCTGGAAAGGCCCAGAAAGTAATTATTGTAAATGAAAATCAAGGAATCCCCTTGAAAAATATAACATCGGAGTGCCGCAAGGGAGTGCAGTGGGGTCTCTACTATTCCTAATTTTCGTAAGTTACTCATGACCTATTGATTGTAATGTACTATGCACGAGAAAAACTCTGGGACATGTAATATGTTCTATTGTAAATACGACGAATTAACGGGTTTTAAATAAAAAAACTTCTCGCAGTGTGCCATGAAATGACATAGACCGAAAAAGGCATGTCTTAGTTTATAATACGTTTGCGTTGTCAACTGACAGATATATTTTGGCGTTGTTCAAATTTAATTTTTGTTGTACTGTCCTGCGAAATGGTTTTCATGTCAAAGCAGAAATAGTTTATGTTTAAATTCTGTTTTCGTAATGAACATTTTCACGTCTTTTATAAATACAACATTTGAAATATCTGAAGAATCTTCTTTCTTCAAAAATAAGGTCACATGCGCAGATATACGTTTTCGACATCATATTTTTATGTTAGAGAAGTTTTTTTTTTTGTTTGAAAGCCCTTTATTTTCTATATTTTTTTCCTTTATCATAGAACAAGATCTATCTAGCAAATTGAATTGTTTAAAACTGCATTTAAACTAACAAAATAATTCAAAAATGTATGTGTAGAGTTGTCCCAGATTTTTTTGGCGAGCATAGTACATAATGGATGCATAATACAGATGGCACCAGTGGTAAAAATTTCCCAGAAACAAAGCAAGTAACTTCAGAAAGTTCACAATTAACTGGAGAATGGTTCAACTAAATAGGAGCTTATTTAGAACGCAAAAGTTTTGAAGAAATCTTTCATTTTTGATCTGACGTTATTTGACAGTAAACGCAAATAAATCAGTTTGATTTCTTATTAAAAAGTAATTTACAATGTGAGGTCTTAAACAAAATTCAATTTAAACTTAGCGTAAGATTAAGATTTAGTTAAATCGTAAAGAAGAGGAAAGAACACGAAGAAAAAGAGAGAATTAACAGAGAACGGCAACGTTTATTATAAATTAAATCAAGAAAATAAATCGCAAAATGCAAATCGTAGAAAAGAAAATAATCCAGAAATTAAAAAACTTGATAAAATGAAAACAAAGAAAAGTCAAATTTCAAAGAATACAAAAATCTAAGCTAAATATTCAAAGAAAAATGCAAAAGACGCAAGCTTTGTTAAGGCAGCGAAATGAGCGGCGAAACGTCAAGTTGTCACGCAAAAGAAGTTTGAAATTGTCACCTTTTACCTCGATTGAAATTAAAATAGAAATTTAACAAAATGAAGGCAGATTGAGTGGTGAAGTTTGGAAAACAAAATTTAAATGGAATAAAAAAAAATTAATCAGAAAATCACAAATTTGATCAAAAATAAATCAATATATAATTTTAAGTGCCAAGTTATAGGGTAATTCCTGGGGAGACGGTCAGCGAAATTTTTTTTGTTGCTTTCGGCTCAGATAAAAACCAAATTAATGTCAGATCAGCTATCTGAATAAAAAATACGAAAAAGTATCGCTTTCTGTTTGCATGTGTCAGACATAAATAAATTAAATAAAATAAATATTGAAACGTTTAACCAATGACATAACTAATTACACTTATCACAACAAAAAGCACAATAATTATTACTACAAAAGAACCTTAGTATGCAATCGTTCTCTTAAAGAATATCCTGACATCATTTTAGTTCAATCTGATAAAGGTAATGTCACTGTCACTATGGACAAAAAAGATTACATTAATCTCTCTGACAATCTTCTCAATGATTCTGACAGTTACCAACTTCTTGACCGCAACCCCACTAGCATCTACCAAAGAAAATGCAACACTTTGATTTCAGAACTAAAAAAAGAAAAGTTAATTAATAACAGTGAAGCAAAAGATCCTATGACATACAATTCCATTGCTCCTAAGTACTACGGTCTTCCAAAGATCCATAAGCCTACACTTAGTCTCAGACCAATTGTTTCTTCTATCAATAGTCCTACGAACAAATTATCCAAACTCGTAGCTGACATTTTGAAAAAATAATATCAATTTGACAATCAGTATTACATCAAAGACACTTTTCAATTTGTAGAATCTGTGAGAGACTCCACACTGCCCCAAGATTATGTTCTAATTAGTTTAGACGTTGTGTCACTCTTCAGTAATCTCACTTACCAGCAAGTAGCTAATAGTATAACAAATAAATGGACTTACATCAAACCTAACTGCCAGCTAACCTTAAGTAAATTCTTAGAAATTATTAAATTCATTTTTGACACTTCCTACTGTTTTTGAAGAGAAATATTACAGGCTGAAAAAAGGCTCACCCATGGGCAGTAATCTTTCCCCAATCTTGGCTCAGTATGTTGTTGACCAGTTATTGGATGACTGCATTCCCAAACTTTCATTTAATATTCCGTTTCTTAGGAAATTTGTTGACGATATCATTTGTGCAATACCTGACAGCAAACAAGACGAGATCCTTGACATCTTTAATCAGTATGACCACAACATCAAATTTACTATTGAGTGTGAAGAAAACTGTAGTGTTCCCTTCCTGGACACGAAAGTCATCAGACAAGATACCACGATTTTAATTGATTGGTATTCCAAACCTATTTCTTCCAATAGGTACATAAACTACAACTCCTACCACACTCTAAAAATGAAGATCAACGTTCTTAAAGGCTTACGGTTAAGAGTCGAAAGGATTTCTGATTCATCTTTCCTTGCTACCAACCTTGCCAAACTTAAATCGATTTTTCTTGAAAATGGTTATCCTGTGACTTTGGTCAACAAAATAATGAATCCTAACAACAATAACACTTTCAATTTTACACATATGCCTCGTATTGAATCCAGACAAAACGATACTACCAACGTTAACATAAATAATATCAAATTCAGATCATTGCCCTTTATTCAACATCTTACACCCAAGTTACAAAAAATTCTCTTACATTATGATCAAAACTTAAAAATAGCCAACCGACAAATTCTAACCCTAAAAACTATTTTCAGTAAACTTAAAACCCCTACTGATAAATTTGACCAATCCAATGTGATCTACAAAATACCTTGTGGATAGTGTGACAGTGTCTACATAGGTCAAACTTGCAGGTATCTAAAATCTCGTATTTCGTCACACAAAAGTGATTCTCACAATGAACGAAAAATTGGTTGTTGTGTCCTAGCTGACCACTTTAAACAAACTAAATACAATTTCGATTATGAAAATTCCGAAATTTTAACTATCGAACCCAACTACTTCAAACGCAGTTTTTTAGAAATGTACCACATTCTCATAAATAATAATACCATAAATAAACAAACTGATATTTCAAACTTAAGTTTAATTTATCATAATTTATTAACAAATATTAACATACACAATACTTCTGATACAAACTTGAGTAGTTTAATTTTTTAACATTTTTGAACTCACAACTAATTTTGTGCCCCCTGATTACTGTCAAATTCCAAAAATTTTGTGCCAGCACCAATCTCTGTTTCTAATTAATAGTTTTAAGAATTTCTTGTTCTCTTTAACACTATCAGGATTACAGTCTATTTTTCAAATTTCCCGCCGGAATCTTTTCCATCCAAATGAGTTTAAACTAACCTACAAGCGTTACAAGATAGGCGCCATTCTGCACGTTATCGTTTCAAATGTTTTGTCCATCATTATAAATTGTGACTTGTAAATTTTAATCTGTTTTACAATACAACGTTATGAATTGTTAATCATGGTTACTACGTAAGAAATTAATACTGGCTTGTTCAAAATGTGCAACTTTAGCTTTCTGAACCTCACTTAGATGTAAGTAGAATTTTAAAACTCATCATTTTCAATTGTGTAACACTTTCATATTAATATTATAGCCGCCCTGATGAAGGAAATAAATACTTTCCGAAAGCTTGGCAATCAAACAAGAGTAAACTTTTAGTTGCCCCCTTTTGACTGCTATCCTGCTAGATCTCTCAACTTGAACATGATATATATAAATAAATTAAAAAAAAAGTTATAAAAAATTCAAAGCCAAACCAAAAATCGGAAGCCGTTCAGTTTTATCTAAGTTCACAACCAAATCAATTTTAGTTCGGATCAAAACCAATTTTGTTTAGTTCGAATCAAAACCAAATTAATATCGTATCATTTGAAATAAGAAATAAAACAGGAACGCTGAATTAACAAAATTTTGAACAGAGAATACCTCCAGTAAAAGGAATAATAAACGATAAACTAAATTTAAAAACACAGAGACAAAGCGATAAGTGGACGCTTGTGTGCCTATTTTTAAAATTTTAAATCTTTACTACTTCAGCGGTTTACTTTTGCAATTAAAAATGTTAAATTTCGTTGAGATTTTGAATACATATTTTATAAAATTATGATTTAAAAAAATAAAAATCGCTTGATTAAAATCGGCGATTTTAAACATGATTTAAATCAGCTCAACCCTAAAAGTTATAAAGAAGAATTGATCACTATCCCATTGTTAAAAGGATACGAGTGTTAAGAAAAGGAAAATTTTGGGTCAGAATTTTAATAAAAGTAGTAAATTACATTTGCAGAAATAATTAAGAACGCGTAAGGTTTGTGTGTGTGTGTGTGTGTGGGCTCAAGATCAGAGTATATAAATATCGGTACGTTGCGATGTAAATAAATTTTAGCAAATTAAGGTCAAGTTTTTGAGTTATTAACGCTGGACTTTTACGGCTGCCAAAATAAGCAGACGAACAATGAGAACCTCATAAAGTCGCCATGGCCATGACAAAACCATGGCCACTCGCCAGACGAATACGTGGGTATGTTTGGAGAAATTAAGATGAACGATATACCGGTTATTTTATTTTTTATCCTCTTGCGCATTGCTTAAATAATTACCAGTTCATTCATACGTTTCGATACAAATTTCAAACAAATTATTTATTTGCACACACAACTAGACTCAAAACTTTTTCACCTTCATAGGCAATAAAAAAAAAACAAAACTTGAAAAGGAATATCAGTATTTTTTAATATTCACGAGCCACGAGCCTTTGGTGTACAATTTTATTTATTTATAAACTCAGACCGTTTGCTTCTAGTCGAATAAGTCTGCGCTTTATAATTACACTAAATAAATCAAAGGCTCTTTATAAATTAATAAATTATTTAGAAAGAATGACTTTATTGGTTTTTAGGTCACCGCAAATATGACCCAGAAATAATTTAATAATTTATTCACACTAAACTGCGCCGCCTCTGAATAATTCATTAAACTGCACCGTCGAGTGAGGTAACTCGCTAAATTAAGTAAATTAAAAATAAATAAGTTTAAATATTTGATTGCGCATTCGATTGGTTCTTCTTCTCAAAATTATTTTCCCAGAATTTAACAACCGTGACGCATACCTATTTTAATTTAAACTAATTCAGAAAGTGATTACGTGGACTAAAATTATTTAACGTTATCAGGAGAATTTGGAGTTGCTATCACTGTGCAACGTTTATAATTTTACGTACTGTATACACTGATATGGATATTAGGGAAGGTCGTGTTTAAAAAGAATTTTTTCGCCAAGCTTATCTCTGAGCTGCTTGACGTTGCTCAACGTAAGAAAGTCGTTATCTTGGTTACTTATAGTTACGCTTTGATTTGGAAGAAGGAAGTTCATTGTTGATGTAGTACATGCATATATTACCTTTAGGTTTCTGAAAGTTAAGTTTCTTTTATTTATCTCACAAATGCATTTTGCGAAATAAATAAAAGAAAACTCAATAAGAATTTATAATAGATGTTGTACAGTCATAGACAGTGTTAGTTAGTTTTATTGCTTTTCTCTTTCTTTAACTGTTCGGGCATTGAAAGTTACTACTTATTCAACAAGTAGACAATTTTAAACACAGTCACGAGTTTACGAATCTACATGAGAAGTAAAATATATTCTAGAACCAAATGTTTTAAGAATAGAAAGAACCATTTAAAAATGAAAATCGTAATAAGACAGATTAGGAATAAGTTATTGTCAAGTATGTTTCAAATTAATTTTCGCTCTTGTCGAAGTATGATCAGTCTATTTAAATCTCCCAGCAGGATTAATGTTCAATGCTGGTTCAAAATGTCTAACCAATTGCATGATCTCACTGGCGGGAATGCTGCCACCGTTAGTATTCAATTCACCGTCGGTAGTTTGTAACTAGTTTGGAACCGTCAGAACTACTCGCCCATCGAAGTAATGATAGATTTTGGTAGTTGCGTTAGATGTAAAACGTTCATTGGTGCATAATTCAAAGGTTCCAAACTAGTTAGAACTGCTCTACGAGTAAACCTATTAATATTCAATATGAAGGATAAAACTGAACTGAAATCACAGGTCAAACAACTGACAGTAATAAAAGACAGTTGACAGGACAGAGTTTGCAGTAGCTGAGTTCGGCAATGCGCTCGGCGATTCGACCAGAACTAATGAGATTTTAATCAGCTGATCACAGAGTGCTCCACATGAGCAAACTTAATGACGAACAATTTCGAGCAATCGAAGTATTGACGATTTTGATCTCCGCTAGATGCCGCTGCATATCACCACTTCTCCGCCATTTCTTGTGTTAAAAAGGTAGAGATACATAGTTTCTTGCGATTTTTACACTGCGATACGGAACACATTATAATTTATACGAAGCCATAATCGCAAAGAAGACACTTTTTCACTGATTTGACTCCCTTTAGCAGCTCGCACCAACAACTGTCAAACACACGTGTATTTTCATCAGCAGTTTACAGTTTCCACATAATTCCGCCGCGCGGCGATTCTTTCGTTCAAAGACGCGAATAGATTCTGACAGTTGAGTTTGCAAATAAACAGAATTTTATTAATTCTTCTCTTGAAAACAATCTTAATATTTGAAATACTCTATTTTCTTCCAACAGTCAATGAAACTCTTTTGAAGACCAGCTATGTACAGTAGCGGACAATAAAAACCGGGCAAGCCATTTGCACATTGTAAACCACACTTTAATATTTTTGATGTTTAGTGCATGTCACTAGTAATTCTGACGTTTAATTCAAATTTCATTTATTTATTTTGACAGAAATATAACCTCAATAAAAGCCTGATTTACCAAATTTGTCGAAATATGCACGACATGTCAAATTCTTGCCCGGATTTTATTGTCCGCTACTGTACTATCGATGTCATAAAAAAGTAGGACAACTTTTCAATCCAGTAGCCATGCGTTTCCATTATTTTATTATATTGAATCTTACTTTGTTGTAAAGTCAGTCACTGTTATTTTTATTAACGCTGAAATTCCGAGCAGTTTGTCTAACTATGACACCCTTTTCTATGCAAACAGCTATCCTAGCTTTTAAAACAATATTTACTGTAGAAGTGATTGACAATTTCAAATAATTTTAAATTTGTGGTTGGTAGCAGTTTCACACAGCTTGAAAAATCTTGTCCTAGCTTTTTATGATAGCAATAGTAGGTACATATACCGGGTGTCCTTCTGACAATGAAACATAGGGATTTAACACTTAACATTTTTATGAAATTGTAGGTTATAACCGGAAAGATTATGACGTTTAAAGTGTTTTGATACTAAATTTATGCTATTTTAGTTGTTAATTATTTAGAAATTAAGAAAAAATGTAATTATTTTTTTCCGTACAAGCTTAAATAGCTATTTAACGAAGATTATAAAAGGTTCTCGTGGTCCACATTATTTGTTCATGTTTCGCAACTGTAGGGTCACAAGATCGAATCCGAGCGAGGACAGTACTTTTTTGTTTAGTATTTCTTTAGATTTGAAATCATTTTCTTAAATATTAATTTATATTCTCCCAACCTTTTCATAGCGTTGCTCTTAAGTAATTTTAGACTACACACAGCAGGAATTTGATTATCTTGAAACATTTCCATCAATGTTGCATGAATTTGACGTTAGCTACTTCATTGAAAGTACAGACAAATAACTAAAATTCTATTTCTAAACTGAGGCTTTCCATCATTATAATTACCAGGCAAGACCAAAAGATACCTGATAAATAAGAATAATAAATGATGAATTTGATCTGATCTAAAGTAATTTGAATATTAAAATGCAACTTAAATAAAAAATTTAAAAAAACTAAAACAAGGCTGATAGAATATTCCAACGTCTTGAAGAAAGAATTAAGTTTGAAAAAAGTGTGAAAAGTAAAAAAAAAATTGTGATGGGCTGGGTTTGATCTCACAACCCTACCGTTATGAAATTTCGACTTAAACATCTTGACCACGAGAATTATTAATTGTGGTTGCTAAAATGTGCTATTAAGTATAAATAAAGAATTTTAATTAGTTTTTCTTTAATTTATAAATAATTAACGCTTAAAATATCATAAGTTTAATACCAAAATGCTTTAAAAATCAAAATCTTTCCGATTACGACCTAAAAATTCATATGAATTTACTCAGGCAGATAAAATAAAATAATGTCTGTTTTCCCATGTTAAATCCCTATGTCTCATTGTTAAATGGACAACCGGTATACTTGTGTACCTACCTTATTTCTGTGGTTTTCACTTCAGCCAAATTACCTAACACAAAATCGAATGTTGATTTGAACTGAGCCTGGGAACTATTTCTTTTGCAAAATTATTCACTTTTAGAAATTGGTTGTATTTCTCATCTTCAAACATTATTTCTTGAAATTAATTATGCTCATTATAATGTTGAGATTCGTCTCAATTTCGTTATCCTACAAAGTACAACACATCGTTTAAATTAGACAACGATTATTCTTAATTCATGAAAATATATAAACATAACCTACTTGACAAGTTCTAAATCTAAGAGCTCCTCCAAAATATTCTGAGCTGAGCGAGCGCGATCTTTTTCATCTGGGGCCCAATTCTTGAAATCATTCGACATCATGTCGTATGCGACGTGACGTCAAAATGACGCAATCCTCGAACGATTTGTATAGTTTTGTATGAAAGTCTACGTCATTTTGACGTCATGTCGCATACGACATTATTTATTTTGTCGAATGATTTCAAGCATTGGGCCCTTGATCTGTATTTGTCAAAGTAAGCTCGACTTTTCATTACCGAACGATTCTGAGGTGACTGATGAAAAGATCGCATTGCCGAACTCAACTAGTGTGGCGTGGATTGGATGGGGGATTTTAATTTTAAAATTGGAAAAAGGGTTGAAGATGGTGGTGTATTGAAAAATGGGTGCCAAATTGCTTTGGAGAGTACCAGGATTCAAATGACCAACTAAAGTACCCAATCTGGTACCGAAATACCAAAAAGAACAACACTGGTTGCAGAAAAGACATTATGTATTCATTTTGGAATGCATTTAATTAGGAGTTGTAGGTTAAAATTATACAAAGTAATACTGTCAACTACTTGAAGATAGTGACACAAAGTCACATCTGCCAACGTTAATCAATTTTTTGTCAAATATTGAACCATGTATTGTGCAAATTTCTACATCAATTTCTATACAGGGTTTTTACGGTCTTCTCTGTATCCTTTCAGGGGACGATAGTAAACCTCAGAAGGAGTCGATAAACCTTAAAACGCCTTAGTAAAAGTCGTCTCATAAGCCAGATAATAATTCTTTTATTCTTTACATTAAACGATAAAAGTAATCTTGGACGGTTGCAAAAATTATTGTTCAATTGTTATTACGCTTGTTATTTGGCAGGTAAAGTTGTTATCAGTAATTCAGTTTTACCATCAACTTTGTTTGACTAAAAATTCGTCAACAAGGTTTGGGCCTTGCACAGTATGTGGAATCGTGGGTACGCCGAGCAAGACTTTGTATACAACAACATGGTGACAACTTCGAACATCTTTTGTAGCGGACAATGCTGATTAAGTACCACGTGATCATTTAAATTTATAATTAAAGTAGGCGGGATTTTTTTTATTCGGTTGTATACCTTGCCAATCGACTCGCTGTATAGATTAGAGGTTATGTGAATATTTTGACGTTTATAGAATTCTCATCGGGTTCAATCATTTTAATTGAAAGGAAGAGAAACAGTTATAATGACGACCATAGCAAATGTTCAAAGTGTTGGCCCCCCGGCGATTAATTAAATATTTTGAAGCGTCACTTTGACAATTCAAACTCAAAGTAAGCTGTCAATCTAATTCAAAATTGCCAATCTAATTCGAAATTCATAACCTACTCTAATTATAAATTTAAATGATCGCGTGGTAGTAGATTACTAGAGTTTAAAACATATTATCCGTTTAATGTAAAAAATAAAAGATTTATTATCTCGCTTATGAGACGACTTTTACTAAGGCGTTTTAAGGTTTATCGACTCCTTCTAAGGTATACTATCGCCCCCTAAAAGGATACAGAGAAGACCGTAAACACCCTGTATAAATTTTTTCATGTAGTTTACATGTAATTATTTGATGGTGTATTGCCTACTTAACAGGTATGTAATTTTAAAACTTCTTTCTTTTTCTTCCTCAGAAATGAATTAATTTTTCTTTTACAAGACAGTTTCTCAGTTTTTTTAACACTTTTTCTTTTTCAGCTTATGTAAATGGGTTCTTGTTTTGTCTTAATATTTTTTCTCAGAAATTAATCTCTCTTTTACAAAGTATGTATTTTGTCGTAATTTTTTTTTCCTAATCAGAAAATACTAATGCTGGGAATCATATTCGAATACATGTGTACTCTCTATTCGAATACGTTCGAATTTAATAATTCGAATTTTCAAATTATTCGAATAATTCGAATAATTCAAATTTTTAAATTATTTGAATAATTCAAATAATTCGAATGTTCAAATTATTCAGTGAATTGAAAAATTTAAACATTCGAATACTAACTTAACCCACGTGACCTGAATTCGAATGTCAAATTTAATAATTCGATTATTGCCTTCATTCGACAAAGTTAATAGAATCGTATTGCGCCACTCAGAAGAAGGTATTCCTGCAACCTTCGATACAACAATACAATACAACAACACAATAATACAACGAAGTCTATTTTGGTCGGCTGCTACGCGTTGTTATAGTATTTCTCAAATCATTTATTCGCAAAATATTGTCGCTAAATGTTGCCCGTACAGTGCAATTTCAATTTCATTATTCAAATACTTATTTAAATATTCGAATTAATGGAGTATTCGATTTATTTGAATTATTCAAGTATTCGATTTAATCGAATTAATGCGATTTATTCGGTTTATTTCAATTATTCGATTTATTCGCATTAATTCGATTTATTCGAATTATTCGAATATTCAAATAAATTTTCAATTGAATATTCGAATAGTAAATCTGAGAAAAGTCCCAGCCTTAAAAAATACTGATTTTCCTTTTCCAGGTTTTACTAATTAGATATGTATTTTGTTTTATTTTTTGCTTTCCTTTTAGAAATTAATAATCCTTATCTTAAAGGCATTATAACAATTTCCCTCTTCAGCGTGAGCAAGGGATATGTTACTTTGCCTCATTTTTTGCGTTGCTTTCAGATTCATTTCAGAATCAATAACCTTTCTCTTTCAGAGTATGTGCCAATTAGTTTCTTCTCAGAAAATAACAATTTAGTATTTTTCAGCTTAGGTATTCTTTTTTTGCAATTTAACTTCTTTTATATATTATGAGACATGTAATTATTATTTTTTTCTTCTTAGGCCCAGTTTTACAATCGTGGAATAAGAACGGAATAACTGTTCGCCAAATATCCTTTAATGTTCCTCCATATCTACGTCACACCTACGTCACGTTATACCAATAATAATGCTTATCCGACGATTGTAAAATCGGGCCTTAGGAATAAAACTTTTCCTTTTTCAGGTTAGGTAATGCGAATTCTAAAATAAGTCACTCAGAAATGAGATCGTTCCACAGTTTATTGAATCAGAGATAATCATTTAGGTTTTGATGTAGGCATATTTAATCATTTTGCAAGAGGAAAACAGGCACGTCCATTCACAGTTTCTATTTACTCGCAAAATATTTGAAGTTTTATAGTCACGAATACATGTATACTTGCACCTCTTTCAATGGCGAAATTCTCCAAAATTTTGCGCAGTAACTTATCGTTGTTTTAAGCAAATGATCTTTTTAAAAAAATTTTTACTTTTCTTTCTAAATTCAACTAGATTTTTGTTCGATGAAAGTTTGTATAACAATTTCGTTAACGGACAGCTTAAAAATCGCACAAATCTCATTGTTGCTATCAGTTTTTTTTTTTTTTTTGGTGGGTCGATTTTCTGTGAACATTCCTTTTTTTTAATGATAAATTTGTTATAATTTTAATTTCTGATAATATAATATATTTATCTAGCGGTGCTAACTGCTGAAGTATTTTTACTCTAACAACAATTCGAGCCACGTGTCGATATTATAATACGGGTCAAGTCTTCCTGTTAATCGATTTTCAGTTTTCCATTAACAAAAATAGCAAACATGATTTTATTGATTAAAATTACATAATTGATAATTGTTATTATTATCAGTAATACAATCAATTTTAATTAAATAATTAAATTTTTACCTTTAACATCGATTTGATCCGTGAGTCCTTTAACGCTTGTCAGAACAATTTTTTTCGTTCGATGTTTTTTTCGTAAATAAGTAAATCAGATTTTTTAATTATTACTAATAACGATTATGTATTTATTTACCTGAACAATTAATGAATTTATTTCGTACTAGTTTTTGGACACGTGTCAATGTCACAGGCGGACTGATTGTTTTCTTCCATCGGTTTCCATCCAGCAAAGGGAGTAAGTAAGTATGTATAACAAAAGAAAAGTTTCTATTTCGAAGAAGTAAATTCGTTAAATTTCGTTCGTCTGGTCATTTTAATGACGAAGGGAAGTAAATATTCGTGGGTGCCATGAGAGCTTGAAACGTCGACGCCAAAGAAGCTTTAACTCCAAAGTCCTAAAATAACCAACAAAAAAATCAATAAACACCCTGCGTCTGTAGGTAGGAATATCTGAAGTGCAACGATGTAAGAGTGTCAAGGTTAGAGCTAGATATGCACCGCGGCTGCAATTGCACTTAGTGTAATAATGCAACAGTACGCGTTACTATATACATACACACACCAGGCTGTTTTCTGATTTACGCTGGGCATGTTCTGAGTTTTTTGTGTTTTGGATACGAATTTCAGTTTTTTCGGGTATGTATTCTCTATGTTTCGTAGTTCCTAGTGAAACCGTGGCGTCGTAAATGCTGAAAAATCGCTCGGATTTAGGAATACGCCGTACACAAGTTGGCAATGGCACCCCTAATGTTTACTTATTCGGCCATTTTTTTCTTAAATATGCATTTTGTCATCATCGACAGTCTAAAGCTTTAACGCCAAGACAAAAATGCCAAAGACCAAAAAATTACTTTTGATTTTCCACGCGCTTTCCATGCAATTTTTCAGCACTACAACTAAAGTAAATTTAAAATTTCAACAAAACAAATAAATTTTGTAACTCCTGCGATTCATAATTTCAAAAAAAAGCCGGAAATAAATTTAAATTTGCACGTGCGAATTATCGCCCCTATTTTTATTCTACAAATAAATAAAATTTTCGGTTTGATTTAACACTTGCTCGCGTGCAATAAACAATTTTTTTTGTTGCTCCCGAATAATTTGTTTGCATTTCGTAACCGATGTGGCGCGTTAAATTCGCTCTCTCTCGATTTTACGAAACGGTATCTATCGGTTTGATACGATTTTTCGAAACCTACGCGGGATGTAACTAACCTATTTAAACATTCTTATCGCAGTACAACCAATTCCGAAGCCACTGGTAAAAATATGTTTTGACATCGACAAATATTTGTCGGCCAAATTTGTGCTGCTATACAGGATGTGCTTTGTTGTTATGTTCGCCTGAGCTTGGGTTACAGGCGAATTCTTTTTTTATTGTATAAAGAAAGTGAAATGTTGTGAATTGTATGACAGCTTGACAAAATCCAAATATTAAACTGAAAAATTAGAACAATGATGTTATTTAGTTAGTTCTTGGATTAAGTACGGCAATGATTTAATTATGTTTGTTAAGCAAAAGGTGAAACTCCTTTTAAAAAAGCTATACAATAATAAAACGCATTGTTTGAGTTTCAAAGTGTCATCGTTTAATAGAATGTTACCTTAAAATTAAATAAATAAATATCGCAATAGAAACAATACTTTGGATTTTCGTGATTTACAATAAATAAATGCAGCAAAATAGAGAGAAACTATTTTAGAAGTTAATTGATCATATTTTTGTTATGATGTGATCATATTTTGTTATGTTATATTTAACTATAATTAACCCTTTGTCTACCATTGGTACTTCTTGCAAATGTTGG
Source organism: Dorcus hopei (assembly GCA_033060865.1). Taxonomy (NCBI): domain Eukaryota; kingdom Metazoa; phylum Arthropoda; class Insecta; order Coleoptera; family Lucanidae; genus Dorcus; species Dorcus hopei. Next base: position 13,016,276 of record CM065424.1, read on the forward strand.
TATTTAAGAGGTCTTTAAATGCGGATACTTTCAAGTACCAATGGTAGACAAAGGGTTGATTATAGTTCAATTTTAACTACAACTTAACGACAAGCGGTGCAAATGGCCGTAAGTATTTTCGTTTACACAGATTTTTTTTTAATCAAGAGCAAAACGTATGAAAATTATTAAAAGCGATGATTTTTTTTAACTGAAAATGTTAAAGTGTGTACCTAGAATTTTCTTGCTCATGAATTTTTCTAATGTAGATATTAAGATCATTTTAAAATCAAGTTAAAGTCATTTTTGTAGCACTGAATTTTTTTTTCTAAATTATCTTTAAAAGACAAATGGTGAAGGAAGATTATTAAAAAATATTAAATAATTTTTGTAAGTTGCTCCCATGATTGATTATTAGTTGTTACCATAGAATATTTAAGGATGTGTCATTGAGGTTAATAAAAATAACCCAACCCAACTCAATAAAGAATATTTAAGGATGTGTCATTGAGGTTATTAAAAATAACACGAATGGCTTCAAGACTAATTTAATGCCAAGATGTTTCGGCCTTAGAACAGGCCATCTTCGGGGCGACTAAGTATCGGACAGTAGTATGTTACAATAATTATTGTTATCGTTATTATTTTATCGTCATTCGTATTATACTTTGTAACCTCAACGACATATCCTTAAATATTCTTTATCGAATATTAAATAACACTTCCTGACAATCTGTTGAAGTTTGCGGCTAACATGTGGGCTTTGGAAAAAAAATATTTCTAATTATCGTAAACATTTATTCTATTTTGTCAATAAAACAAAATTATTTCCTCTTTACGAACTTTTATTGTTCGGCATTTCTTGTGTAATTTTTTTCAATGAATAATGTACAGTTGTATAACGTTTAAAGCATAGGTTCTCAAACTAATTTCGTCTACCGCCCACTTTGAGAATCAATTATTTTCTAGCGGCCCCTAAAATCATTGCTTTAATAACTTTAGTTAAATTATAGCCTGCCATATATGAGTCTTTTCTTGTTTCGCCCAATTTTCTCTGTGCCCTTTACCGCCCCCCTGTAGGCCTCTAGCGCCCACAAGGGGGCGTTATCGCCCACTTTGAGAAAGACTGGTTTAAAGAATAAAAGTTCGTAATTTTTTGTATAACTTCTTCAATTAAAGATTTTTTATTGTCTTAAACAATTGTATAAAGTAAAGGGCGATAACGTAAAGAAACATTTTTTAATGTATCTTTTTTTAAGTGAAAATGAGAGTTAAGGCGAAAACATATTATTGTCACGTCACGTGAATTCACATGATATCACGTGAAGACACGTGAATCGTAAATTTGATGAGACCCACTTTTCCATAAACATGCATTTATAGGAAACATACTACTGTCACTTCACGCATTCACATGATATCACATGTTGTTAAGTGCCGGCACGCGATCTGATTTTCTGTTTTCATATCAATTTCGTGACACATGCTGGCGTGAAATACCTAGAACTTTAAAAAATAGAAAAAGTTTTAGTTGCAAAAGTGAGAGAACATAAGGTATTGCAATGCAATACCAGGTCATCAAATATGTAATAATAATAATAAGATTGTGAAGAATTTCAAATTTATCTTTTCTCATGTGTAGGAGTACCTACTAAAACCATCACCTCCTTGTAATGGCTCTTGGAACAAATTTTGAAATTCGCCCTGCTCTTTTCTGTACAAATTAATTTCATTTCCTTGTTTGGTTTTCCAACATTAAAAGCAAAGCACAGGCTTTCTCAAAATCTTCTTCAAATTCTGAAGAGGGGGATGAACAATTATTGTTTATTTTCAACATTTTTTGAATAGATACTTTTTGCTCTGATTTCTAATTGCATAGGTAATAATAAGTTTTTATAAATAATGAAATTACGAGATTTACACGTGGCGTGACAGCAGTGTGATTCTATTGTTAATATTATGCGATTCACGTGTGGCGTGATATCACGTGAATTCACGTGATGTGATAATAATGTGTTTGCGCCTTAACTTTATTTATTTTTAAAAATTTTATACCTTTTCAATTTCAAATTAGGACTAAACAAATTCAAATTGGGAATAAACAAATTCAAAATGAGAATAATCAAATTCAAATTGGGAATAAACAATTTCAAATTGAGACTAAACAATTTCAAATTGGGACTAAACAATTTCAAATTGGGACTAAACAAATTCAATTGAGGATGTTTTTAGAGAGGACGAATTGACCAATAATCATTTGCTGAGACTTTCTTCATACAGCCCAATGTTGAACTCGCGTAGTCTTGTTAAAAAGCACTCCAAATGCCACAAATTTTAGCAGGCCAAACATTGCGCAGACGGAATATCGTTTACAAAAATTAGAAAATATAGTGCGACAAAATATTACTAATAAAATTACCGTACTTAACTCTATAAGATTCGTTGCAAACATCCAAAGTTCATACCTGATGGGTTAAATATGGTTGACGTAAAATTATGATTTAATGCAAGTAATTATTAGTTAGGTAATTACATTTTTTTTTGTTATTATTACCTACGAGCTTGTATTTTTTCTGAATTAAAATATTTTGTTTGAATTTGTTTAAACCCAATTTGAATTTGTTTATTCTCATTTTGAATTTGTTTCGTCCCAATTTAAACTTGTTTAGTCCCAATTTGAATTTGTTTAGTCCCAATTTGAAGTTGAAAAGGTGCAGATACTTCACGCCATCACGTGTCTCGAAATTGATGCGAAAATCAAATCGTGTGCCGGCACGTAACAGCATGTGATATCACGTGAATGCGTGAAGTGACAATAGTGTGTCTCCTATAAATGCATGTTTATGGAAAAGCAGGTCTCATCAAATTTGCGATTCACGTGTCTTCACGTGAAATCATGTGAATTCACATGACGTGATAATAATGTTTTCGCCTTAATTTTCGCATCAATTTCGTGACACGTGATGGCATGAAATATTTAGGGCCAGTTTACAGAAAATTTAATTGCAATCAAATTTTAATGACGTTGTAAATTTGACAGTTCGCAATGTAATTCTTATGGCAACTTAAGCGTGATTAGTTTAATTCAAAATTAAATATTTGATTTGCTTTCTGTAAACCCATCTCTAGAATTTTAAAAAATTAATTAAAAATAGTTTTAGTTAAAAAAGTGTGAGAACACAAGATATTGCAGTACGATACCAGGTCATCAAATTACCTTCTTTAATAAGATTATGAAGAAATTCATATTTTTCTTTTTTCATGCGTAAGTACCTACTAAAACGATCAATTTGTAGCAGTCTTGGAACAAATTTTGAAATTCTCTCTTGTGTTCAAATTAATTTCATTTCCTAGTTTTGTTCTCCGACATTAAAAGCAAAGCGCACGCTTTTTCAAAACCTTCAAATTCTGAAGAGAAAGATGAACAATTATTGTTTATTTTCAGCCTTTTTTAACAGATACTTTTTACTCTGATTTTTAATTGCATAGGTAATGAAATTCGCCAGCCGTGACAGCAGTGTGATTCTATTGTTAATATTACGCGATTCACGTGTGGCGTGATATCACGTGAATACACGTGATGTGATAATAATATGTTTGCGCCTTTGGTTTAATATGTTATAAATACAGCTCAGAACTTTTCTGGCAATCTTAAAAAGTATTTGATTTTTCGCAAAGATGCGGCAATCGAGTCCACACGTTAAATCTAATAAAATACACGTTTGCGGTTGAATTTTTGCCGATTTTTATAAATACTAGTCTCAACTACGAGATAACGATCACGAAAAAAAAAGGACTAGTGCAGACCAGTGGAAGTGATGCCCCCAATCGATCGAAATATACGTAACATATTGCAGTGCGATTGTTCTAAGCTTCGGCGCAGAAAAGAAATGAGTTTACGGCAGATTTCATGAGCGTCGTATGGGGAATTATTAAATCGGTTTACATTTTAAAATAAATTAATTCATTGGTTATATTATGGCGTCTTTTGTATCCAAATTTATAATAAAAGGAAGCTACTATGGGAAAGCAATAATATTAATATTGTGTATGAGTTAAACATAAAATAATATTGTAATATGCTAATTATAAAATTCGTAAATTATAGGACGCCCATGCTTGTCAGGAATGTACGGACATTTAATCATAAAGCTGTTAAATTAAAATGAAAACGTGAACGCTTTGTTTGCTCAAATAGAATGAAAGGAAGAAGTTACACAAAATTAAAATAAATAATAAAAACCCCAAATTTATTTGACTAAAAATTAAAAAATAATGTTTGTTTTAATTAAAATCAAAACCTGCTTTTACTGATGTTCAAAACTTATCAAATCTAAATTAATAAGTGTCCAAATCTAGGGATCCTAGCGGCGCTCCTTATGGGGAGGAGGGGAGGTATTTGCTTTTGTTAGGGTTAAAAAATTATAAACAAAAGCAACCGTAAAGGTACACTTAAAAAATCGATTTGTTTTTAAACTGATTTTCAACAACAAAGAGAATTTTTATATAGGTTACGCATGGTTTGGAAAAAATGACTTGCTAGGGGGGGGGGCAATAACCTCCCCCCCCCCGTATGACCGCGACTGCACCCAACTCAAACCAAGTTTTAATTGGCCAAAGATAACGTTTCAATTAAAATGAAAATCTGCTTTTAATAAAGTCTAAATTAACATATTGCTGAAGTCCGAAATAGATCAAAAAATTTACAAAATATGTAGCTCTACGCCCCTGTCAGGAGCTTCACCGCTTCCATGAAGCTTTCTTAATCTTTCTTGGTTGGATTAGTCCCATTCTGGATCTAGTTGAGAGTGTGCACGGTTTCCCCGACTTTTTCTACTACTTTCTTCCATTTTTCCCTGTCCAGTTTTAATCCTTTCCACATCTTAAATCCTGCTCTTATCAGATCTTTTTCTACTTCTTCCTGCCATCTTGCTTTCGGTCTTCCACGGGCTCTCCTCCCTCCGGGTTCCCATTCCGTTAATGATCGAACGCCTATGTCCGATTTCATTCGGTATACATGTCCCAGCCATCGAATTCTTTATATCTTTATGCATTTGACAATATCTTCTCCATCTAGTTCTTCTAGGATTTCTGCGTTTGTTCTTCTCCTGTAGTCATGTTCGTTAAATTTAACTGGTCCCAATATTGCTCTCATTATTTTTCTTTCTTGTATTAATAATGTCTTCTGTTCTTTCAATATTAAGGTCATGGTTTCTGAAGCGTACGTCAATATGGGTCTTATTAGCGTTTTATACATTTTTATTTTCATTTTCTTTGAGATGTGCTTACTTTTCAATACTTTCTTCTTCGCATAGAAAGCTTTGCTTGATGTTTGTATTTTCTCTTTTTTTTTTCTTCTTCGCTGTCCCCTGAGTTAGTAGATATTTAAATTTCTTAACTATCTCAAATTCATTTCCTCCAATTTTCACTTTCTCATTTTCTTCTTTACCGTCTATTCTCATAAATTTGGTTTTTAATGTGTTAATTTTTAGTCCCATATTTGTACTCTCATTCTCTATGTCTGTGTATATTTGTTCCATGATTTTTCTTTGTTTGGTTATAATTACTATATCGTCTGTATAAGCTATTATTTGTCCTCCTCTATTTCTTATACTTCCTGGGGCCCAATTCTTGAAATCATTCGACATCATGTCGTATGCGACATGACGTCAAAATGACGCAATTCTTGAACGATTTGTATAGTTTTGCATGAGAGTCTACGTCATTTTGACGTCATGTCGTATACGACATTTGTCGAGTGATTTCAAGAATTGGGCCCCTGTTCTATTTATTTTTCTCATGATATATTCTAGAGCCAAGTTAAATAATATGGCTGACAACGCATCTCCTCTGTTTATTTTAAATTCTTCTGTCTCCCCTGCAGTGGGGACTGTTGTATCTTTCATTGTCATTTTTATTAATCTTATTAATTTTGGCGAAACTTTTAATTCTTTAACGGCCGGTATTACCAACGTGTTAAGGAGACCTTAAAATTAATTCGTGTTTAGAATGTGAATGATGTTATACAAACCAAGCAGAAATGTCACAATCTAAACACGACTTAAATTTAAGGTCTCCTTAAAACGTTGGTAATACCGGCCGTCAGTGCTTCTAATAGTGGTCTTCTTTTTACCAAGTTGAAAGCCTGTTGAAAGTCGATGAATAGCAATTCTAAGTTTATTTCATATTCCCTTCCTTTTTCTATTATCTATTTGATCATGTGTATTGCATCTGTCGTTGATTTACTTTCAGTGAACCCATATTGATATTCTCCTATTATATTTAGTCCTGCTATTCTTCTTTGTATTATCGATGACAGTATTTTATAGGTGGTGTTTAAGAGAGTGATGCCGCGATAGTTCTTGCAAAGAGTTCTGTCTCTTTTCTTGTGTAATTGCTATTTACAAAATATGTATAACACATTTCGAAAATAAGTTTCTTTCAATATTCAGAATATTTTTGTTTTTAATATTTTTTTTCCTTTTTTTTTCATCGAATTTTATCTTAAAACCTATTCTGTATTTTTCATTACTCTTTGTTTACGCATGCATTACATAGTAACTGTAGTTCCTATTTGATTTTTCAATGCATTAGAGAATATTCTTTTAATTATTTCGTTCTCTTCACATTGCAAAAAATTACATTACTTTTGAGTTAATATTACATTGATTACCTTTCATTTTCGATTAATTTAAAAAATGTTAACATCAGAGAGTGGCCAGTTGTAGGTTTTTGATATCAGAAGTAGGCAGTTTGCCTTGAATAAGTTCGGTGGAATAAGTCATTTACAAGATGTTGAATGAGTGTAGAGAAGTTATATGTACAAGATTTAATAAAAATAATTTTGATTCAATGATTAAGGTTCAAACAGAATACAACGCCGTTACGCGCCATTATCTGTTAAATGAATATTAAAAACAAAGGTTCAAATGACCTTGCATAGAAAGAACGACGTCAAGCGGCGTTGTACGCAAAAAGTTGGTCATCCTTCAACTTTGACGGCGGCAAACGTCATAATACATAACCAAATATGTCCCACCATCGCATTTTCATCTGGTAATTTCTTGTATATGTGAATAATACAACATAAATACATCAGGTACATACAGATACATACATAATACTACAAATAGTTGAAATTTACCCATTTGTGGCACAAGTTATTTTTATCTTTCGATTAGATTGACGACGTTCCACGCCGCTTTATCTGTGCATGTCTTTTGAAGTGACAGTTGGCGGCGTTGCAACGGCGCGTAAAGGCGTTGCATTCTGTTTCATCCTTTAGGCTTTGGATGACCTTAGGTAAAACCTAGAGTCATCCGCTCTCTAGATATCATTTAAGTAATATTTTTAAACTCTTTTTTAATTTGTAATGGCGTTAGTTAGCAAAATACTTGATGATGATATTTTACTTTTGTCTTCAAAAAGTAAAGTAAATTTATTTCACATTTTAAACATAATCAGCACGTCAAGAAACAACTCTGGTTGGTATTTACTAGACTCCTTAAATAATTTATAAAAATAATGTGCCGATTCTGCTCGTATCTGTAGCAGCCGTAGAGCTGACTTTGCATCGGAGGTAACATTGTTAATAACAGTGTTAATAGCAATGCTGTTAACAAATCTTAAAAACATTAACATTGTTATCATCATTGTTGACAACATTTGCGATTAACATGTGAAGAAATACCGAAGAAATGTTAGTAACATGTTAAAAATGATTTATGTTAATAACATTTGCTGTTAACATTTATTATTTTTTCCATTATCTTGTTAAAATAACATTCTTCATAACTTTGTTAATAGCAAACATCTTGCGATCGGTCTGGCAGCGATCTAGATCAAAGAGTGTTGCTAGAAAAATGTCACTGGCAAGTTATATTTGGAAACAAAAAGTTAGTAACATGTGGACAACATTTCGTCACTTTCCGAGAGACTAAATGCGCGTCAACTTTATTGTGATTTATACAGGGTGATTTTTTGAAGACGATCCACCTGAAATATTTCAAAAAGGAAAAGGAAAATAAAACTTCCCGTAAACACGTCTACTTTTATTCATGGGGGGGATGTTTATTCTGTAATAAAATGTCACTAAAGTACTGTTATTTTCAACGTCTAGCGAGATGTTTATTAAAGATTTAATACCAACATCCTAATGTAGACCAAAGTGTTCATTTTTCAGTTTGTATTAATTTTTTTCTAAAAGACAGGTACATTGGCGCATTCTTTGGAGGATGAGCTTTTATTATTTGAGGTAGCACACGATGGGTCATTTCGTTAAAAACTTTTGGGAGGGTATTTGTGGAGGTACGGGATTCATAGGTCTAAACATGCCCCCCTTGGAATAATAGCAGACGTGTTTTTGAAAAAAATTATATTCCTTTTCATTTTTGAAATATTTCAGGTGGATCGTTTTCAAAAAAATCACCCTGTAGTTTTGAACGCATCTCCCTAATTTGTTAGTCTTTTTTTAAGTTCAGTATTTGTACTTTTCAAAGCTCCAAGATAGAATGGTTTAAGGAAAAGAGTATTAAATTATGCAAGAATGTTTTTGGAACTACCAGGTTTCAATTTACAAGGACAGACAAATTTACCAACATGTTCATAACTTGCAGTAACATTATTGATAGCAATTCAATAATATTGTTGATATCAGTATCAATAACTTTGTTACACATCCTTAAAATTCATTACAGCTTTTTACTAGAAACAATGATAATAGCAATGTTAATATTAAATTGTTTCCTATGTCTCCAGTGCCAATCAAATGAATGTTATTCACATATTTGTTACTAACATTTTTGCTATTAACATATTTTTGTTACTGTTTCGGTGTATAGGAACCTTAAGATCTGTAAACCTGTAATTCAATTATTAAAATATGGAATTTTGAAGTTCTATGGAAGATATGATTTCTCCCAGGTCTCTACGATTACTCGTAACTCTCTGTGATATTATCTTAGAGACTTAAGGCCGCTACACACGCTCCTTCTTACCTTGATTCTTGCCTGAGCAGTCCAAGTCTAACGACAAGTCTTAATACCAAATTTGTAACCAAACATACAGTGTTCAGTGCGTACTTTTGTTTAGTTCTTAATTAATGTTCGTGTGTGATGATCATGTCTACTCTATCCCAGAATGATCTAATTATCTTTTTCTTTTAATTTTTCACATAGCACTTCATATGCTGCCGCCTTTTTATTCCGATTACTGTAATCTTTCGATTTAATTTTCCATAAACATGGATTGTCTCTATATGATAAAATAAATTCAGTAATAAACTCGTGCGAGTAATTCCTCAAGTCTGCCATCACAAATCACCAATTCACTCTTGGTTTGTTAACCATTTTTAACACACATTCGGTACGAAACTGAGGGTTCGCTTGAACTGAAGTTGGTGGCTCAACCACATGTTCAAACATGTCTACGAGTCTGCCGGCTCGCGCGAAAAATATCAAGCAGAGTGTGAAATCCTTCGAGCAAGTGTCTGAATCTGAACTGTATACGCCCACAAAAGTCTTAAGACTTTGCATCTACATGCTCCGTTTTACCTTAAGACTTTGAACTGCGCAGGCAAGAATCAAGGTAAGAAGGAGCGTGTGTAGCGGCCTTTACAAGAAATCGTATCATACTGAGAACTTCAAAATTCCATTTTTTAATAATTGACTTACAGGCTCACAGATTTTACGGTTGCTACACATATGAGCAGAATCGACCCATATATTTCATTAATAACAAATAAGTTACCTTTGTAAACATTTTTAAAAATCAACAAAATAATTGTGTTTATGCAGAGTGTTGCGGTAAACAGCTCTTGATTACATTAAAGAGGTGCATGGGTTTTATTTTATTTGTGGAAAGAGTTAGGGATGTCGGATTTTAAAAATTGAGTACACATTTGAAAATGAATTTGATCAAACTCGAATTGGGTTACTTAGAGATAAGATTATTGTATGCGATTAAATCTATTTCGTTGTTCTATTTGAATAAGAGTTGGTACATAATTAAACACATTTTCGTTATAATAACAAAAAAAAAACACACATACTTCTTGAAACAGTGGTAAAAGTGAATTGACTTAACAGAAAATTGAGTTGCAAAAGTTTAATTTTTGTACAATTCATTATTTAATCACATCAATTAATTGCGAAGGAATTTGACATTCTCAGTTTCAAAATCGCCGCGTGAGACCACGTTTATTTATAATTTTAAAACTTGGATAAACGCTCTTTGATATTCAACATCTTTGCCCCACCGAAATTCCAAAAGCCAACTTACTATCTCAAGAGGAACGGATATCTTTGAAAACAAGTTCAAGAAATTTGGTACTCTATAGGTTTTTGTCACAAGAATAAAAATATCCGTAAGCAATCTCCTTTTTTTTTGTAAAATTTACGACTTTTATTTTACCCACGATGTTTTCTCAAACAAGTTGTTTTCAACGAAATCGATAATTGCATCGTGGGCGACATCTCTTACGGTGAAAATAGTACACATTAGACACATCCCCTCCAACCAAATCGCATCCCTTTCAAAATTTATAAACGTGGTAGGTACAGCACGCATAATATATTATTGATAAGTAAACTTATAACGGTTCGATTATGTTACAATCTAATAGGCTATTGCAAATTGCCTTTACTTTGTGTTAAAGGCCTTTTGTTGAAATTTGCAGTGTTTTTACTCTTCGTCCTTCGTAAGTCCAGGTAAGATTATTATATAAATCCTTTAACCAAGAAGGCGGCACAAATGCAGTCATCACAACGCATTTGATCCAGAAACGTTTAGAGACAGCCTGTATATGTATAAGTTTTAGTAAAAAATTCTCCTGTAATTATGTATTGTTGTTAAACGTATGATTCGTTCACCAATAACTTACCAATACATGCACGCGCTTCATCGATAAGATAACAGTAAATTTTCACGTTCTTCCTAACAATTTTTCGTATCGCAGAAAATGATTAATGAATTTCATTCTTGCATGGAAGCTGTCTCTAGTTGTAATTACTTTTCTAATGGGATCTGAGTCATTAACGGTGCCCGTGCACAATTCATCGGATTTTTTTCCCTCCTAGGCGATACCTAAAATTGCCGTTAAACAGCGAGAGATAAGACCTTCTCCGCACAAAAATATTATGATTTGAAATTACTCGCGCTCGCGGATTTTTTTCAACCCACCGCCTGGCATTGTTTAATGTTTACGAGAACCTCGAGATTCGTTCTGTTTTTCCTCCGCGCGGAGATACCGGCAATCTTGTTTTCGAAATACTCTCGAATTTATTTTGTAAACGGCTCCGAATCGAGTAATTTTTAATTTATCGAGCCGCGGAGGGCATCGGAAGCGTTCAAAATGCGTGAATTATGAAGCGGCAGAAACTACCGAGGGACTACTATCAAATACGGTCAAGTTTGTGAAACTTGGATGAATTAAAATACCGGCTGCCAACAGCTGACATTTAAATGCGTACATGTATGCTGCAGGTGCTGGTTTATTCAATGTTGGAGCCCGCTATTTTTGTCGTTAGAAAATTATTTATTAGCCGCGCTGCAGTAAATTGGTCATTTTCATAAGTGTTAGGTAAAATGTTTCTTTGTCGCTGGAGGATGATAACCATAGTATTTTAAAGTTCATCAATTTTATACACGGATGCGTAAATAAAATATTTACGGAATAACATACCATAGTCCCCGTAGTACAGTAGTACATAATAATCTTGTGTTCATTTAATATTCCGGTACCACTGGCTAGGGAAATATTTTGTCTACTAAAAACATGTCGTAGCTAAGCTCGCCGCGAACTGTATTGTCACTGGTGTCATTTCTCCTGCCAATTGTCGAGTAAGTGTTTTCGTGTTTGTTTGCGTAGTTTGTTGGTTTTATACAAAAATAAGTTATTTTCAGGACTTATTTACTTTACATTTATTGCATTACAAAATGGTGTTTACATTAGAGCGGAAAACGTTTGTGATTGAAAGTTCTTTTCATAATATGTAGTTCAAAAATCGATGGGGCATAGTTGTACTGAGTACGAAACTGTTTAGAAGAGTTTAAAGTTGAATTTAATAATAATTATCAATAGTAATAATTTATTTAGTTCTTATAGCACATGGTGTGGTGGAACATGTCATTTATTACAATATGTAATATGTAGGTATGCTAAGTAGACAATAGTCAAAGTTATATTGGAAAGAGAGTAATTAACAATCATTACAAGTGCTTACAAATTCCGATACAGAATAAAGTGGTTTCTTTAACAGAAAAGATTTTAATTTACATTTAAAGATATGTATGTTAGTACTTTTTTGGATGGTCTCTGCGAGTAGATTGTAAAACTCAAGACCCACATAGTTTGGTGAGTTTCGTACTACATTAAGCCTGCTAAAGGGCTGCCTGTGACGATCCCCGTGGCGCACGCCTCTGAGTGGACGTCACTGCTTTTGATAAATTTTGATTTATTTTGAAAAACGTAGGCCCGGTATTTCAGTAATAGTTTAACTTTGATCTTTAGTTTATCCCCATAGAGCCAGTTGTACAAAGTAGGTTTAAACTCAAGTTTAACTGAACCAGGTTTAAAGTAAACAAATTCGCATAGGATCTTAATGACATATGGCAATTAATGCATTCATAAATAAAATTTGATGCGATTTTGTTCGCTTTGAACTTGGTTCAGTTGAACGTCAGTTTAAACCTCCGTTGTACAAGTGGCCCTTAGTACAATTATAAGAACAATTGTTCCTATGGAAATAAACTGAAGATTAAAGTTAAACTGTAACTGAAATACCGGGCCATAGACACATGGTTCGAAAGTGTAAATTGATGTGATCGTCATAATTTGAAGTTTGTCAAAGATTTCACGGCAGGATGTAGAGTTCGAAACATCTATCATAATTGTAGTCAGTTTCTTTTGCGCCATAAAGACGTTTTGGAAAGCGACCAATCCTCTCCCCGGAAGCGAACGCCGTATCGCAGACAAAATACAAAAGGAAACCAGAGTTGATGGTTTTTGTCACGGTGAATTGAATACTAACGGTGGCAGCATTCCCATAAGTGAGATAGCGAACTGTTACGTCACCGCATATCCGCTTCTCCTTTTACACAATATTAACCAACATTAATTGAAGCGTGGTATTCCCAAAGGGTCTAAGTGCCAAATTTTAGTAAATTCGTATTTTTATATAAAAGGGATCTATGTGCCTTGCTGCACACATTAGAAAAGTTTCTAAGTGTCTACCTGATGTGTAATTATACATAGATGACTCTCTCTCGTGCGCGCCTTCAACAACGAGGATCATTTTCCTTAATTTTCTAGGAATTATGTGGGGGGGGGCTCCCGAAAGTCACCCCAACTTTTTCCGGGATTCCGGTGTTATAGCGTCGTTCCGGGTGATCGGAGCTTCAAGCGCGCGGCGGCATCGCATTCCTCGTCATTTTCTGCCATACGATGACGTGCGGCTCGACAGATACCTGGGGGGGGGTCTTCTAGCGTGCGAGAAAGTTAAAAAAAATTCTAAGTTCCCGTTTTAAAGAAATTTTCGTCGTTTTTTCGTCACTATTCGGGCCCTACTCAAATCCAGGATCGGACTCGGGGCCGCGCGTCCGGAGGTATAAGCAACTATCGCTCTTACGTCTACGTTCCGAGTTTGGTTCGATTCGATCGGTAAATAAGGACCTTGGAATTTTTTGAAACCTCAAAAATGGTATTTTTCGGGAACGCCCATACAAAATCTTTTCCCCCCCCTTCATCAGAACGCGAAACGGACACCGGATTCGGATTTTTCGGTATTTTTTACCCTACGATGGCGAAAGGCTCGTCTCGATTCGATCACGTTTAAGGGTCGAAAAAAATTCCCGAAAAATACCTTACACAGGGACATAAGCTGACGTTTCGCCCTCTGGCTCCCCACAGCGACGGGCATTAAACATTTTTGAAATAATATTACCTACGTTATATTCTCTTAGAATTTGATTTCTTCTTTGAGAATTATTGAATTTCTTCAAAATTAATAAGTAGTGTCCGGATTTTAGGTGAAATGCCTTTGTTTAGACCTTTAGGTTTTAAAGATTCTTTAAAAATATCTATTCGTTTCGACTCTTTCGAGTATATTTCTAATGCAACTAAGAGATATCTTTAAAACCTTAAGATCTAATCAAAGGCATTTCATCTAAAATCCGTCCTCTATTAATAAGGGCTAACACACACGGATGTGAACAATCATAAACTTGTACGGCTGTGATGCAGAGATAGAAGTTTTTGGCATTTAGACCCTTTGGGAATACCATGCTTCAATTGTCAACCGTGACAGTTAATGATTGGTTGACAGTTAATGTGTTAGAGCGAGAAGCGGGTATGCGATGACGTAACGGTTCGCTATTTCACTTCAATGCTGCCACCGTTAGTATTCAATTCGCCGTGGGTTTTAGTCAAAACATAAACAAAAGCAAAAAAAGATTATCGAGATTTGAATATAAGAAAACCTTTCGTTTTCACATTTGCGTTAAAAATGAATTAAAAGCGATAACAAAAGACTTTTTTCTTTATAAAAGAAAAAGCAAGACACAATCAATTAATTGTCAGACATCTTCCCTATTCTGTAACTCATAACGAATTCGTTAAATAACGACAATCATTCAGCGACTTATTCCCTTATTCTGTAACTCATAACGACATCGTTTAACCAATCAGTGCTTAGATACAATGCGTTTCTATGTACTGATTGGTCAAAATATGTCACTTAACGATTGTCGTTATTTAACCATGTCGTTATGAGTTACGGAATAAGGGGGGTTGGTTACTTTGATCAATCAGTTCGCATTTCTGTGTACTGATTGGTCAAATTAAATCACTTAATGATTATTGGGTTTTGTTAAAAAAAAAACATTTCTTTCTTCGTTGTCTTCTTTCTGCTAATACCGCGTTTTTCTTGCAGATACATATGTAGAATTCAAAAATTAAATAAAAATACAGAGCATTCATAAATGATTGAAAGGCGTTTGAATTTAGCGCGTTGGTACTTCTGCTGTCCATCAGCTTAATAGATTGATTTTGAGTCTCCTTAAAGACTCGTACTCGTAAAGAGCAGTTTATTGAGTAATCAAAATTTTTTTGCATTATTTTATTGTGTCACCTACAATGTTTACAGACAGCACTGGACTCATACTTGCCTGATTTTTTGTCTTGGTTTGATATATTCTTGTATTAATCCGATTGTTTTGTTTTTAAACCATTTCTGATGCCTTTTTGTTAATAGAAAGATAACCTTTGAATATATCCGAAACACTATTTATTAAATTCATTGCTTTTTTCAACATGCGTTGAATTCATTTTTGAAACATACAATTTTAAATGAATATACCTATTTCTTTTATAAAGACATTTCGAACAAGTGTTATACTTTAATAATCGAACATGTGCATGATGGTCTACCGTACCTAAACGTATTGAAACGTAAGCGTTCAATGAGCTCAATTATTTTTACGAGTTACTAATAATTAAATTAAAATCTATAAACGAAGGAACGAGTTTATTTTATTTTTTCAAGCAGCAAAGAGTGTACATAAAGCAGGTATTTTTAGATTTTATCTGCGCACGTTAAGTTTAATGATACGAATACCTGGTTACTTTTCGATTCAAATTTACTTTTCCCCCAAATTCAAACTAATGAATTCGAACGAATTAATTGCCTGCACCACCTTCGATAATAATTTAAAGATCTTTGGCTTTGGTTGCGCAACTGTGTGATTATAAATTACGGCCGAGCCTTTACAACAACACGCGGTATTTATTATTATTTTATATGTAATTAACAGCCTCGGAAATCGCTGTTTTTTTTTTTTAATTTCACATTTAAATTACCTGGTCGGTCGTACGATGATCTTTCAAATCAAGCGAACTCGCCCTTTTAAATGTTAGTGTTGGCTTGTAATTTGGTATTTACTATTCAATTATTGCATTGAACATTGAGTGACATAACAATTTAGATGGGGCTAGGATTCTTGTAAGTCATCGTTGATCTATTTGTTAGTTTAACAAAACCGGAAAAAATAAATTAATTTTTGGAAAATGTTTGAAACTGTGAAGTGATGATGAAACAAGCAGTTCCTTTGGACCTGTTCGATTTGGATGGCATTGTTTGTGTAGAATAGGCAAAATTTTAAAAGTGAAAAGTATCAACCAGAGTTTGGGGTAGAGATCTCGCAACTTTAGAAGAACCTGTCACGTGAGCTGTGCCACATAAGCAATATAAGCAGGTAAGCTCCGCCCACAGGTTCTTCTCAAGTTGCGAGATTTTTACTTAAAGAATTCGAATGGACGGACGGTTAGTTTAAATAAAACATTTTGATTTTGGTTGGGGATAAGTGAGTACTTCCTATTTGCTTCTTGAAATTATTCGTTATCTAGAAGTGAATACAAATTTTTAATCACTAAACATTTACATGCTACAATCGAGACATTATTATTACTTTTTATTTTTAAAACAAATGCAGTAGAAAAGAACATTTTTCATTCGAGTTTATTTTTCAACTGCGGCGGAAAAATTAACCGATAGACGATTTAATTAACGTTACGTCAAAACCAACTCTGAAAAGGAACACATCAATTTATTAAAAAAAAAAAAAAACGGAATCGCAAAATACAGAGCAAAGAGGCCACACATACATACAACAACTGCGTGCATGTTAAATAATAAAAACCGCAGATAGGTCGCCTCAAGCAGTTTCATTTACAATCGGGAAAAATTATAATGGTAAAATATCTCCCTAAAAATGGCCGCCTTGCCAAATGACATCGAAATCTGCTTCCGTTTTTCTAAAAAACGCACGCTTCCTGTTTGCGATCGTACTCCTTGTGAACGGACGGAAATTTTGCGCTGATATTGCATAAAAAGTTTTGATTAAATTGCCTAATTAAGTAAGTTGCCGATAACATTCCGCAGAAAGAAATGCGCATTAAACATAACGAATTACCTATGCGGTTTTTTTTTCTTCTTGAGGAAACACCTAAAGATTGTTTTAAAAAAATTCAATAACTTAATTATGTTGTTAATTAACGAAATGGCTTCTTATATTATCATAAATTCTTTAATTAAAATCATACCTTAAGGCTAATTGAAAATTGCAAAGAATTTTATTAGTTATCAGTAAAGCCCGGATTTTTAGGCCGAGGCAAAGAGACAATTAAAGTCTAAGAAAGAGGCACACTTTTAGACAGCCTAAAAGAATTAGGCGTTTAATACTTTCTCCTCTTCCGTCGTTTTATAATAAATAAAAATATTAGTGCCTATTTTAAATACATGGTCATCTATTATGGAACTTATGGAACTGTACATACAAGTGAATTAAACACATAATTTGCCGTAAGGAATGTATTGTAAAACACGCTTTAAATAGGGGCTAGCACATTCTAACTGAGAGATAAATTTAACCTTAAGATAAGGCGGTGAAGAAATCGGCCATAAGTCAAAAACTCTAGGCAGTACATAAGATGATTTCCCACCTGATAGGGTAGTCTGAGGGCTCAGCAACAGAGGACCTCTTTACAGCTTTCTCTTTTAGGGCTTTGTACACTATCACATTGCTACCTACCTAACTGTATCAAAATAGTCGACCTTGAATAGATTGCAAAAATTGGGGGAAACTCCTTTACGTTGGTGAACAACCTACCTGAAATTATGCCCAGCTCAGTGGAGATGGGAGTGGGCTACACAATAGGATCGTCGGAAGCTCGTTATCTAACGAGTGTTCCATTTAAAAAAACGGTCTAGATGGCTATGAAATTAATCTGAACGTATAGCGTAGGGTTTTTCATACGACTAGTGTCACCTGCACTTCTAACCTCACTTTAACACAAAGAGAACATTTAAAAAATAAACACTTATTACTGTAACTAATAAAACTTTTTACAACAATTATAAGAAATGCTGAAAGTATCTACCTTCTTCTTGAAAACATTTCAAGGTTCTATGCTTAATTGCAATCATCAAGTTTTTCAAGGCACGAGGAGATTCCATCAGTTCTTGAATTTTATTACCAATCCGCTGTCTTAGGTTATTTAAATCAGCAACTGATGTGCCAAATATAGAGTTTTTTTTTTATGAAAGGCCACAAGAAAACATCACAAACGGTTAAAAATCACAGGACCTGTTCCGACTAATAATTCTGTCTCCAAAAATTTCTTCAAAGCACCTTGCTACAGAATACGTCCAATTTCCATCAATGTTTGCACAGAAATTTACAAAATATTTGCCAGAATATTCCAAAAAACATGAAATAGCTTTCGAGTTTTGTTGACACAAGGTTAACCGCCGTCAACTTGTCAAAGTTGAAGTATAAATGAAGTTAATCACGACATACGTTCCCGACAACAAAAGCGTGTCACAGCCTACTTGACCGTTTTTTTTTTTATTGAACGCTCGTTAGTTGTTAATTAAGAAAGCGTTATATTTATTCCAGGTATAAGTAATACGTGTTACCGCTAGGACTACACACGTGAATGTAGCAAATGAGTGACCCTCAAGTTTGAAATTCCGCGTTTAAAAAACGTCACCCTGTATATATCGAAATTATCAGTCACCCTATATATAACGAACTCTAAAAGAAAAGTATGACAATTCACGACATTAAGTTTATTGATCGTTTTAAATGAAAATTACGTAAATGTACGTTAATCACTTTAGATCGAAATAAAATTAAAATTCACAGAGCAAGTGTAACACGTAAACACCGACAAGGATATCCTATTTGGTTTACAAAGGTGATGTAGAAGTTATAAGCACCTGTCAATTTGACAGTAGGAGGCGTGCAAATTATGACACGTTCTTAAGGAACCGTGGCTTGAAATATACAATTACAAAATCTTCAAGCCCTTAACTACTCATTATGCAGCGTAATTGATGATTAACCGAAGTAAGGAATGAAAAGTGTACGATACCGTTCTACGTTAAGTCCGGTCGTCTGTTGCCATAAATCACGACATTTACATCTAAGTCTGGAGAGAGGGCTTTGATCCTACATGCACGTCCGAACTTTCGCGATGTTTGATGGTAGTAGAACTAGATGACTCTCGTACGGCTTTTCTGTTTACTGCCTATCACCCCTGCTACAATTTGCCTCGTATGACGTGAAACTGCCTCGTACAACGTGAAACTGTTCCGTATGACGTGAAACTGCCTCGTACAACGTGAAACTGCCCCGTACAACGTGAAACTGCCCCGTACAACGTGCTAAAGGAAGAAACGTGACGATAAATTTGACAAATTCAAAGTTGAATCGGAAGACTTACCCCTTGTTTAAAAATAAGGGCCTATTAAAACCTGTGACACATCCGCTTGATTGTGTGATTGAAGTTGGAGTTCGTGACGTGAGTTTTATCTGCTAGGTACTTAAGCCTTGGCGATATTCCAATCAACTTTCTTGAGTGTATAAAATCCCTATTGAGTGCTGTGTGATTCGGTCGAATTCGACACGAATCACATAAATGAGCTTGTACAGCAAACGAAAATGACCTACACTCAGGAATGTCACGAACACCAAGATGACGATTTTAATATTAATCTTTATTTTCGAATCAACAAACAAACAAACGCCAACACGTTTCCTTTTGTTCCAAAACCGAAATTAACCGATCTACACGCACGAGAAAGGAAACAAAAAGGTAGCCCTTAGAGTTTCAATTCAGGATAGAGCGATCAGTGAAGCCAAAACAGAACTTTAGAGTTTGTTATCAAATAGACCATTAAATGAAGACAAAATTTTAACATTTCCTAAAATAAAATCATTAAAGCGAAAACGAACCGTAACAACATCACCCACGCCAGGAATATTTAAATTGGAATACCTACTCGCAAGAAGGGGTCGACGATAAAGTTAAAGAAGAAGCAAAAATGTCATTTTTTCAATTTGAACAAAGATATAAAAATAAAATAAAAAGGAGGACACTTCTGTCCACGAAAAAGGTTCGGCGAACATTTTATAAAAATTACATTAATTTGAATGTGAAAATTGGAAACGCAACCGTTCGCGAAAAAGACTCGGTTAATTAATTTTTTGAATCTTCTCTTGGAACCGTATTGTTTACATTTTCAAAACCCGAGCCCCTTTTATAATTTGCGATTGCGAGGTGGCGGCATCTATGCGAGTCCCCTTTTGCTCCCGCTCATTTAAGTCACTGGAGTGACTTAAGTTGCCTACCCTCAAGGGATTGAGACGTGTTTTTGGACGGGCTCCGCTATCTTGCGTGGGTGAGGTTCTCACGCGCTCAGGGTTTTTATCGCTTAGCTTATTTACTTTAACGTATCATAAGTAAGTAAGTAATTTATTTATTTTAAGATACATGTGTATAGATACAAGAATGCACAATACAAATGTTGAAAACGTCATGGAAAATATAAAAAGCATTAAGTAGAGTCAGTGTTACATTCGAAATTTTCTCGAAATGAATAGGGCTCACACTGGCATACATTCTCAAAACAAGCCGCTTTAAACTTCTTATTGTTGGCAATAGCATTCAACATTAGGTCCTTCATGACTTGGGGGAGTTTTTCCATATGCTTTAAACAGCTATATTTATAATTATGCTCCGTTAATGAGAATCTACGTTTGGGATATTCCAAATATCCTTGTTGTCTGGTGCTGTAAGTGTTTTTAATAAGGTGTTTATCGAAAAAATTTAAATTGTTTGATAAATAGACAAAGCAGATGTACAGACCATAAGTGGTTAACATTTTATTTAATTTGAATACACTACGACAAGAGTCACGCATTTTCATTTTGAACATTAATCTTATTGCCCTTTTTTGAATGATAAAAAGTTCATATAGATTGGAGGCATCACCCCACACCAGGATGCCATATTGTAAACGAGAGTATATACCTGGCCATAGTACGTAGCGGTAACTGCTTCTGTCTGAAGAGTTTTAGATAAAATTCTAAGAGCAAAACGTGCTTTGCTGATCTCCTTACAGATTTCGCTGACATGGAGCTTCCATTTCAAATGGAGATCAATGTGAATACCTAAAAATTTATTGCCATCCGCTACATTAAAAATTTGGTTGCTTAACAAATAACAGTTGGAGAGGATATCTTATCATTGTTTATAAGAAGACCGTTTTCTGAACACCATTTCGTGATACTTGCAACCGAAACACTAGGTACCTTTGGAGACCATCTGATCCATATTTTCAGCGCGGAAGATTCTGTTGGAATCATCAGCATAGTTAGTTATGTTTACTCGGTCGGGTGAGTTAAGTACCTTGCTTATATCATTGATAAATATAATAAGCAACAAGGGGCCAACAGTGCTTCCCTGAGGTATATCTAAACTGGAACCTGGAACAGTTCAGAATATCAAATTTGTTTTCCTAATTATGGCGATAATTATGACTATCCTCTGTCTGCGATTAGAAAGAAAGGATTTCATAAGACTATTTGTCGTTCCTCTAATACCTACAAGGTCTAGCTTCCGTAGAAGAATGTCATGTTTTATGCAATCAAAGGCTTTGGAGAGGTCGTATCTCCATCGCCAAGAGGATGTGACTAACAAAAGCCAAAACTGCTGATTCTGTAGACCTTCTTGGTAAAAAGCCATGTTGGAAGTCATTAAAGAAATAGCTTAGAGAAAACTGAAAGGAGGCTTATGGGTCTGAAATTGTTGAAATCATTTCTATCTCCACTTTTCGATGGCAGCATTATACTGGGTGTTTCACGACCTTTCCGACAAACTTCAGGGTATAATATTAGAGACACTACAGAGTAAGAAAGGCACGTAATAATTTGTTTTTCGGGCTCAGTTACCGAGATAAGAATTTTTGAAAAGCGACCTTCACCGTTTGAAAACCGCTGTGTTTTCATTAATTCTCTGTATACTCGATGCGAGAGGGTGCTGGACGTGCCCCGACACTTGCTTATAACATGTAAATATGTATCACGTGCAGTTTCTGCAGTTCCCAACCGTTTGGGTCAGATTCGCTAGAAAAAGAAAAGCTTCCAAGACCAAATTGGTAGGGGACTTTCTTTTATCCCCTTTAGCTCTACTATCATCTCCTGTAATTTGTCGGAGAGGTCGTGAAAGAGCCTGTATAGATCACATAAAGGCTCGCATAGAGCAAGAATGCACTTTTTGAGAACACAGACTGAAATTCCCTCAAAACCAGAGGACTTTATTTTTAAAGGTATTTACCTTATTGACTATCTCGTATAGAGAAACTGGATATAGAAAGATAGAATTACTGATAACTGTACAGCCTTCATAGTTACAATCGTTCTGAATTAGGTTAGATAGTTTTTTTTTCAAAATGTCAGTAGAAAAGAATAAGTTAAAGTCATTGGCTAATTTGAGACCATCTGGGCATTCAGGCAGAATACATATTTTATTTTTTTTTATTAAGGAGAGTATTAACTACATTCTTCAATTTATTATCAGCATAGATATCAAGTTGGCATAATAAGAGCTTTTGGTGGAATGTAATAATGATACATACTCACACATACTGTTCTTTAGTAAATGGGTAACGTTCGGCCAGACAACCAAGCAACTTCACTCTCTCTCTCTCTCAACTGACAGAGTTCAGAAGTGTGACCACTTATCGTAAGGAGAGTCAGCATTTTGAGTAAAGTTTGTCGCTTGGCCCCCTTGTTGCCTGAGATTTTCGGCTGTTTACAAAAGCGTTGCAGCGCTGAGTTTAGCTGAATACGTCCAATAGGCAACAAACATTTTTGTAGGCGCTTAAGCTGTAAAACTAGGCAAATGCTTAAAATAGTATAAAAGTAGGCACTTAGGCACGAAAAAATATACATCTCATTCTAATAATGTTTCTTCTTAAATAGATCCGGGCTTTAGTTATGAAGCAGTATTTTATTGCTGCCTTGTTAATAAATAATTTCTAATAAATAATTTCTTTTTAGATGTGATAATATCGGGTGACTGACAATTGTTCTGCCAAAAATAAAACTGCAAAAAGAAGCGATTTCCGAGAGTATGAGGAAAATGTTTAAAAATTCTATGTACTTTAGTTTTTGAAAAATAATGAATCTATTTGTTGAGAAATACATAATTAATCAAGTTATACCCAAAACGACGATACGTCCCTGGTTGAGAAAGAGTGGCAGACTGCCAGATGAACGAAATGCAGTGAAACTCGCTTATAACGAGCACTAGGATTTATATGTACACGTATTTATTTATATGTACATATATTTTTTCGTTTATAACGAGCACTTGCATATAATGAGCAGTAACTGTGGTTCCTTAAACTCTCGTTATATCCGAGTTGCACAATACAGTCATAAAAGTGTTTTAGAGTTTTATGATTGTTACAGCGTCTGCCGTGAACTTGACTTTTAAACTACTGAAATATGAGCAATACGATAATTTCTTATTAGTAATTTTACTTACATCAATTTATTGTAATCTTGACAGAGTTTCTGATATTTTCAAACATCCCCAACAATTTTAAACACCATTTAATTACATCGTTTAAAAGAAATGTAACCAGACATTCGCTCCCAGCAGCTGTTAAACATGCAATAAAACGAAATTCAGATGAGTGTCAAGGCCACATTGTGTGTAGCCAATAAAATAATAATCATAGAATTTTATACTCCAATTTACTACTCCATTTATAAAACATGGCATCGTATTTCGTACGTAGTGCCGTAGGGTAAATTTATAATTAATTAGAAATTGTTCCGTAGAATTTTTTCCGTCATCTATAACGTTCATTCTCTTACACGTCTCTCTTTGACGGAACAATTGTCAGTCACCCTGTATAGATTAAGGTATTTGATTTTTATTTAATATTTATTTATAGGAGAAATATATGAAAACAAGAAGGAATGACAATTTATTATTTCCACTTATTTTAAAGTAAATACATACTTTATAATAACAGGAACGAAAAGAGAAAAGGGCGCTCTCATCTAAAGCCTGATCTACACGTAACGTTTTGTCGTCCGATTAGACTGACGTATGTCTACATGCACTGACTTGTTTGTCGTCTTGCTTGTACTTAGGACCGGTCCAGATGCAACGACTTGTCGCATGAGACAAAACGTATCAAGCAAAATGGACCGTGTGGACCGCAAAACGTTAGACAAGACGTACGTTTTGCGGTCCACACGTTCCATTTTGCCTGGATAAGTCGTTGCTTCTGAACCAGCCTTTACACAAAGCTCCAGCTCATCAGTCTTTTGCGAGTTTGTCAAACATCAGTTCATGCAAAACGTCCAACTTCCGTCTACAAGTAGTAATTTGTTTGACAAACTTGGCACGATTGTGCAAAACTGACGACAAAACGTTACGTGTAGACCAGGCTTAACAAATATTTTATTTTATCAATGTAATTTCTGAATAATTATTGTAATTAAAGTAATAAATGAACCTTTTGGGCCCCTGCATTTAAAATGTAACACGAGGGTAAATTAATTAGCGCAAGTCTGATCATTGTTTCTAATGAATTTCATCAATTAAATTCTTACTCTCTCGCGATAATTAAAACTGTGGCACAGACAGTTGGGTGATGGTGCATGTTAAGCTGCCATTGTTTGCATTCGCAGCAGGCATAAGAAATATCGAATCGATATCCTATTTCTAAATTGAACGACCGGTCTTAAAAAAAGTAATATTTTTAGAATGTAAGGTAAATATTTGGGAATTCACCCTCGGCTCATATTCTTTATTGAGATAGACACCCCTTTTTAATTTGGGCGAGGGTGAAGCAGCTCGCCCCGCGGTGGTGTTTGCGAGTCTGTAACGTCGCGATTACTACCGTAACGGAAAACGTTGTTTATAACAAAGTGTTTGTTTGTCGTCCGATGAATATTTATTAGGGCGTTCTCTGGTTTTCTTTTAATTTTATTTTTCGGGGGAAACACCTCGCGGTCCGTTTGCGGAAAGTAAGAAAGGACAAACAAAAATTAAAAGTACCCAAGGCGTTGGCTTCATTTCTTTCGTGGTTTGTTTGTATTACCAAAAAAAAAATAAATAAATTCACAGCAGCGTTTCTTTTACAAAATGGAGTTTTAAAAGAACAAACAATGAATTTAGTTTTTGTTTTTGTAGAAATTAGTTTCGCTTTAGAAACATCGAAAAGCTTTTTAATTCCAGAAAGTTTAATGAAATATTCAAATTAGAAAAAAATCATATTATAAATTACTTGCGCAATTCATCGCCACTTATTCGGTTTTTATATAAAGATTTAGCTTTAAAAAACGAACTAGACATTTTGGTATAAAATCTTACAGTAGAAAATTTTTTGGAACGCATTTAAAACAATAAGAAAAATTTTGTTCTCTGCTGTTGTTTGTCGTTTTAATTTGCACAAAATGAATCATATCACGCAATTATTCGAAAACTCCGGAAACTGCAAATGTTGTTGGTAAGCATGAATAAATCGGACTGATTTACATAACATTCGTCACTTGGACGAACTATTAAGTTGAACCAATCGTTTAAAGCGTTCGATAAAGTTTAAATAACTTGGCTCCGTCTTGTGAATTGAGTGGAATTTAAAGCCAAAAAAAAAACACGAAAGGAATTGAACCGTTCCAGAGATATTTAAGAAAATATACTTTCCAAGTTGTCCCTTTAGGAGGTTATATCTCAGAAACGAAAAACTTTTGGATGATACATTTGGTTAAATTGCAATATTTTGATGTTCTCTATATGGGGTATAACTATTGCCACCTTAATTGATAACATCCTGTATATGAAATATCAATTGTAGCATGAAAAACCAAAGGAGATGGGTGATTATTGGGCGTATTATGGAATGAATAGTAAGGTGGCAATGAAAATCATCAAAGATTATATGGGAGCGGAGAAAGCTCAGGAAAAATATAGATCTCAGAAGTGAGGGAAAATCTAAATCTAAATATAAGAACATGGCGAAGGAAAGAAGAGAAATGATCCAGATATGAGTCTAGTGCCCGGTTGCACCAACTTTTTAAGCAGAGCTTACATTTAAGTTATGTTTAAAATGTATAATGTCAAATACATTCTGATTGACATTTAAACTTCAACTTAAGTATCAATTAGAATGTGACTAACATTTGTTAAATCTATAAATAATGTCATAGTCTAAACACCACTTAAATGTAAGCTCTGTTTAAAAAGTTGGTGCAACCGGGCATAGGTGGTCTGAAACCTGGGAGATGATAATATCAAATCATTAATTGTGTCATTATAAAGGCAAAGTTTAAATACCTTTTTTTTAAAGAAGAGTGTCTTGGCTAGGTTTCTTGGAATTTCCAAAAAAAATATGTTATGAAAGTAGTAAAGATTTGTTTTTAATCCACTTTTGCAAAAACAACGAAAATGACTGTACAGATGTACAAAAATATAGGAAATTTTGTTGGGGAATTAAAAAAAAAAGATCCCAAAGAAAATTTCTAAGAGTGTATCAACGACTTTCAAAAATTAGTAACATAATAAAAGAAGATAAGCACGTGATAAATATTACAAACTTTGTAAGACAATTTCCACAACCTTTGTAACAACAAACAATAAGATGTCCAGATAAAGCAGAGTTTTGTTTTGTCATTGCAGCACTTTTTTGTTCGTTGATAATTATAATGATCGGATAGTTGTAAAAATCAGTTCAAAAGTCGACGTTTCGCTGCATGTTTAGTAGCTTCATAATTTTCTAACTTAGCTTACTCTGGATTTCTTTGAAAATGAAGGCCTAGGTTTTCCCAAAAAGTCTTAGGTTTCGAGGGCCTTCAGTATGACAGCTTATATCAGTCTCTCTACTATCAATCTTGGGTCTTCGCTTGCTCTTTTGACTTCTTTCTAATTTTATTATCAGTTCTGGATTTCTTGGAAAATGAACGCCTAGAGCTTTTGACAGCCTTCCCATAAGGTCTTAGCTTCCGAGGGCTTTCAGTTATCATAGTTTTTATCAGTCTATCTTCTTTCAATCCGGGCATTTGCGGTCTTCGCTTCCTCTTTCGACTTATTTCTAACTTTGCTTATTCTGGTTTCATTCAATCAATCGGGCACCTAGGGTCTTCGTTTCCTCTTTCGACTTCTTTCTAACCTTGCTTATCAGTTCTGTATTTCTTGGAAAATGAAGGCCTAGTCATCCTCTGTCAGCTTTCCCACAAGGCTTTAACTTTCGAAGGCTTTCAGTTATGACGGTTTTGTCAGTCTTCTACTATCAATCTGGGTATCTGGGGTCTTACCTATTTCGACTTCTTTTTAACTGTGCTTATTAGCTCGGGATTTCTTCGAAAATGAAGGCCTAGGTTTTCCCAAAATGTCTTATGTTTCGAAAGCTTTCAGTTATGACAGCTTTTGTCAGTCTCTCTACTGTCAATCTTGAGTCTTCACTTGCTCTTTTGACTTCTTTCTAATTTTATTATGAGTTCTGGGTTTCTTGGAAAATGAACGCCTAGAGCTTTTGACAGCCTTCAGTTATCATAGTTTTTATCAGTCTATCTTCTTTCAATCCAGGCATTTGGGGTCTCGCTTTCTCTTTCGACTTCTGTCTAACTTTGTTATCAGTTCTGGATTTCTTGGAAAAGGCCTAGAGCTTTTGACATCCTTTGAAGGCTTTCCCATGAGGTCTTAGCTTTCGAAGGTTTTCAGTTATCATAGTTTTTCTGGGCGGCATCTGGGGGTCTTCGCTTCCGCTTTCGACTTCTTTCTAATTTTGCTTCTTCTGGTTTCACTCAATCAATCGGGCAGCTAGGGTCTTCGTTTACTCTTTCGACTTCTTTCTAACCTTGCATATCAATTCTGTATTTCTTGGAAAATGAAGGCCTAGTCATCCTTTGTCAGCCTTCCCACAAGGTCTTAACTTTCGAAGGCTTTCAGTTATGATGGTTTTGTCAGTCTGTCTACTATCAATCTGGGTATCTGGGGTCTTCGTTACCTATTTCGACTTCTTTTTAACTGTGCTTATTAACTCGGGATTTCTTGGAAAATGAAGGCCTAGTTCTTTTGTCATCTTTTATCAGTCCTCTCAGAAGGTCTTAGCTTTCGAAAACTTTCAGTTTTCGTCAGTCGATCTTCTATCAATCAGCGGGTTTCCGTTTCGAAGATCCAGCCTAAAAAGAAAAAATCAGAATAATCGACAAAGTGTTGAACAAGAAAAGACAAAAGAAGATTCTTTTATTCGCCCCTCAATTCGCGCTATAAATTTTTTTCGTTGAATTAATTTTTAAATTTTTAAGGAAACTTCCCGATTGTTTTTATTTCTTATTTATTATTTATTCTTATTTCTGAAGAATCGTAACAGGTTCTCACTGTTTGGAGAGTATCCAATATTAGTCAGTGATTTGTTTTTATAAAAAAAATTGTACCCTTTGCGAGTAGGCTATCTTTACACTTTAATTTCTATTACACATAATATGTTAAATTAGATTTTTTATTAATTTTAGTTAATTTCCTTTTTTTACAGGCTAATTTTTACTGGATTTTGAAGTCATCTATTATATTTATCTAAGTTTATGCTCGGGGTTTTAGCCGCTGGTGAAAATTCTTCACCGATTCTAGAACATTCCCTACAGGGGAAGCTCTATAAAAGCAGAACCAGGAGAGAGATTTAAACAGTTTTATGTAATATAGCAAAGTGACAAATGGAATAACGATAAACTAAATGAAATGTTAGTTTACAGAAAAGCTTGCGCTTGTAGTCAATTAAATTATTTTTATGAACCCCGAATTAGTAACAGAACTTTCTGTCGATGGCAGCATCTTCATTTGAACCTTCAACAACCTCCAAATATTTTAAATCGCCCGAAAAAAGGAGAGTATAACAAAGTATCCCGTCCCTTATGAAAAGCAGAAGATCTTTGTAACTTTCTATCTTGCAAAGTCCTGCAAAGTGTGGTAGACGAAAGAATCCAGCTTTTAGGTCAAAGAAGGATAAGGTAAAACGAATAAAAAACTAATAAACCTTAGAAATTATTATCGATGTAAGGTGATCATCCGTTTATTTAAATAACACACTTAAGTTAATTCTAGCTCTAACCTGTAATTATTTTTGTTGGAAAAAATTACTTAACATATTTCTTAGAAGTAAGATGTTGTTAAGAGCTGCAGTTTCAAGAAATAAAATCGGAATTTCTCGTGAATACAGGAACCGTAAAAATCTAAAGGTCGACCGACTTGTTTAAGACGTGTCCATAATTTGTTATAAATGTAGTTTTACAATATGCCACGTGTAAAAATTTTAATTGGACGTGTTGTTTATGCAAAAAATGGTTTACCAAATGACAAATTGTTTTTTATTAAATTAACATCGGTATTACCTATTAAGCACATTCCTGTAATATACATATATTTACTTTATAAGTTGAATCTTTTAATTTAAAATTTTTGTTTAAAATGTTGATGAGTGGAGGGGCCAGTCTATATTATGTAGACATTGCTATACACTTAGGCCCGATTTTACAATCGTTGAATAAGCATTTTTCTTAGAATAACGTGACGTAGGTGTGACGTAGATATGGAAGAACGTTAAAGGATATTCAGCGAACAGTTATTCCGTCCTTATTCCACGATTGTAAAACTGGGCCTTAATGATAACATCTTATCCAGCATTTGGTCATCCTAAGTAAATGTCCTCATGTGTAAGCGTAAAAATATTCCATTCAATGTCTCTTTCAAAGCTTTTCTAGTTAATCGAGATGTTCAATTCAAAATTAAAAGAAAGAACTTTCATAAACGTATATACATATACCGTTGTATATTCATTATGTATAGTGAATTCAAAAAGTCGTTATAAAATCTTTAGAAACTACTCGTATCAGATGAGTGTCACAAATGTGTGGAATTAAAACAGGATAACCGTCGACCCCATAAGGCAATCGCAAATAATATCTGCAGATGCATTAGCATACCAGAAAATGCGAGGCGGTAATTGGCAAACGGAATGCATCCTTTTGTTTTTCTTTTCCCAAAGAAATCCGTCTTTATTTTAAGGTTAATTAAAGTGAGAACCCATTCGATCGCTTTTAGTTCATTAAATTGGATTTCTGAGTTAACGTTCGACATAGATTAGCCGCTAGTTGGAGGACTGCACCAGTAAAATACGCAGTTGTGCTGAGGCCTGAATTAAGTCCGTAATATCTTTGCTACTTTATTGCAATTGGAGATCGGTGCGTATCAATTAAAAGCAACTGTTGTTGCTGAGATCAATTGCGAAGAGAACTCGTACCAAATTCTGTGAAAGGCTTGGCGTATGCCTGCAACTTACACACATGGTATGCTCGCTCTCGTGCACAGACCAAAAATATTTAACACATTTTAAAATAATAATTAATTAATTAAAAAAATAAAAATAAGAAAACGTAATTTATTCAATTTAATTCAATTTATGTATTTTTCACCTAAATATATACTTTTAAAGTGTATATGGTACGATATCGTACTGTATACAGGACATGTCACATAAAAATCACATAATACTGCACTATAAATTATAGAGAGCGTTCAAAAATTATTATAAGTCATTTGAGTTTCCTGCTGTGTAGTTTATTTTCAAAAGTTGTCACAAAATACTGCATTTTCTCACCACGGGCGGCACAAGGGAACATTTACTTAATAATAATATTTTGAATAAAAATAATTCAGTGAAAGTTATTAATCACCTTGGCGAAAATATGGAAATCACATAAGATTAAAGGTCAGTTGTATAAAACGAGTTAACCACTCGATCAAATTAATTGTGCGGTTAAGCAATATCATTGGTGGAAACTTAAATTTTCCTCCAATGATATTGCTTAACCACATCATTAACTAGATCGAGTGGTTAACTCGTTTTATACAATTGGCTCTAAAACTACCAACACGATTGCGCGCTAAATTCAAACGCCTTTCAATCATTTATGAATGCTCTAGAGTATTCAATGTTATAAAGTCATCACTTAAATACTTTTTCACGCTGTAATAAGTTTGCTTTTTATACTCACTGACATGGAAATAATTGCAACACCAAGAAGAGGTGGAAATTTTTTAATGAAATTTTACAGAACCATTAGACTATCGAAAATTAACAATTGATTAAAATTTCAAAGAAAAAGGATAAAAGATTTATTAATTTTTTTAAATATTGTGTTATTTACACATTCTTCTACTCGTCGTGGCATCGATTCGAAGAGGTTGTTTATGTCTTCCCAGGCAATCTGCAATTCGTTTCGGTGGACTTCTAGCGTCTGCGGAAGATTCACCAAGTTCCGTAAACTTCTTCCTATCATATCCCATACGTGTTCTATTGGCGAAAGGTCGGGAGATCTAGGCGGCCATGGTAAAAGGTTAACATGGGCTTGCTCAAAAAAGTTCATTGTAGTCCTTGAAATGTGTGGACGAGCGTTATCTTGCTGGAAAAGAGGGGTTTCTTGTCGCTGCAGGTAATGAAGAATTAACCACTTCATTAACATAACGTTGAACATTCATGTTGTCTCAGATAAACACCAAAGAAGACTTGCTTCCGTAAGCGATAGCACCCCATACCATAACACCGTTCGTTTATGAACGGAAAATTCAACATTCCGCCGTTCAGCACGTCTTCGTCGGACTCTCTGCCTGCCATCATGCATCCCCAAACAGAATTGGGATTCATCGCTGAACACAAACCTTTTCCATTCGACGTTCCAGCGGAGTCTTCCCCTTGCACCAGTCCAAATGTTGCCGACGAGGCGACGTTGAGTAATCAAAGTTAAGACGAGATGTGGCCGATAAGAATGCAAGCCAATAGTACGGTAGATCATCCGGATTGTTATCGGACAGCAAACCATTGATCAGCAATTGATCTGATGGTAGAGAATTGGTCTCTCTCTGAAGAGGCGATCCTGCACTCCATTTGTTCGTCTTCGGTCGCCGGTTCCTCTTCTGCCACGATCTTGACCTTCTCCAAGCCATGCCTGGTAACATTTCATAACCATAGATTGGTTTCGGTTGAGATGGTTTGCAATTTTTCGAAATGAGAAACCACCTTCCCGTAAGCCAATAAATAATCTGACCTCTCTCGAATTGTCTCAACTGGTGATAAATGGTACGCTGTCTTACTGTAGGCATTATCAAACTCTCAGAACAGTTAACAAGAACGGAAACAATAACAAAAACAATCGAAAACAACAAAAAAACACATGAAATACACCTGCTAATTTATCTGAGAAAACTGTTAATTCACCATTACCATTTGATTTATCTGATTCATATTTTAATCAATTGTTACTTTTCGATAGTCAAACGGTTCTGTAAAATTTCATGAAAAAATCTCAACCCCTCCTTGGTGTTGCAATTTCCATGTCAGTGAGTATACTGGGTGACATTGAAAAAACTACAATGCATAGTACCACGCGATAATAAAAAAAGGTCTTATACACTAATGTCCGATTGCCTTTTGTTTTCAGGATACAAGAGGTTAAAGTTTGAAAAAAAATTTGTTAGAGCTTTAAAAGCAATGACATAAGATAACAAAGAAAAACAATGGTATTTCGTTCAAATTGTTTTTAAAGCTCATGTCGACCAAGTAGCGATTTTTTTGTCATGAAATATTGAAAAGAAATAAATTTTCTAAAAAAACTTTAACATCCTGTATCTTGAAAAGAAAAGGCAATCGGACATTAGTGTATCAGACCTTTTTAAAGTATTTTATGGTCCTCTATCGCGTAGTACTATGCATTGCAGTTTTCTCAATGTCACCCTGTATATTAGGAACTGTTTGAATTGTTTCTAAAATATTCGAAGTCTTTATTGTACTCGGGAGTCGAATCACCTTATAAAAAGCGGATTTTGAAATAATCAGAACAAAGAAAATATGAGATGGGAAAGAACCGCTAAAAATTTAAAAAAAGAAGAATTTGGAGAATTTTGCAAAATACTCAAAGGTTGAGGAAAAATACTTGCGATGCAAGGAAGCAGCAACAGTATGTATTATATAGGTTCCCCCCTTATGACTGTGGGAGCAAGCAATACATTCTCATAATGTAAATGTAGGTACATAAGTTTAAATATTTCAAAAATATGATAAAAATAGGATTCATTTTTTATATCCCATGTAACACATCAGATATAGAATACATATGTCTAAAACACGTTTTGAATTTAGTCTAAGTGTAGAATATTACAGACTAGAATTTATACATATGGGTGACCGTCTAACTAACGTCTATTTATAGGATAAATATAACGTCTACACATAAATGTATATTTATAGTACACCCGCAACGCTTATAGGTACTAGACGTATATTTTAAAGCTATAAAATTATTAAGAAAATTTTGTGCAAATCGGTTTTGATTACAGCGGATTCCTCGAGCAAGCTCTGTACAACTGTTTCAGGCCTAGTTGGGCCTTCGTCAGCAGAACCGTAGCTCGAGAACTCCACTGCAAACCAAACCGATCTGTCCTAGGTTATTCGCCGTTATATGCGATGTGAAAGTAATGAACATTTTAAGTAGCGACATCTTTCGATCGCTTTTTGACCTGACATTGCAAGCATGGCCGCCTTGCATGGGATGACTTATTATGTAGCGAACTGGCTTCAATTTGTCAATCCTACTGCAATGTCAGGTCAAAAAGCGATCGAAAGATGTCGCTATTTAAAATATAAAATTATTATAATTATATTTATATTATTACAACTTATTCTGAAGAAGCTGTCAAACGTATAGCTAAATGTTGAAATGTAATTAAATTTTACAAAATATCCGATCATTTGTAGTAATTATATATTTTCTGATCATTTGTAATAGACAAGAACAGGTTTTAACCTGTAAACTACAACTTTAGTGACCAACAGTTTAGGTTGCGACATCTAGCGGCTGATTTTTTATCTAAAATTGACATTTTAATGAAGACGTTTAATTAACGTATCACTTATATTCTAGGGTAACTAGTAACTTTAAAATACGAATATTCTTGGTATTCTATATACCAATACTAAAAATATCCCTGACTGTCGTATATAAACCGTCTAATAAAGGAAATGGTGTTGCTTGGGAAATATTAAAAAAAGAAGATATTATTTTGATATTTGTTTTACAATTTTTTTTCCATTTTCTATACAGGGTATATACGAATTCGACCGGCAAATTTCTAGTGCACATTTTTCTTCTAATCTGAAGCATAAAAGGTTAGATAATATTGGTCTTTATATGAAGAATAAAGTCTGTTTGTCCTTAATCCTTTTAGGCTGGATTTCTCAGTCCTAGTTTAACTTTAAACTCCTGTTTATTCCCATGGTAGCAGTTATAAAAACAATTGTTCCTATGGAAATAAACAGGAGTTTAAAGTTAAACTAGGACTGAGAAACCCAGTCTTATTAAATATTAAAAAAGTCATAGTCCCTTCAATTTATATTTACAAATGTCTGATCTTTGTCAAAACAACCCAAGTAGATTCTTAACAAATTCTTTCTTTCACGACTACAATCTTTACTCGGTGCAGCAACACTCTACCTCTAAATTTGAACTGTTGTCGCCGGCATTTATGGGTGTCAAATTTTTTAATAAATTACCCGAGCATATTCGGAACATTGACTTTTATTCCTTCAAGAAAACTATTAAACGTCTTCTATGTCAAAAAAACGTACTATTCTGTCGCAGAATTTCTGTATGACTAAATTAATTTCCAAGGATGTGACCCTAGCGTTAAGTAGCGTTAGTACTTGTAAATATTTGTCTCCTAACTTGACATGTACATCCATTTTGTAATTGGCCACGCATTAATAAATTGAAATTGAAATGTAAACTGCAAACTTGAATTTTATAGTGTTCGAGGAGTCTCGTTAAACTTACTACGCTCAAATCTAACTAATCGAGAAAAGCTTGTTGAAGTTAAATATTTCGATAAATTTGGAGTAAGCCATAGATGTCAATCTTGTTGTTCAGTTGTTACACATGGTGTTCCTGAGGGGTCTATCTTGGACCCATTACTTTTTAACATTTTTATTAATGATTTTTCTTATAATGTTCCAGGACAAATAACGATGTATGCTGATGATACCTGCATCAGTTTGCATTCGAAAGATATAGTAAATTTAAATAACCAAATAAATCAAACACTACAATTAAAAGTAACGAATGGTTCCTAGCTAATAGATTCCTATTAAACACTGGGAAAACAAATGTAATAATATTTTCAAATAAATACCCTGTCAATACTGCGTTAACATGTAATGCAACCTACTTAACACCCACTAGTGAGTGCAAGACTCTGGGAGTTACTATTGATTCTCAGCTGCCATGGAACACTCACATAGAGTCTATAATACCTAAACTTTCCAAGTCAACTTATGCTATTAGAAAAGTCATGCGAATATCTGACATCAGATATGTTAAAATTGTCTACTACTCGTACCGTTATTTTGAATCCTTAATAAGGTATGGCATAATCTTCTGGGGTCAATCTAATCTCCTTAAAAAAACCTTTAAGCAATGGAAACGAGTTACTAGGATTATTGTTAATTTACAATACAGAGATACTTGCAGGGAAGCCTTTAAAGACCTGGGTATAAACAACCTATACTTATACGAAACCATTTTCCATGTCTTTAACACAAAACAATATTTCAGATGTAATAATGAAGCTCTCGACCACAACACAAGGTATCCGAATAACTTGCGTGCTGATCAACCACATAATTGTCTTTATTATAAATAATTTCTTTTTAATGGAATAAAATATTTTAATAAATTACCTCAGGCACTAAAGTCAATTGAATCTACAAATAAATTCAAAACTCAACTAAAAGAATTATTTATAAGTAAGGTTTATTGTAGCATAGATGAATTTCTTCTAGCCTAGTACAGAGTTTGCTACCTAACTAACTTAACGACTGTGATATCTTAATTTTTTTTTTAAGTTTCTTGTTGGACTGTAAGATCTATTATATTGTTCTGACTGACTGTGATATCTTATCGTACCTTATATAATTCTAATTGTAATTATACATATTGCTATGTTATTTTGATATTTTAAAATTTTCATCCTGTATATAATTAGTTTAGGTTTATTATTTTTGAAGTTATAATTTAAGTGAAATGTTAAATAATTGTACTTTTCCTTAGTGTGTTCCAGAACACTTGTGAAATATTTATTTTACACAAATAACTAAAACACTTTTCTGCCCGATTTAGAAAATGTCAATTGACACACTTGACGTTACGCTTTCGCCAACAACGAAAAGCTGGTTCAACCAGAGATTCCGAGAAGTACTCCAGGATGAACAGGAACATTGGGATGACAACCTCACACAACAGGAGTCGAGTTCCAAGACATCCAACGATGAAATGCTGTCATCCGAAGTCCAAACTCCAGGACGAACTGATCATGTCATCGTGGAAGACGTTTCAAGATTATCTAGAACGTTTCAAGAGTATCGAGGCGTGGCAAGTTCATCCAGCACGCTAGAAGAGGAAATCCGAAGCAAACTTCGAGCCTACTTCTACAAGAAAAACGGAGGAAGACGTCGTATTCTTGTAAAACTCAAGAACCAAGACAGAATCCGTCTTTCAAAGTTAGATGCAGATCGACTGGGTCTCTTCAAGATGTAACTTTATATTTGCAACCTATAAGACAAGTTAGTTATTACTTGTATACAAGAATTTTTGATTTGTTTACAATCTAAGGATCTTTAATTTTTCTTATGCTTGGGATTACAGAGTTTTTGTACCTTGAACTGTATATAAAAGGAAGATTTCTGGGTAATCCATGCAATTCAACAGAGGCCTTGAGCAGTAGAACATTAAATTCACTCTTCTAAATTCACTCTTCTAAATTCACAACTTCTAAATGAAAGAAAATAGATTAAAGTATATGAACAATTTAGGTACACCTTTAAGCAAAAAATATATCTTAGAAGTTTGTCGGTCGAATTCGTATACACCCTGTACATTGGCCTCACGAAGCATCACAAATTTTATGTCCCCATTGAAAGCAGCGAATTCATTGGATCCATTTTTCCCAGTTAGTATAATTTTTGCAAACTTTCTGTATATACAATTAGAGTCATCATCTGCTAATCTATGTTAGAAGAACAAATGATCTCTTTTTCCTTTTTCTCCTTTGGCTTTAACTTTTCTCCTTAAATGACCGTCGTTACTGTCGCAGCACTTTTCGATTTAATTGACATTTTTATTGGTCTCTAAAACTGTTACACTTATTAGGTTATTATTATTTTTATAATTGTTAAAAGTAAATGCTTTATAATTTCAAGTTGAATAACAAAAACCGAATATTCGTGATTTTTTTTTGTTTTTTACGTCGTCTACTTCGCGCAGTAATTTATCGTTTTCGTTGGTATTTATGTTTTAAAATTTTGTTTTCGTTTAATTGTTAAAATTTTGTCGTCTGCGTTTTGTTTTAATTTTTTTGTATGTCTGTCTACTTCGCAAAGTAACTTATCCGTAGCAATTAACGTTCCATTTTACTATTTGCACTTAAGTAAAGGAGAGAAAAAAAAACAACTATAGGAAGCGGTTTTCTTTCAGTTAATTAACTCTTTGCAGTTTGTAGCTCATTAGTAATCTCGCAGTTGTTTTACGTATCCATGGTTATTAGCTTTCTTTTCTTGAAATTTTAGGTATTTTTTAAATGGTTTAAAGTTCTTTAGAAACCAATTCTGCAGCAAGAAAAACGTGGTTATACAGCCTGTTCGAACTTAAATCGGCACTATTACTAACTAACTTCGTTATTTATTATAAAAGCTACAAAATAACTAATACGCTGACTACATCAATGACGCAATCCAAAAAACAACGTTTATGAGATAAAGTCAAAACTATACTTTCTTAAATGGAACACACAGTATATTACGACGATTTGCAAATGTTTTGTTTCCAAAGCGCAGGCACTTTTGATAATTTTGTAAAAATGAAAATATCTTCGTTATTTATTAATTTACGAAGAAATGACAAAGGACAATTTTAATTAAGAATCTTATCGATTGGCAATATAATATACAGCATGTTCCATTTATAAAAAGCGTCTTTTTGACTTTATCTCATAAAGGCAACGCTCAATTTGTAGCTTTTATAATAACAAAGCTAGCAATAGTGCCGACTTAAGTTTGAACAGACTGTATATTTTTGTGTAATATTGACTATGTTATGTTAGTTATTCTTTATAATATAGAATTATTTTTGAATGCAACTACGTAATAGATTTTTTTAATTATATTTGTTAATAACTTCTTTTATACTTTCAAATGCCTCTCTCTATTAAAACAAACATCCTTGATGTACTTAAAACGAGCTAAAAGTGTACATTGCATAGGGGCGTCGCATATTGTAACTGCATCATCACCTGGCAGATGATAATTTTCGTTTCGTTTCGTTCGAGACCTTGCGGAGAGGCACAGCTGAACGTAATACGAGTAAGTAAGTGCAAGGAAAAATATGTCCGCCGAATACAAAGCGCACGGAATAATCATCGAAACGGACATTTTGTTTCCAGTCGCGTAATCAAAACAAGATATACTAAATACGGAAATGTAGTCGACCTTGACAGAAAGCAAATTTAACCATTAAATTTTAAAGCACCAACAGCAGCACACTATCTGTGATTCACTATACATAGATTGACGCAA
Source organism: Dorcus hopei (assembly GCA_033060865.1). Lineage (NCBI taxonomy): Eukaryota > Metazoa > Arthropoda > Insecta > Coleoptera > Lucanidae > Dorcus > Dorcus hopei. The sequence goes on from CM065424.1 coordinate 13,054,786, forward strand.
TTTCGCAATTAATTCCAAGGCTGCGGATTTTCAACGCGGCCGCATTTATTCCGATGCACACGCACACCATCTCTAAATTATGCATCCTGAAAAACGGCGGCGTGGCGACGGCGGCGTCGTCCACGTCGCCCGCTTCAGCCTCCTTGTTTGCGAAGGCCTCGCACGGAATATTCGAAAGTAGCGTGCAATTAGTCGGACTGCAACGTTTTGGTGCATTTAGTCGGAAGAAGGGGAAGCTTAGGGATCAAAAAATACGATCAATAGTGCTCCAACTTCTTACACCCCTACGATTGCAACGAGGCGCTGTCAAAACTGCCCCGCAAAAAAACCTGCCTGCAGATACGACGCACGCAAAAATTATAACGAGCTTTTATGTACGATTTTTTTTTTAAATTCAAATTAAAACTAAATAAATCACACGCAAGTAATAAACGCACATTTTTATACTAAACTACTAAAAACAAAATTATTACATGTTGATTGAAATAATACGTCCTAATTTTCAATATTCTTTTATTCTAATGGCTACCGGTTTCGGTCTAAGACCATCATCAGGCCAATAACGTCAAAAACGAAATTATATTAATTAAATTCATAAATCATCTATCTATTTTGACAGCACATTTACATTTTTCTTCCTCTCCAGTGATTTATGAATTTAATTAATATAATTTCCTTTTTGACGTTATTGGCCTGATGATGGTCTTAGACCGAAACCGGTAGCCATTAGAATAAAAGAATATTGAAAATTAGGACGTATTATTTCAATCAACATTACAATACCTAATTAATGGATATGTCACAACAAAATTATTACACTTTAAATTTATTAACATCATTAAAATAATCTAAAAACAAATTACAAGACTTTTGCAAATCAGATATGTTGTACTTGTAAACTCGACAATTTAAATAAAAATCGTATTTTCTTGACATAAACAAATCCATAAATTAGTTGGTGTGGGCTGAGTTGGAATTGCTTTAGCAAAAATTGCAAACAATTAAGAAATTCATTTGCTTTGTTTGTATTTTTATTGAAAATTGTAGTATACTCTCATATTTTCCCAGTTTGTAAAACGAATGCCGAAGGACAGATAAAGCATCGGTAAGACGGTCGCAGCCGCTGCTGGCAAACTTGGGAAAATAGGGTGTACATAAAAAAAATGTTCCGTGAAAAAAAAATTGTAAACTCTACTATTGTTTTACAAAAAATCACAAAATGAAAAGTGGCTGAAAATAAATCCACAAAGTCACTTGTTTCGTTCGTATTTTCAAAGAAAAATATTCGTTATTCTTTTGTTTTGACAACAATTACACTCTTTTGGGTTTATTCTGTCACGTACGACGTATGTAGTTATCCTGGAAATACAGTCAGTCGCTTTCTGTTTTCTGTTTCCGAAGGATCGGCCATTTCTTTAGAAACATTCGATTTTGATTTTTTTTTTCGTTTTTCTTGAAGAAAGATAAATAATGTGAAACGTGATCAACTTCGTTACATTTTTGTTTCTTACTTAATGTACAAATCAGTCAACTTAATCAGTATCAAAGTCAAATTTAAAGAAAATGTAAAAAAAAATTAGAATCAGCATGAAACTCATCGATAGAAATTCCTCCTTTTAAAAATAAAAAAGAGTAATCGATGATGAACGGTTTAACTGAACACCCTATATATTTCTTCTTTTTTTTCTACATAATTTACGCTCTCATTTTCTCTTCACAAGTCCTATTTTTCTGGCTTAATTTATCTTGTTCTAAGAGAAGATAAAAAAATTGTCTTTTGCTGTTCAGTTACTAAATTTCAATTTTATTAATTAAGAAATTTCCTCAGTCCTTTCTCATCGAACAACAAAAAAAAACAAACAACTTATACGTACATAAACCGGGTGTCCCAAATTTAATGTTACAGCCGGTATCTCCCTTAAAAGGAAAGATTATTCATTCAGGTTTTGTTGAAAATGGCTTAGAAAGCTCTACAAGGCAGAATACTAAAAAGTAATCTCTAGGCAGCAACCCCACTAGAACCTACCTCCAACTCCCATTTTTTCAAATAGCACCCCTATAGTTTCTTTATTCTTTAATGAAGTATTTTAGATTCTAAATACAATTGTATAACGCCGGCCTAATTTCAAAACCTCGTAAGTCCGAAAATGGACAAAATTGAGTTATGAGAATTTTATTGTTAAGGTGATTCAAGGCTACAGTATGTTAAAATTTCGTAAGTTGTCTTCGATCTGTAAGACTTTAATCAAAACTCGTAAGTCGGCAGTTTATTGAAAAATGAGATGGTTTTTATGCTCCCCTGTAAAATGACCTTTACATGACCTACGAGATTTTGAAATTAGGCCGACGATAAGTTTTTTTTTTTTATCTGTGGTGGTTGACCAACGGGGTCCTAACTCATAGACTTGTCAGGACCTCAGGAGCGAGAGTGTATTTGAGTGTGTGTAAAGTGTTCCATGGCTTTGAACCTCATCGCCGTTTAAGGGAAGCAGTGTCGAATTTTATCCTCAACACTGAAGGGTGCCTGAAGTCGATACCGCCCACCCCCGAGAAAAATCCCGAGCGCGGTTCGAACCGACGACCATGCGATTGCAAGGCCGGTCCCTTACCACTTGGACCGTTCAGACGTTTAAGTAATAATAATTTTCTGTTAAGTTCTAATCGAAAAAAATTACAATATTTATAAAGGCATGAGGGATTCCTGCCTTTTAAATATTCTACCTTGTAGAGCTTTACAAGCCATTTTCAACAAAACCTGAATAATTTTTTTATCTTGCCGTTTAAGGGAGATATTGGTTGTAACACTAAATCCGGCACACCCGGTATAGATAAAGACATTTTAAGAGAAACACAAAAAATTATTGTCATCATTCGGTATTTAATTGTTAAAATTAATTTGAAGTCCGCATCCATTAACAATTGGTTGCAAAACGATTTTATTATTATTATTATTTTATAAATTTATTTTCATGCGTTTGTTATACTTAAGACCGTTTTCATAATAGAAGTGACTTTAACCTATAAGAAAGAATTTGTTTTCCTATTCTTAAAGTGACTTTAAATGAAGGTCTCCTTTAATTAAGTTCTACTATGAAATCGACCTTAAAGTACAGACGATTTCAAAAAAATCGAGTAGGTACAGTTAATTTTCTCTGGCTTAATTCGTTCGTGTCAGTATCGTCATTTTTACTGTCACAATGACAGACAAAATGTCACGGTTAATTAAAAGTGACAACGTTCTATTCTTTTTAAATTAGAGGAAGGTTGGCCAATAAGGACACTATACAGGGCGTCTCAGAAAAACTGTTCCTAACTTTCAGAAGTAGTAGAGGGCATGTAATTAAGTAACTTTTACTAATAAAGATGTAGCCGGAAATGTTTCCGCGTCAAGTTAAAACGAAATAAAAACAATGAAGCATAATTTTAATTCATTTCAATTTGTTAAGAAAACTTAAAAAAATTATAAGAAATGTTCAAAATTAAGGCCACCATTCTGGATGCATAAGTTATGATCGAATTCTTCGAAGTATCTGAGGACGATCACGAATGGTATTAAAAGCAAGAATAATTTGAACCACTAATTCCTCTTCTGTGTTGGCAGGTGTTGCATAGATGTTCGATTTAATATGACCCCAAATGCAAAAATGGAGTCATATTTCGCGATCGTGCAGCCCAAAGAAAAGGACCATTTCTCCCAATCCAGCGATTGTCCTTTTAAAGATGGTCCTATTCCTTGGCCTGCACGATCGCGAAATATAACTCCATTCTGCATTTTGTATGACATTAAATCGAACATCTATGCAACACCTGCCAACACAGAAGAGGAATTAGTCGTTCAAATTTTTCTTGCTTTTGATCCCACTTGTCATCGTCCTCTGGTATTTCGAAGAATCCGTCCCTCAATCATACGTCGTCATAATTTATGCATACAAAATGTTGGCCTTAATTTTGAACATTTCTTATAATTTTTCAAGTTTTCTTAATAAATGGAAATGAATTAAAACTGTGTAGCTACCAGAAATAAATAGTAAAGTTACTTCTTACATCGAGATTGTTTCTTGTCTTCATTTTCTTTATTTCGTTTTAACTTGACGCGGAAACATTTTCGGCTACAACTTTATTAGTAAAAATTGCTTAATTACATGCCCTGCACTACTTCTGAAAGTTAGGAACAGTTTTCCTGAGACAGCCTGTATAGTTTGTCTGAAAGCAAATATTTGAAGAGAATAGAATTTTAACTGCACTTAATTTGATTAAGCAGATAATTTCTAGTTGATAAGAAATAAAACAACAAAAGGAGTTTCTTATATTAAAAAAGAAGCTTAACGGATGAAGCTGGTCCTTCAGGATTACAAGGCTAAAAGTTTTAAATAAATTTGTAATTTATTTTTTTGTTGAATCTTAGTTGGGTAAGTTGATTAAGACAAAACGAGGGCAATTTCGCACCGAATAGACGCTAGAAACTCCCCCCCCCCCCCCTAAAGCGTAAATAAATCAATCAATTTACGTATTTTTTTTTTTCAATATTTTAAATATTCATTTATTGCTTAAATAAAAAAAAAGAAATTAAAAGAAGACAATTTCAGATTGGATATATGAAAGGAAAATATATTAGTACTCTTGCAAACCCCTCCTCGCTCCATAAAGCGAAATTTAATAAAAAGACACCAAATTTAAAAAAAACATTTGCTTGTTTTTTTAAAGAGCACTTTAAATATTCATTCCTATAAATAATTAAATAAGAAAATATTAATTAACTGAATACTTCTTTAAAAGAAAGGAAAAACAAGAAAGGCGAGCGTCTAATAATAATTTCTTTCCGTTCAAACTTGTTTGTTTAAACCGTTTTGATTACTGGGGTTTCAACTATTAGTAAATTAAAGAAAAATAAAATAAATAAATTGTTCCTAAAACAATAAATATATAAAAATGTGCATTTAAATAAAAATTTATAATTAACTAATTTGATTCAAGCCAGTGTGACCACAATTTAGAATTAAATTAAGAGACAGGAACAAGTGCCCATGTCAAGTAAATTGTAACAATTTCGGATTAAATTGATGGTAGAAAAAATATTATTCTCAAAAATTGTTTCCAGAGTAAAATTTCGATTACTTTCGTATAAACTCCCGTGTTTTCTTGATTAATTAAATAATTTGTTCTTGTTCGTTGAAAATTATCACAAATTTTTTATAGTTTCTTCTTCTTCTTCTTCATTTTCCTTTTGCCCATGTGGGCGTCGGCTATTCTTGTTCATTCTTCCACCCATCTCTTCCAGTTATTCCGGTCATTGGCCAGTAATTTCATTTCATTTAGTGTTTTTCCCTGACTTCTTCCTATCTCCTCTACCTGTTGTATCCATGTCTTTCTCGGTCTCCCTCTCCTCTTCTTCTTTCCTGTCTTTGCTTCCATTACTTTTTTCGCCAGTCTGTTATTGTCCATTCTTGTTATGTGTCCAAACCAGTTCAATATTATCTTGTTTTTCTTCCTTTCTATGTCTTGTTGATTCAGTTGCTTTCTGATGTCGTCGTTTCTTATTCTATCCATCTTTGTCTTTCCTGCAATTTTTCTCAATTGTTTCATCTCTGCTGCTGTCACCATACTCTCGTGTTTGTTTGTATCCACCCAGGACTCACATCCGTACAGTAACGTTGGTACTATTAGTTTGTTGTATACCTGGAGTTTTACTTTTGTTTCTATCTCTTTTTTCCCAAATATTGTTTATTCAGACCATAATAAATTTTTGTGGTTTTCTTTATTCTGTTTGCTATCTCTAGGTCTATCTTCCCATCTTCTGATATCATTACTCCTAGGTATTCATATACTGTTACTTGTTCTATTCGCTGTCCCTTACATTTTATCTCTTCTGCATCCAAAGGTGCTTTCTGATTTATTATCATATATTTAGTTTTTCCTATATTGACCTCCATTTTCATTTTTTCTATTTCTTCTGTCCATATGTCGATGAGTGTCTTCATTTTTCTCCTTGTGTCCGCGACTAGTACTATATCATCCGCGTATAGCATTCCATCGAATTGGATCGGTAGCATCTGCCTGTATCCTATGGTTGTCCGGAGTCTTGTTGTTCTTTCCCTTGTGTTTTTCAGTATTTTGTCCATTATTAATATAAACAGTAGTGGGCTCAGGCTATCTCCCTGTTTTATTCCTCTTCTCATCTCAAATTTTTCAGATCTTTCACCGTTTAATATTACTATGCCGTACACTGTGTTGTAGATACTTTTGACTATTCTAATCATTTTTCTTGGGCATCCCATCTCTTCCAGTATTCCCCATAATACTAATCTCTCTACAGTGTCGAACTCTGCTTTTAAGTCTATAAACGTAATAAACAGTTTTTCATTAGCTTCGTCCTTTTTTTCTATCAGGTTTCTTATTACAAAGATATTGTCCTCTAAATGCTGCCTGTTCCTCGCCTATTTTATGTTCCACGAATTTTCTGATTCTTCCTTCCATAATTTTTGTATATACGCTGAGAACGCCAGACGAATCGCTCTATAATTTTCGCATTCGAGTTAATTTCCTTTCTTGTGTATGGGTACTATTAGATTCTCCTCCCACTCTTTGGGAATGCCCTCATTATTCCATGCTGTTCTGCATATCTCCAAAAACCACTTTTACCCTCCTCTCCCATCCATTTTAACATTTCCGGGTCTATTTCGTCTGATCCGCATGCTTTAACTACCTTGATCTTTTGAAGTCCCTTCTCCAGTTCTTCTCTGGATATTTCTTCTTCTTGGTCCTCTGTCCGTACTATTGTGGCTTCGTCATCCTGTTTAAACTTTTCTTCATAGAAGTCTCTCCATACTTGTAATATCTCTGTTGTTGTGATCTTTATTTTTTGTATTCTATTTCTCACGCCCCTCACTTCTTTCTTCTTTTTTCCTCTCATTTTTCTTATCTTACTCCATAAAATTCTATTGTTGCTTTCATGTTGTTGGTTTAATTCTTCTCCAAATTTCTTGCAGCTATTCCTTTTAGCTTCCCTTACTCGTTCCTTTACTTCGTCTCTCTGTTTGATGTATTCCTTCCTAGCCTCCTCTGCTCTCGTTCTATTATATTTCTTCCATGCCTCTTTCTTCTATCTTATTATTGTTTTCAGTTCTTGGCTCCACCAATTTGTTCTTTTCTGTTTTTGGTTTATTTTCGTGTTTCCACACATCTGTTCTGCTTTCTTGCATACTACTTGTTTAAATGGTTCCCATTGTTGTTCTAATGTTATATCCGGATATTTTTCCTTCAGTTGTCTAAAATTTGGCCCGTTTCTTCTTGATATCTCTTTCGATTATCCAAATGTCTTAATCTTTGGATTTTAATCCTCTTATAATTGTATTCTTCTGTCTTTTCATTGAATTCCAATTTCAGGTCTGCCTTGACCAATCTAAGTTCCGTTCCCAATTCTTCTGCATATTCTCAAAAATTCTTTCCAGAGTAAAATTTCGATTACTTTCTATATAATTTTCTATCACAAACTCTTTTAAACGGACACTAAATGGCGCACAAACACTTAACGTTTCGCAGTCGTTCGACGAAGCTGCGAAACGTTAAGTGTTTGTGCGCCATATAGTGTCCGTTTAAAAGAGTTTGTGATACAATTTTCATCGGACAAGAACCAGCTTTAATTATACAATTTTCGTAAAATAAACTCCCTTGTTTTCTTGATTAATTAAATAATTTGTTCTTGTTCGTTGAAAATTATCACAACTTTTTTATAGTTTATCAATTTAAAACCGACTTTTTGGTTGTAAGTACGTTGACAGCTTCGTTACAATAAATAATAAATTTACTAGTTTTGTTAAAATTTTGTGTTAAAAAGAGTTTATCCTGAAAACTCCACCCCCCTAAAAATGATATTTAAAAAATTTGGCACGTTCTACCATTGATACTGATTTTTTTATCAAAAAAGATAAATAAAGGGTCTGGATTAAATATCCACAATTAATTTAAAACAACTTTTATTAACTGAAAATTATTAAAATATTATAATTAATGATTATTCGTCAGACAGCCTTCAAATTTTTGATGTTTCGCTGTACGTTGACAGCTTTTTCAGAATAAATAATCAATTTTCTTCCAGATAAATAATCCTGAAGAAACTATCAACGAACGCTTTTAAGAGCTGACCGATTTAGGAACCAGGTGTTACTATTTTGGCAAAAAGTCAAGATTAGTTAGAGGTCACAAATTACTCTGGTCAATTTTTTCTCACAATAAATTCATTTGGTTTGAATACGTTAAAACGACGCGGTTTCTGAATTGAAAAGAGTCGTTAAAAAGAATAAAAAGGTTAAAAAGTCGTTAAAAAGAATAAAAAGGTTAAAAAGAATAGAAAGGTTAAAAAGTCAAAGCCACAGACAAAAAATAAACCTATTCAATTAAAGAACAATGACAGTTTAAAATTATATTTGATATGATCAGAGAACCTTCCCTCACCAAAAAGATGCAACATGTAAGTTTCGATAAGCAGAATTATTTTTCAGTGCGAAGCATAACAATATATGTATGCAATTTTTAATTAGAGAAAAACATCCTCCAAAACGAAACGTATAAATGTTTTTTTTAATGCTACGAAAGAGACATTGCTGAAGCAATTTTTGCTTCACTCTGAAAAAAATATCAAACTTGTTGGCAGTGATCCTACAATGTTCAAAATTACTTGATTAATTTGATATGTATATATCTGGCTGCTCATGTAAACATGCGCATTTTTTTTCACAGAAAAATTCGATGTGACGTCCATTTTCACCAGCTGATTTTATATTCAGTTATAAATGAATTATTGATGATGCCTGCACACGTCAGCGTGTATCTTATCAATGAAAGTAATAATAACAATATTAATGTGTAATAATAAACGACTCGTCTATCTAATTTATAACAAACTGTGTAAAATTAAATCAAATCCGAACACATTCTCATTCTATTTACCAATTAAGTCCTCGTCGATGTGTAAGGGGCCTAAAATAATAAGCAAATACGATCCTGTTGTATGACTAAACAGTTAAGGTAATTAGCGTGAATACGCCAGTGTATAGAATACGCATTCCATTTTTTTTTAAATTTAATTTAAGATTTTGCAATTGAAAGCGTTATTCTTCTAATAATTAATAATTTTCCAGCGATTTTATTGTTGAAAGTAGCTTACACTAAAAATTAGGTTAATAGAGTAAGAAACTAAACTCTGATTATTTCTTTCCAATTTGCTCGCGAGAATAATAAAAAAACGAGCTCAGATTGAGAGGGGGGGCGGTAGTGAGGGGGGGAGGGGCTCGCGAAAATACGGGAGGAAAGCGGAAAAAACCCGCGCGCATCATTATCGGCGATGAATTATTAAAATAATGGTTTGGAGCGCGCACAAAAGTAACTAGAATGCATTAAATATCGACAGATATTTTTCAACCTTGATTAAGAAGAATGTAGATAATGTTCATGTGAAGTAGTCGCAGAGAAAAACCGATATTTTAAACATAAAAAAAAAACTGGTCTAATAAAGGACACATATCCTGCAAGCAGACAGAGAAATTACGAGAGCGCGCGCGGCTCTCGTATATAGGAGAGACGCGCGAAAGAATAAGACGGATAGAATGTTTAAAAAGAGCAGTTTAATATAAAAGTAGGAAAAATACATTATTAGATACACCGTCGGACAGAGACGAAAATATTCGCACTAGAAAAGAACGTAAATAGGAACTCGAATGGGAAGAAAAAGATGCGATTGCTTAAAAAGAGGCCGCAGGTCACCAGACAAAGAAAAAAGACCATTTAAACAAAGACGGTCAATATTTTAACCTATGAAATTAATACGTTAGGAAAGAATACGAATTCGGGCTTCGCGTTGGTAAGAAAAAGATGAAGCGTCGCGTTGAACAAGGAAACTAGAGCTGAAACGAGAAGATCATAGACTTTTTTAGACGTAGACGTGTGTATATGCAATTCTAGGGTGCAGGAGAAAGATAGTCAACGATAGGGATGGCCGATGCATCTGAGAAGGATGGTAATGTCATAGATATGGTAGGAGAATAGAGCAGGAAGGAGAGGGAAAATGCAAGTGCATGCAAGCGCCGAGTAGCGTCGTACTTGTTGCGTCAGTCCGTGACGTTGCAGTACAGTCTCTCTTACTTCGGCATTCATTGAGTTTTTGGTCGCACAAATTTTAAATTACCATCAATTCACCCGCAGCAACTCGGCCACTCACTTTTAACTCGTAGGTAAATCACATACACGTCCGCGGTGCGATTAAAAAAGCGCGCCTTCATCCCTTAACAGTTAATAAACAAACGCAGGCGATTAATTCAATTCGTTTGTTTCAGGTTCCCAGGCAAGGACGATGAAGATCCCGAGGAACGTGAAAACTGCGCGCACTCTTTCCCTCTTCTGACGGAAGAAACAAAATGTGATACGAATTTCTATTTAATTCCTTAATTTTTTTTTAAATTTAAGTGATCCGGTAAAACTTTCTATTGGTTGTTGCAAAACTGTCGGGTTTTATACTTTACGCGAACAGTGCGCGAGCGGGACGGATTTTTTGGGAATTTTTTTCACAAGTGACACAGTGCACGAAAACAAGTGCGGAAAGAATGGGAAAGAAATCGGAACGAGCGAACAGCAACAGCGGCAGCATATTCTGAGGCGCGATCGAAACTATCCCGAAGAAGATATTTTGTGCGTGTCTAACACCCCTTCTAACGAGGCTAAAACAAAGCCGCAAAGTGATAAAGTTTCAGTGTAATGAATGTTTCGAAGCAATGGGCCAAAGGAATCGTGTTCGTACCGTACGTTGCGTCGCGCTCAGTGTAGGAAACCTAACGCCTCGGAAAAATGGCGGACTGCTCATATTCGCGATGTATTCAACAGAAAAGAAATATTAGAAGAGAACTGCAAAGATGGACAAAAAATATGGTGTACATAGTCGGTAAGTGGTGAATCTATTTCTGTGCATCGCTTTAAATTAAAACGGGTGGAAATCGTTCGGGAAATTTGGTTCGGAACGAGGATAACCTGTTGCGAATTATTATGTTTTTCCTAAATTCATCGCGATTGTGCGTGTGTACCCCTCCGTTCGTCAACGTACTCTTCAACAACCCCGCTCAAGAACGACGAAACGTTCGCAGATTTTCCACGCAGTTTTGCGGCTTCTTTCCTTCCGGGTTTGCCGCTGCAGTTAATGATTTTTAAGATGCACTTTTTTAAATGCGTCGCAGAACCATTTTTCAGTGACCGCGCCGAATTATTCATTCACTACACCTTCCTCTTCAATAAACCCAAATCGCATTTATTATCTTTATATAATTATTCATTTCGTACGCCTTTACTTCCACAAAAACATGAACATGTGGATTTATTTATTAGTTAGTCACACGGAACAACTTTGCCGGTGTCGAAATTTGGGCGTTTTCTGCTCACAACACCATTCCAAGTACATTCCGACATATGCAAGCGAAAATTTCGTTTTAATTGTTTAAAGTGCGCTTAGGCCTATTGCAAGTTTATTTATTAATCGATACGACCTCTTTTCATATTACGTAATTAAAATTTTATTGCATTTGTCTCTAATAATTACTCGTACCGTAACGAGCTACAATTACTCGTTTAAACCGTTTTGAATAGACTGATTTGTGGCCTTTAATTTTTTTTTTTAATCAGAAGAGTCCAAGGATTTTTAAATGAGTTGTCTCATTTTTTTTTTTAATCAAAAGTTGCCCCGTTTTAATGCAAGCTATATCATATTTTTAAATGGAGGATTCAAATTTTATATATTTCGTTTTAAGGGATGGTTTTCTGCAATCACACAATTGCATCTTTTAACAAGAAATTGCCTTGTCTAAATTTATAGGTTTCGTTTTGGAAAATAATTAAATTTAATCAGAAACTGCTTCAATAGTCATCAATTTTTAATCAAATAATATAATTTTGTTTTTTTTTTAATCAATATGTGACGCAAAACGAAGTTTCCAAATTTATTGTCTTATTTTCGATTATCATCAATTATCAACTGAGATGGCTTTGGCTTGTTTTTTTTTGACATCTGGAATGTAAAACAGTGTTGCCAGATGGGGATTTTTCCCCAAAATGGGGAAATTTCAGGCGGCTCACAGTGGGATCAAACAGATAATTAAGGGAACTTTATTCTAAAAATCATGTAGTACTTTATTGATATAAAAAAATAACACATTTAGTTTAAGCAGACTCTTGTTAAGTCGGAACGACCCCCTTATTTGATCGACAACTTTTTTTGTGTTGAAGAAACTGAAAGAATATAATACGGTGTATTTTTTTAAAAATGCCATAAAGGTTGGCCTTGAAAATTAAAACTCATGTCGTAGCTTGGCATCTAACACATGTCAAAACTGATAATTTAAAGTACATGAATGGAGCTAAGACATGAATTTTCTTTTCCACAGCCACCCCTTATGGCATTTTTAAAAAAAACACGTAGTATAATATCGCAATGTCACAAGTTGCGTCAACTTCTAAAGAATAGTGCTGACATTCGCAGTGATTGTCATTGAGCCAAATGAATAAAACGAAGCAAATGCTTTTACTTCTGTTATAATTTTTTTAAAGCTTAAATACGTAGAAAAATTTCGAATGCAAATCCATTATACCATTCTATTTATTAAAATTTTTACTACGTTACAGGCAGAATTATTTAGAATTTCATTTTTCTTCAAATATTTGCAATTTTCATTGAAAAATTTGAAGTAAAAGCATATGCTTCGTTTTATTCATCTGGCGCATTGTCCCATTTGACTCTACGTCAATTCAGAATATTATTCAGTGCTGTTTATCAATAAATATTTTTGCTTTTTTGCAATGTCGAACATCATCGAAGGTTTATAGATGTCTACAGTGTATTAATTTTGTTGCACCAACGAAAAAAATTAATATTATTAAGCACGTTTGATTTGTCTTGAATTGTCTCATATTCTAAAAGCCACATCTTTTTTTGCATATCACTAATTATCTATTTTGCTAGTCTTAAAAATGCAATCTTTCGTTTTCTACTAAAGATATGTGCCCAAACTTGCCCCTTTTCTGATTTTTTTTTTGAATTATTGTTTGTTACAGGTACAAACCAAATACAAGAATTTATTCCGTGATTGGTTAACTCATAAACTTTTAACTCGTGTAAAAATGTGAACAATTAAAAGTTGTTGTGTTTAGTAAAGACAACATGAAGGATTTACAATATTTAAATTAAAGAAAATGAATGTTTTATTAAAACTGTACAAGAAAAATGGAAAAAATGTAATCGAATATCATCGCGATTTCTTGCTGGTAATTGTTCATGGTTAGAGAAAGCTTATCAATAAATAAGTATAAAAAATTAACTTTTTATTTTGTTTTTACTAAGGCCCCTATGACACCATGCAATATTTAATAACATTTTTGTTACAAAGTGAGCGAGATGAGCTACCACAGTGACTTCTGATTGGTTGGATTGGCACTTCTCGCTCACTTCGTAACAAAAATGTTATCAAATCTTGCATGGTGTCACACGGGCCTAAGGTATTACAACATCAAAATTTTTTTAACTATAATTTCTTAATATATTCTTCATTTTATAGTTATACGTAATTATGCTTTTTTGAGTCAGTTTTTAAAAAGACTGATCTTTCGTTGTTGATTCAATAAAAAAGTTCTCCTAATTTACCAATGTGAGATCACTGTGCGGCTGGGAGAAATTTCTTTTAGGAGTCTTGGGAAAAATTTTGGGCAAAAAGTAAACTAAACAATTGCTTTGATTATAAATTAAATATTAAAAAAAAAATAGTTCAAATGGCTGCAATTTTAATCATTTTTATTTCTTATGCATCGAACTCCATTGTGTTATAATAATTATAAATATTTATATTTATACAGATTTCTTATTCGATACTTACGCTTACCAGCTAAAGACAGATATTTCTTGTATTCGAGACAACAATATTTATTGCATTTTTTTTTTTAATTAAGCATTGTTAAAATAGAGCAGAACCGAAAGACGTCGAGGCAGCACATGCCTTCTAATTTTTGCTAATACATTAAAGAATAAAAAACACCCCCGCCTTGGATTTTTCCAAGCTTCATAGTTTTCACTACCGTTTTTTTCAACGCTTGAAAGATTTTCGATATAAAATTCGGTTTCACTTTATCTAAATGTGTCGTATCCTGATAGGAAATTTCAAACACATACTACCAACTAATCTAATCAAAAATCTCTCTTGCTGTATTTTAATAAAAACGTAACTTTAAAGTTAAAGTTGTGTTAATAATAGTGGTGGCCATATTAAGCACTAACTCTAAATTAAAATCTATTGATATCAATAATTTGTGTATTACCATTGTTTTAACATAGTTAAAATAATGAAAATTTTGATAACACGTCCTTGGAAAGTAGTTTTTTCTGGACAATGTATAAAGAATGATCTCTCAGTATTAGGAATGGGGAAATTTTAAAATAATTTGTTGATTTTGGGGAAATTTGTACGGTGGAATGAGGAAATGCGACCAAAAACATCTGGCAACACTGTCTTCAAATTTTATTAAGTTTTGTTTGGAGCATTGAAATATTATTATTTTAGTTGACCTAAAGGCCTATTTCTTGTACAAGATTTGGTTCAATTTCTATAATAACGTTTAGAACAAGACATTTTTTTGGATTGCACATAGAACACGTTCTATTTTTTCAGATAATTTTTCATTCAGTTTAAATTTTGCTACACTTTACCGAATAATTTAAATTGTTTAAGACCCGGAATTATAAAAGCAAATTAACTTTAACTTCCAGTTTATTGCCATAACAACAATTATGCCCACAATTGTTACCATATGAGAATAAACCGACAGTTAAAGCTAACTTGCCCTTTTTAATACCGGCCCTAAGAAATTGAGCCAAATCTTGTACAAGAAACTTTTCTTAAATCACTCTTTTTAGTCACACAATGATTTTAAATTAATTTTTAACCAAATACATTTAAATTGTCATGACCATCAACTTTGCTTTTTTTATTCAGAAAGAAGCTAAATGGACAAGTAGAACGTTTTTAAATGAGGTGTCCAAATTTACGTTTCGTTTTGAAAGTAAATTTTCTTAATTAAAAGTTTTGTCAGAAAAAAAATATTAGTAATGAAACGTGTACGTTTCGTTTGTGTCTTTATCGTTGTATAATTATTATCGAAGAATAAATGTCTTTAATCAAAAGTTATCCCGTTTTAAACTGATTTGTGGTGTGCAACCCTTCTTCTCGAAAAAAAAAAAAAATCTATAATATTACGTGAACTTCATACATTCTAAAATTAAGTCCAAATTTGTACGTTTCGTTTCAGGAAGTTATTCTCCTTACTCACAAACTGCTTGATTTTAATGATTTTAATCTTTGTAATATGTAAAGTTGTGTCTTTACCTCTGCTTTTTTTTATCAAAAGAGCTATTGTAAATGAGGTTTACAATTTTATGTTTCGTTTTGGAGGACGATCTCCTTACTTACAAGTTTCCTCTTTTGTTAAAAAAAAGTATCAGTAATGAAACGTGGATATTTTGAAAACTGTGCGTTTTCGTCTATAAATCAAAAAATTGTTTCGTTTTATGATTATTATCTCAATTTTAAAACATGTGAACATGTGGAAAGTGGAAAATTCCTTTTAATTGTTTAATTTTAACTTTTAATTCGAATAAACCCCGTCCTTTAACTTCATTTTATTTTTTTGGTTGGACAAGCTATCAATGCGGATATTTGGATTGCGAACGTTTTTAAATGAGGCTTTGAAATTTATACATTTCGCTTTGGGGGATGCTTTTCTCTAATTAAAGATTGTACCTACATACCTATTGTTATGCTTCGCACTGAAAAATAATTCTGCTTATCGAAACTTCAAAAAATTTAATTTTTAATAAAAAAAGTGAATTGGAATCAATACACAAAGTGTAATAAATCAACATTCCTAGCCAAGAATAGTTGATGTACGAGAACTTCACTTAAAAGTTAGCCAAATAAGTTGCATTTTTTTTGTGGGGGGAGGTTCTGTAATTAAATCAAATCTAATTTTAAACTGTCATCGTTCTTTAATTGAATAGGTTTAATTTTTGTCTGTGGCTTTGATTTTTGAACTTTTTTAAATTCAAAAACTGCGTCGTTTTAAAATATTCAAACCAAATGAATTTATTATAAGAAAAAATTGACACGACTAATTTGTGACCTCTAACTAATCTTGACTTTTTGCCAAAATAGTAACATCTGGTTCCTAAATCCGGTCAGCTCTTAAAAGCGTTTCAAATGCCAACGTTTCGCTGTTCGTTGATAGTTTCTTCAGGATTATTTGTCTGAAAGAACCTTGATTATTTATTCTGAAAAAGCTGTCAACGTACAGCGAAACATCCAAAATTTGAAGGCTGTCTGACGAATAATCATTAATTATAATATTTTAATAATTTTCAGTTAATAAAAGTTGTTTTAAATTAATTGTGGATATTTAATCCTGGATAAAAAGAATCAGTATCAATCGTAGAACGTGCCAAATTTTTTAAATATCACTTTAGGGGGTTGGAGTCTTCAGGAGAGGCTCTCTTTAACACAAAATTTTAACGAAACTAGTAAATTTATTATTTATTCTGACGAAGCTGTCAACGTAGATACAACGAAAAGTCGGATTTAAATTGACACTGTATTTAAAAATTTTGTTATAATTTTCAACGAACAAGAACAAAATTTTTAATTAATCAAGAAATCATTTTACGAAAATTATATACGAAAGTAATCGAAATTTTACTCTGAAAATAATTTTTGAGAATAATATTTTTTCTACCATCAATTTAATCCGAAATTGTTACAATTTACTTGACGTGGGCACTTGTTCCTGTCTCAACATTTAATTCTAAATTGTCTTGAATCAAATTAGTTAATTATAATTTTTTAATTAAATGCATATTTTTTATGTATTTATTATTTTAGGAACAATTTCTTTATTTCATTTTTCTTTAATTTACTAATACATAGTTGAAACTCCAGTAATCAAAACGGTCTAAACAAACAAATTTGAACTGAAAGAAATTATTATTAGTTAGATGTTCGGCTTTCTTGTTTTTCTTTTTTTTAAGAACCATTCACTTAATTAATATTTTCTTATCTAATTATTTAAAGGAATGAGTACTTAAAGTATTCTTTAAAAATACATGCAAATTTCTTTTAAACTTGGAGTTGGTTTATTAAATTTCGTTATACGGGGGGCCGGAGGGAGGGTTGCCAGAGTACTAATATTTTTTTCCTTTCATATATGCAAACTAAAAATCTTTCCTTTTAATTTCTTATTTTTATTTAAGCAATAAATGAATATTTAAAATATTTTTAAAAAATACGTACACTGATTGATTTTATTTCGCTTTAGAGAAGGGGGTAGCGTCTATTCGGTGCGAAATTGCCTCGTTCTGCCTTAATCAACTTAGCCAACTAAGATTCAACAAAAAAAAATCAATCAATAACAAATTACAAATTTATTGAAAACTTTTACCCTCGTAACCCTGAAGGACCAGCCTCATCTGTTAAACTTTTTTTTAACCTAAGAAACTCCTTTCGTTGATTTATTTCTCTGCTTTCTTTTCAGCCAGAAATTATCCGCTCTCGATTTAATCAAATTAAGTGCAGTTTCTATGCGAAATAGTTTTTTTTTCTATTCTCGTTTTAATTGCTTAATTAGGTTTACCGTTGTGATGACATTTTCATTACTTTTTGTAGCAATTATTTCGAATTTACGTCCTCACACAATGGCGTTTTAGATTTCTATCTCGTACCTTCCATAGTAATTAAAATAACACAATTTATATTGTCACTAATTTGCACATTCATATTAAAAAAGTAAAGAAACAAACAAAACAAAATTATTTTTCGTGTTTTTACGTATAGGAATTGACTGTTGTTGCCGTTGTTTATTAAATTTGAGGTTTATTAAATTTGACTGGCGTAATTTTTTAGTAAAAAGCAAAACGTTTTGAGTGCCTCTGAGATTTTCGAAAATAAAATCCCCCACAGGGCGACGAAAAGCTTAAATTGTATTCGGATTAAAACTCTAAAAAAATACAGTAAATATCTGACCGTAAAATCCATTCAAATTAAAGTCACAAATTGACAATTTTGTTCAAGGCCAACCTCCTTGGAATTTGACTTTATTCTGTGTCACTTTAAATTCCAAAGATAAGTTAATTTCACCGTGTATTAACTTTTTTTCCTTTCGTCCGTTTATGACTTACAGTTAAACATTGCGCGATCATCAGCGATCTCACTGGATGTTCACGTGAAATTGTTAACAACCTAACATAAAACATTGTTTGATCACGCGGTAATACTCTTTTTTTTTTATTGTTGACTTGCACCCCAAAAAAGGCGTTTATTAAAACACGAGTATGCTGTATGTAAATACAAGTATTTTTTGGCATTGATTCAGCTGTTATTAGCCAATAATATAAATTATAATGTTGCTATAAACCTGTAATTAAACATGTGAAACTGTTAGACGTTTATGACCGACTTGAAGGTAGAATTTTAATTTTATCGACACCGTAACCTTTAAGGTAATGTAACACACGTTACATTTTTGATTTGTTTCACTTTTGTAACTGCATCTATTTCGTTCAAGTGCTGCTCTTTCTTAACCAGGGACGTTCATCGTTTTGGGGATAATTTTTCATTGATTATTTCTGGAAAGCTAAAATAGAAAGAGAAATTAATCAAAACTAAAATAAGTTCAATACAAGACTAATGAATATTTGATGAGTGGACCCAATCCATGCCAAGAGTTCAACTTAGTGATGGATTTCGACAAATTTTTGACTCACCCTAAAGATTTCGTCAAAAGCTGTGTTGATTGCGAGCATGGCAACTTCAAAGTCACACCTACAAGAATTTTCTTTTAAGAGTGAAACTGACCCTTCACATATCAGATTCAACAATCAAATTATTTTTAAAAAAATTCCTATAAAGTTGCAACCCTTTGGTAGCCTACGTAAACGAGTAATTTTGATAGCGAGATAGAAGATTGAAAACAGCTGCAAGGGGATTTTCAAATTTTCAAAAGTATGAAATCTAATAAAACAAGTAGGTACAATGACGCTTCGACATTATTTTTTTAATTTCCATCAAATATTCACGCTAACTAAATACAGACATCACATAGTTAGTTAGGTACAGCCGTTTAAATTTTATGATTTAATTAAACGTTTAGGTACGTTGGGTTTTCCCCTTTCTGAAAAAAAAGTTATTGTTTTGTTGTGTCGTCTTATAACAATACATACATAACGAAGTTACTACTTTTACATAGTTCTAAATCAAAGCCATCTTTGATGAACTTGCAGTACGTAGGAGGACTAACAATCTGCAGATGGCACAAAAGCTTCTTCGACATAAGAAGACGCTTTTTTGCCCTGTAACCAACACGTGTGCGTCGTAGACTGAAAGCAGATTAGGAAAAAAAATGCATTCCTTGATTTTTGCACTTGGATAAACCGTTGATCCCCAGCAAGCAAGAAGGCCAACACTATAAGCCATTCATAAAACATTATTCGTCAATTTTGGTTTAAATTAGTCAAAACAATCGTCGTAATTACCGCAAATTACTTCATTTATGGAAATAAAAATTCGTAATCGCACAATGCTTAAAAAGCACCAGGAAGGTCGTGGAATTTTCCGTCGAACGCCGGAAATACCGACGACGGCGTACTCGGTTGACGCTGCGTTGAAATATTTCGACTGAAAAATAATTTTTCAGTTGTGACAACTAATTTTTGCGGTTTTGCAATTTTTTGTGTGGGCTTCGAGGGGCGAGCTCACTTGGCAAGCTGTCCCCCTGCACTAAGAAGGTTAATTGGCGATTTATCCGGGTTGCCTCTAACGAACATTCTGCTAGTTTTGGCCAAAAGTTCAAGAACTTACGGACAAGTTTATCGATTGAGGGCGTAGGACGTGTTATTAGCGCTCCTGGTTGGTATTCTTATCGCAGCATCTCGCAGTCTTTTTTCGACACAACACATACCTACACCACTTTTTCTTCATTAAATATAATTCCACGTAGCAATTTTATATTATTTATTAAACATCAATAGGTACAATTTTTTAAATTTTTTCTTTAATAACAAAGTACTCTCTTTTTTTGTCAATGATTTTACAGAATTTTGTTCTAAAAGAGCCGTTTTACACTTGTTAAATTTGATAACAATTTTGTTACAAATGCTGATTGGTTGAATTGGCACTTCTCACTCACTTCGTAACAAATTTTACATGAAAAATATCATAGTGTTATACAGCTCTAAGATTAGATTGACTTTTATATAAATATAAGGGTCATTAACTGTAAGGGGGGTATCTAATTAGGTTAAGTCGTTGTGAATTTATAAAACAGTGACGCATCAAGAAACGTCACTAAAATTTCAAGAAAAAACATGACCTTATTAATTGAGTGGTGGTATCAATGCAAAAAAATGATGAAAGAACTTTATGAATAGAAGAGGCCAGGGAAAATACCTGGAACGTCAACAAGAGGAAAGAAGAATGGAACAAAGTGAAAAGCTCAAGGATATCGGCCACACAAAAAAAAATAATTGGAAGATGAAACTGCTTTTATTGTAAAAGAAAATCTTTATAGATTGGGGAAAGTTGGAAATGTTTTGTCTAAGATGTGATAGATTTAGATGTAGATCATTATTATTGCACCAAGTAAATAAATCATTTAAATTGCTTTGCAAAGCATGTACATCTGAGTCAGTTTTTATACATTTAAATAATTTCAGATCATCCGCAAAAAGTAAAAATTCCACATTTAGAAAGATTAGACTAATATCATTTATGAATACATTAAACAGGAGTGGCCTCAAGTGAGAACCTTGTGATACTCCAGATAATACTGCGATTTTGGAAGAAACTAAACTTTTATATTTTGCATACTGTATTCTACTAGTTAAATAACTTTTAAACCAGTCAAGTAAAGGTCCCAAAAAGCCAAAAGATTATAGTTTTAAAATTAGAAGGTCGTGATAGACCGAGTGGAATGCTTTACTGAAGTCAGTGTAAATGCTATCGACCTGTATTTCATCTCCTAAAGAATTTAAGATATATTGTGTATAACACAATAAGTTTGTTTCCACATTTCTTCCTACAGTAAATCCATATTGATTTACTGATAAGTAAGGACAAATTAATGCTTTTATTTTATCAGATATTATTGATTCGAAGATTTTTGGTATAGTGTTCATATTTGAAATAATGTTAACAAGTAAATATGAAAAACGTCTATACATATTTATTTTTGTCGAAATAAAAACGCACTGAGTTTTGTTTGGAATAGTTTGTGAATACATAATTTTACTAATTATCTTTTTACTAATTTCTCTAATTATGTTTTTGCTAATTTAACTAATTACGTTACGGCCATTAAGGCAGAACCATAAAACACACCTTTAACTGCTAACATTGAAATGAAATTGTTAAAGGAAATATTATTTGTTCATTTGAACATTTTTTTGGACGAATGCATTGGCATGGAGAGTTTGAATTTTAAGCAGCGTTGGCTTTGAACGTCTTCGATGATTATTTGAATCAAGTCACATTATCTTTGTTAAGGCCGTTTTACACTGTCTTATACAGTCGCGGCCAAAAAAAAGTGGCCACTTTTTTAAACGTCAATTTTATAATACTAAAACTTTTGCTGGGTGATTGTAATTGTGAGTTGATACTTACGGATGACAAACAGTAATACTTATTGTTCATCATCCGTAAGTATCAGCTCATAATTCCAATCACCCAGCAAAAGTTTTAGTATGTATTATAAAATTGATGTTTAAAAAAGTGTCCACTTTTTTGGCCGCGACTGTACCTTATACAAGATTTGGTCAAATTTCTTAAATAATAATGCAGTAAATTGTATCAAAATTTGAATTGAATCAAAAACTATCTGGAAAATAGAACGTGTTCTGTCTTAAAACCATATCCACATCCTAAAAACTTCTTCTTCTAAATATTTTTAGTAGAAATTGAACCAAATCTTGTACAAGAAATAGGGTAATCTAAAACAGCCTTTAGGTACATAATGATGAGGGTTTCGATTTATTTTTAATTTTGAATAGAAAAGTAAAAAAATTGCAGCCGATATTTTCAACTAATTACAGAGTGCATCAAACAAAAAGAATGTATTCAAAATTGGTAGCAATAGTAAAACGAAAAAAATTTATCCAAAAACAAGTAAGCAGGCAATAAATTTAAAGAAGCAAACGAAGTAGAGTTCTTATGATTTAAAGAAAATAAGAATATTTTATAGTAATTAAAGAAACACTTACTTTGTTCCTTTCTTGTATGTCGGGCGGCCCTTGTAAAACTTAGGACACTTTTTAATAACATTTTAAAAAAGTTATTTTGATTTCCGTTTGAATTTGAGAAAGTAGATATTCTGAATGTTATTATTTAAAATTAAAAGAAACTTTCTAATCGTGATTAATTTCATTAAATCCATCTGTCAACATTGGCCCGTATTCTCATCTTATGATTGATTAAATAACGTCCGTCACTCTCTTACACGTTAAGCTGACATAAAGCTACATCGTTTCTTGTTTATTTTAATCACGACCTTAATCATAAAGTGAGAATACGGGCCTTTGTCAGTTTCTTATTCCCTATAACTTAAGCTTTCAAATGTACACTACCGCTCATAAGTATTTGGGCACCCACAATTTTATAGAATAATTTTTAGAATAATTTAAGTTCTTTGGCAATTTCTCGATTACTTTTGCCAGCTTTATGGTGAGCTATTATAAATGCACGTTTCAACGCTCATTTCAACGCTCATCTCCTTTCTTTTAGGCATTTCGAACAGCTGTAAATCTGTATTTCGCTCAGGACGTTATTACTATGAATGCGGATATAAAACCGATCGTAAATTAGATAAGTTACCCCCAAGCCCAGGAAAGAATATTATAAAAGCATTTCATAGAATATGATAAACCGAAACTCCTTCCAGGAATTTCCACAAATTATTTTTATACTGTCACCAAATTGATAGTTTTATGAGTATTGTGCTATCGTAGGTAATCAAGTACTTTGAATAATAATATCCAATGGATTAAAGTGTAAATTTATCGCATTTCAGTAAAGTAACCAGTAATAAGCAAACAGATTTTCTAAATATAATATTATACAAATAATGCAATAAAATAAGGTGCCCAAATACTTATGAGCGGTAGTGTATGAGAAGACAACGAGAAAAGAAATTAATAACGATCGATACCTATCCTTCTTTTTGAACAAAAAAAAACAGTGAGAGTTTTCCCTTTCTACCATCGATCATGTTTTCTTTTTTATTTATTTTTTAGTGTCGTTCGAGGAAGCAAACGCGATATAAACAATTGTAAATTTCTTTGACAGTTGTCCGGAGTAAAAAAAAAGAGAGAAAGAAAGAAGACAACAAACAGAAGTGAATAACGATCGATTTCACGCCCATGCATAAGACGAGAACCAAGAGTTTACGTTTTTAAAAGCGCGCAGAAAACGTTTATGGTGTTACGCAAAGAATCAGAGTTGTTCAGTCGTAGAACTTGACCGTGAAGTAATAACACATAGTTGCACAGCTGACGATGAATGCGTCGTACAAGTATATTAACTGCTATTAAATTAATTAAAATCAATTACGTTTTCAAAGCTGTACAAAAGCGAAATACATACATCAAAGCGAACAGTAATTTACGACATGTATTCCGTCGCTTTAAAAAAATAACAGACCGAACGCACGTATTGACTTTTTGTTAGACTTTGTACAAATGTGTGTTAGCAATTCGTCTTTTATTATCATAGAATTTGTTTCTCATTGAACGGCACACACAAAACGAAATTATAATAATTAACAAACCAAACAGATTACGAATGTGTTTTAAATTCTGATTGTCGTCACCAGCTCTTTGTTATTATTACAACATCAGCGATAAACCGAATAAATTTCTTGTTTTCCTTTTCAATTTTTTTTTTACTTTTCATTTTCTTTGGTCTTGCTGAGTGATTTCTTGCTTCTTTTCTTTCTTGCTCTTGTGCGGTTTACTTTTGATCGTGAACGATTTTTCGCAGTTTTTATATTCCTCGGGTTTTTTGAACTTTCTCCGATTTTTTCCTTTGCCTTGAATGCAGGTTTGGTTCTAATTGTTTTTGCTTGTCAAAATCTGATTTTTCTTCTTCATTTGGTTATTTCGGTTTCTCTGCTTTCTTACTCTTCTTATTACTTAATTAATTGCTTACTTTTCCTTTTTTTTATTTTTGTCTTTAGACGACTTCTCGCTTTCTGGAGACGATTCTTTCTTCTCCAATCTCTTCCTCTTCTAACCAATATCATTTTTTCCGCGAATACTTTTTCATCATTTGGTTTCTTCTTGGTCGTTTCACCTTTATCTTTCGTTTTCCAATTGTTGGTAAGATTTTTTATTCTTAAATTTCTTATTCTCGTTCGTTCTTATTTTTCTTCAGTCTACCCCCCTCAGTGGGGACATCGTTTCAACTTCAACTTCAACTTTATTTACATACCTTGCCTATAGTTTCCTATAGTTTTTTTCTTTTATCTTTTATTTCTTACTGTTTTCATTATTGACCTGTGTTAGCTTCACCTTGAAACGATCGTTGGACATTTTTGGGATTCTTTTGATTTCTCCATTTCCTTCTTCGATTCTTATTCTTTCTATCGCTCGCTTTTTTGGACTTTTGTTTTTTTTCCCTTTGCTTTTATGTGTACTTCCGAGTTTCTGTATTTCTTCTTCAGTCATAGACTCTTTCCAATCTAAATTAAGTGTACGTGTAAGTGGCGCCTTCATTTTCTTTCGTTTCACACAATTCTCAAAAATATTCATGAATAACTTATCTTTCTTACTCAACCTCGTTCTCCTTTTTTGCTCTTCTTATTGCTTGACTTCTTGATATTTCTCTGTTTGTCCTTTTTGGCCTTTACCTTTAGACCATTTGTCGCTTGGAGGGATCACTTTTACAATATTATTAGACTTGTTCTTCTTCTCCTCCACCTTGAAGTTTTCTTAGTTTATTTTCCTTCTTCTTTTTGTGAAAGTTTCAACTCTCACCTTGGATATTTTCCTAGCCGTTATTGTCACGTTAGCTCTTTATGACTTCCGAAAAGTATGATGAATTTTTTATGATCCTAAGGAAAACAAAAGTTTTTTGAAAAAAATTATTGGCAACCCTAATTACATCATTTTTTCTTTTTACCTTCATCCTTGCTTTCCTCCTTTTCCACCCTTTTGAAAAAAATATTGGCAACCCTAACAGACTTACTACCCACAACATTCAATACAATGATAGATGTACCACTAAATATTACTTTATTAAATTAAAGTATTATAAAAATGGACAATTGGATTTCAGATTGGATTTGCTGAACAGGAAGTTGGAAAAATTTATTATTGTTGTTTTTAATTTGTTTTTCGTTGTCAAGTTGTAAGAAATATCTATGGTTTTTATTAAAATAAATATCTAATTGGAAATTAACTTTTCATATAATCCACTACAACATCATTTCTTCTTTTTACCTTTACCTTTACCCTTGCCCTTCTTCTCTTCTTTCCCTTTTTTTCTTTCCTTTAGGTTTCACCCAATTTTCAAAAATGCCCATGAACAACTCGTCCGTGACCGCATCCTTGAGAGGAAACATAAACCGCCTGTTCTCCGCAAGCCTTCTCCTTCCCTACTCCAATTCTTCCTACAGCTTCCTCTGTCTCTCCAGTTCGGTCTTCTCCTCTTTGCTCAGCTTCTTCAATTTCTTGCTCTTTTTGCAGCTCGATTTTTTACTCTTCTTCTTGCCCTTTTTTAGACTTCTTGCTACCCTTCTTACTATTCTTCTTTTTCTTTTTGCGCTTCTTAGATTTCTTTCCCTTCTTCTTTGGAGGTTTCGGTTTCAGTAGTTCTTCCTTGTTGACCTTGGGTGTTGAGGGTCTGGGTGATCGTATCGGACGTAGCTCGCGCCGCCAATTTAATCAGCGTGAAATGGACACTCTGGTAGAAGCTGAAAATGTGGTGGAGTCAAGAATGTAATGGTCGATGGACCCCCGACGATTTTGACTTACTACTCAAATACCAAGTCGATGATTGCACACAGCACACCCATGCCGTTGTCTTGCTTAAAGTCTTCATTTTCTGGAATTAGATCGTTGAAGTCTTAATCGTCTGCGCAAAGATCCTCGCTCTTTACCTTGTTGGGTTTAATTTGCTCGACGTTTTTTTTCTTTAAGGGGCACCCAACCCTTTCTAGGGTCACCCATGTCGATCAGTCTCTGCTCCCACAATTTAAACTGGGCTAGTTTTTCGGGTACATGCGAATCATTGAGTTGCAGCGATGCAGCAGAATCCTGATCGGTCCAGACTTTTTTCAACCTGATGGAACAAGGAAACTGACTGATTAAAATACAAGGGAAGGGGTAACGCGTAATATTGGGCCATAAAAAGTTGCCGAAATGCTTATGACGGACACGTTGCGTCGGGAATAAAGTTTATTTACATACATTATAAATTAATTTTGAGACATATCCGAATTAGGTGAATTGTAAATTGCGATGAGTAATAATACTTCATAATTTTGTGTAATGTTTATTCTTAACAGTTACCGGTTTCGGCTTATCAAGCCTTCATCAGGCCTGTAACAATACTTAGAAGTAGTAAGGAGAAATGTAATTTTGTGTGTGAATTTGAATGTGAGGTTATGTATATGTGGTGAAAATGTTATAAATGTTTTGTTGGTATGGTAATGTTAAACAAATAAGGTACTTATTGTTAAATGTCTGAATTACATAAATAATAAACAATAATCATTGGAGAGAAGGAAAAGAAAACTTATAAAATCGTACGTAAAATATCACTTCACTCCGCTAGATATTTTACGTACGATTTTATAAGTTTTCTTTTCCTTCTCTCCAATGATTATTGTTTATTATTTATGTAATCCAGACGTTTAACAGTAAGTATCTTATTTGCTTAACATTACCATACCAACAAAACATTTATAACATTTTCACCACATACACATAACCTCACATTCAAATTCACACACAAAACATTTTTCCTTACTACTTCTAAGTATTGTTACAGGCCTGATGAAGGCTTGATAAGCCGAAACCGGTAGCTGTTAAGAATAAACATTACACAAAATTAGGAAGTATTATTACTCATCGCAATTATAAATTAACATTTAAAAAAGATGCTAGGAATTCTTAACACGGAGATTTGAATTGTTTTCGTGTTGTAGTGACTTATTTGTCTACCTGTCAAAGCAGGTGTTCAAAATGGGGCCGTTGTTATCATCCTTATTTCATACAATTTGTACGGAACAATTTACTTCGAGTGATTTGCGTGCACTTGCCAAGTAAATATTTTGGAGTTCGTATTTCAGCTGATCACGTCAATTCCGTTTAAAGGTCAAGTTCACGCCCGACGCCGCGTCGCAACAATCATAAAACTATGAAACATTTATGACTGTATTTATTTCGTTCATCTGCTGCTCTTTCTTAGCCAGGGACGTATCGTCATTTTCGGGGATAATTTTCCATGTCCGGTGATATCTTTCACAATTTTTTTGTCGGTCAATTCAAGAATCACCCTGTATTTGTTTAAATTTTAACTTGCTTCTGCTTCTCTATACACAAGTATAAAACAGAAGCTGAATTTTCAGGAAGACTGTGAATCCGTTCGTCGATTTTACTTAAAGTAAACACACAAAACAGTATCGATTGGGTCGCGCACAGCTAGATATAATAAAGCGAGATTACAAAAACTGCGACAATGATATACAGCATTAGCATAAGCTTGCGCCACACGGTTAGTTCCCAGCGCAACCTTACGCCGAGCAATCGGCGCTTTCTAAAAAAAGGCAGCCGCAGAGTTATTTGGTATTGAAAATTAGATTATTGTAGGTTAAGATTAAATGGCAGTGTAAATAATAACAGTATTAACATATAAATGTCAACCTAACCGTGAGGTTGGTAGGGCGATAGAGCGGCGGCGGTTGCACAATTTCGCCTGTAGAGCGCATTGCACGCCGATGCAATTGCACCGGACATGCGCGCTCCTAATCCTGTCCGCAAGTTCTGGCGTGAGGCACACGCGGACTCATTGTTGCAAGAAACTCGTTATGTTCGTCCTATTGTTCCTCTTGCCTGATATTGTTTCGCTGATATTTCAATGCAGGCAGGCTATCGTCCTGTTCGAAAATAAGTCGCGTTTTAAAAGACTTGTCATTCGTAATTCTGCAAATCAGAATTTACTGCGGCCATATACATAAAAGTCGTCATCATTTTGATGGCAGTTTTTGATGCGAAGTATGTTAAACAAAACAATTTCTAGCGAGATTCTGCGGAAAACTCCGCGGCCGTCTTAAGGGTAGGTAAATATTATTTCAGGGAAATGCGGTTGCAGTTTAAATAAAAATTAAACCTAACACAAGTGAAATAGAGATTGTAATTTTTTTTTTAAATTTATTGCAGAAACCTGTGAAAGTTAAGAAAAAGAAAAACGACGTATCCTTAATTAATGAAACAAGCTCATTTTTATTACTTTACGAATCGCAATGCAACACTGACTCTGAAATATGTTCATGAATAAAATAGATAAAGTTTGATCTTCCATCATTAATTTCCCATAAAATGAAAACCTCTTAACCCGCCTGATTTCTTACGCCAGTGGAATGAATCATAAATGCAAATTTTAATTTGCTTTTATATTCAGTTTAAGGGGTCAATGCTAAGTGAAAGTTTAGCATTTTCGCTTTTTAAAACGTCCAAAATTTGTTTGGATAACCTCACGCGGACCGACCTTATTAAAAATTTCGTCGAATTAAACAAATTAAAGGCAAACAAAAAAGGCGCAATTCAACAAGTGTTAAATGAATTTCACGGCGTTTACGTTAATAACATTAAATCATCGACGTTAAGCAGCTAGGGATAATTTGTTTTTATTGGCTGATTGATTGACAAATTTATTATCGAATAGCAACTAAGTACGTCACGTGTGCTGGCTACTTTTACCGCACATGTGTGTTTATGCAGGCTCGTTTCTAAGTGTTAATATAATTATCTTAATAATTAGGTGCATTAACAGTAATTATTTTAATTATGTATAATAATGTTTGTTTCTGATGTTGAATATTGGGAAATTTAAAAATCAAAAAAAGTTACTGTGAAGGGGTAATTAAAATAATTTTCGCATTGCCACTTATTTACACGGGAAAATGCGTCAAACTAATTGTAAGTATATTGAGAAAATTTAATTCTTTTAATAAAATAAATTTTTGTATTGCTTCATCACCATTAATTGAAACGTTTAATAGAAAGGTAGTTTTTACAAACTTATTATTAACACTTTAAGTTCCAAGCTTTAGAAGCTTGTTGGGAAAATATGATTGTTTGGTTATTATTCCAAATTGTCGTCCGCTGGGGGCGCTGGGGCTGCGACCGACTTACTAGGTGGTTGGAAATCAAGGTTACTAAAGAGAGAAGGTTACCTGGTAACTCGTGGAGTGACGCATCATCCAGTAGGCCATCTATTTGTGTAAATGCATTAAATGGGCCTACTGAGTGACGTTGTGATGACGTTGAAAGTGACCAGGCAACCTTGTCTCTTTAGTAACCTTGGTTGGAAATGACACAAAAACATTTTTCCTTTTAATTTTGCGGTGAAAGAATCAGAGTTGGTTTTGGTTGTAAGGCTGGACGAAGTTTATGAGCTGATTGAAAAATATAATCAAAAAGCACAGCCGTTCTAGCAGTTTACTTACACTCTTGATATAGCCCAAGTCTTAAAGCTACAATTAACTATAAAGAAACAACCAAGAAATAAATATTTTTTTAAAACTATGACAAGGTCATAATAATTACCTACTCTAACATGTCAGTCTTAAAATATTTGAATTGAAAATTCCCGATGAAAGTGCTCGTGAATAATATTAGGCAGTGACGAAGCAAAGTGGCTGCAAATTTATTCTTTAAAAAGTCTAGCAACTGACAATTTACATGCACGTGTGTGAGATACTACTACATTAAAGAGCAGGACAATGTTGTAAATAATGCATGTGTCAATATTTATCGACGGTGTTATGTTCGAATATCAATTCGAATAAACACTATTATAAAAAAAGAGACCGTGCTTTTTGGATTTAATTTTTTTCAAGCTACTGTTTCAAATCAACTTGAATTAATCGTTCCTAACTACAGGGGTGTCGTATCAAATTAGAAACTAATTTTCAGGCTTACTCACTGAAATATTTACTTACCCAACTTGATTAAAACGGGGAATCCCAGAATTTCTGTTTAAAAAATGACTCAGTGCCCTTGTCTCTTATGCTTTGTTTGCTTTAGTTCGCTTGTTTTAATTAATTTTCTTTTAGGTCATTCTACGGAAATATTCGGGATAAAATGTACCTCGTGTTATTAATTAAAACGGGGAATTGATTAAAACGGGGAATTACAGAATTTTTGTTTAGAAAATGACTCAGTACCCTATTTCCGCTTTGTTTTCTTTAGTTTGCTTGTTTTAATTAATTTTCTTTTTCGAAGCTTTCTGAGGAAACATTCGGGATAAAAAGAGTACCTCGTGAAATGAATTTAAAACGGGGAATCTCAGAATTTTTGTTGAGAAAATGACTAGTCTCTGCTTTGTTTTATTTAGTTGGCTTGTTTTAATTAATTTTCTTTCTCAAACGTTTTGGGTCATTCCAAGGAAATATTCGGGATAAAAATGTACCTCATAAAATTAATTAAAATGGGGAGTCCCAGAAAATTACTCTGTTTCTCGTTTCTGCTTTGTTTTCTGTAGTTTGTTTGTCTACATAATTTTCTTTTCCAGAAGTTTAGGGTCATTCTAACTAAATATTCGGGACAAAAATGTACCTCTTGAATTTAATTGAAACGGGGATGCCCAGGTAATTACTCAGTTTTTTGTTTCTGCTTTACCGTTTTCCTTAGTTAGCTTCGGTTTCTTTTTCAAAACTTTTGGGGGTCATTCTAAGAAAATATTCGGAATAAAAATGTACCTCCAGAAATTAATTAAAACGGGGAACCCCAAAAAAATACTCACAAGGGAAGTATCCGAACCCGAAAATTCAAAAAAATTTGAAACTTTGTGGGTTAGTAGTTCACCCTAGGGTAAGCACGGAGCCATTTTTTTTATCGGCCCAAAATCGCTTTAAGTGGGGAAAAGCACCCTTCGAAATTTCTGCGATTTTCGGTTTTCTGCGAATAACTCGATAACCAGCAGAGATAAAAATAAAAATTATTTGGCAAAATATTTGTCTTTCAATGCTCTATCACATATGTAAAAATTGCCGCCCCTTATAATTTGAAAATCAAAACTTACCCCCTACCACCCCAATCTGAGAAGTCAAAAAAATAATTCATTGCTCTGGGTGAGTAGTCCACTTCGGGTGGAGTGCAGCTAAATTTTTTTAACACTCGGAAAAAATTTTTAGGGGGTGAAAACACGTTTCATACGTTCTATAATTTTGAGTACTTGGCAATCTTAATACCAGAGCGCTTAATATTGCATGTCAAAGTATTAATTTAGAAGTGATTTGTGGAAGTCATTTTTAAATATTAGCATCGATTACAGTTCAGAAATATAGGCATATCTTTATCACATTACTAATCTAACGCACGTAGAGGTACATACAGGGTTAGTTTTATTAATGTTAACCCCCCCTTTATTATTTTAACTGTTAACCGATTAAAAAAAATTTAAAAATTGCTCTTATATGGATTTTCTTGTAGATTTCACTTATTCTATCAGTTTTGCGGTAGCGTTTTATATATACCGGGTGGACAAAAAAACGTATATAAATATCGTGTAATTGGTTTACTAGTTTTTGTGTTATTCGTCAATTTATTGAAAACTTGATTGTCGTTTTTTAAATATTTTGCAGCTTACCTAGAAGTATTATTTTAAGAGACAGAGAAAAACTTTAAATACAGTAGTTGTAGGATTTTGTATGTAATATCTTTTAGAGCTATCACAAAAAACAAAAGCGAATCGCAATGTGGAGAAAAATTAATTTTTTGTTTTTTTAAATGGAGCACCCTATATATTGTTCAATATAATGAAATATCATTGTTTGCTGATTTCAAAAACATATAATAGTATATTGATAATTGGATCAGCTGTTTGTGATACTTTTGAGTTTAAAGAATCAATGTACATATTAACATGTAAACATTTAAGGAAAAAATGCTTAAAAACTTCTAAATCAGTTTTAGTTAGCAAATGACAACATATTTGAAACGATTATAACAATAAAAACACTTTTACAAGCCCTGACTTTTTAAATATGTATTAATTTATTGAATTTTAAAATCAAATATCTCATAAACCGGTAATCCAAGTATCAAAATATTATATGTTGTTGAAATCAGCAAATAATGATATTTCATTGTATTGAAAAATATACATTGCTGGCTATTCAACAGTATCTATGCGCTTCTTGTGAGTAAATGAAGGAGAGGCTCATTGAAACTTATCAATCGGCAACGTCGATTGATGTAGCTATTTCGTTTACTCATGCGGTTTCTACTATTCTATCCTTCATTTACTCACGAAAAACGCATAGATAGTGGTAGTCAGGCCAACTATGTATAGTGTTCCATTTAAAAAACAAAAATTTAATTTTTTTCTCCACTTTGAAATGCGCTTTTGTTTTTTGTGAGAGCTCTAAAAGATATTACATACAAAATCCTACAACTACTGTATTTAAAGTTTTTCTCTGTCTCTTAAAATAATACTTCTAGGTAAGCTGCAAAATATTTAAAAAATGACAATCAAGTTTTCAATAAATTGACGAATAACACAAAAACTAGTAAACCAATTACACGATATTTATATACGTTTTTTTGTCCACCCGGTATATATAAAACGCTACCGCAAAACTGATAGAATAAGTGAATTCTACATAGAAATCCATATAAGAGCAATTTTTAAATTTTTTTGAATCGGTTAACAGTTAAAATAATAAAGGGGGGGTTAACATTAATAAAACTAACCCTGTATGTACCTCTACGTGCGTTAGATTAGTAATGTGATAAAGATATGCCTAGATTTCTGAACTGTAATCGATGCTAATATTTAAAAATGACTTCCACAAATCACTTCTAAATTAATACTTTGACATGCAATATTAAGCGCTCTGGTATTAAGATTGCCAAGTACTCAAAATTATAGAACGTATGAAACGTGTTTTCACCCCCTAAAAATTTTTTCCGAGTATTAAAAAAATTTAGCTGCACTCCACCCGAAGTGGACTACTCACCCAGAGCAATGAATTATTTTTTTGACTTCTCAGATTGGGGTGGTAGGGGGTAAGTTTTGATTTTCAAATTATAAGGGGCGGCAATTTTTACATATGTGATAGAGCATTGAAAGACAAATATTTTGCCAAATAATTTTTATTTTTATCTCTGCTGGTTATCGAGTTATTCGCAGAAAACCGAAAATCGCAGAAATTTCGAAGGGTGCTTTTCCCCACTTAAAGCGATTTTGGGCCGATAAAAAAAATGGCTCCGTGCTTACCCTAGGGTGAACTACTAACCCACAAAGTTTCAAATTTTTTTGAATTTTCGGGTTCGGATACTTCCCTTGTCAGTTACTTGTGTCTACTTTGTTTTCTTAATTTTAAAAATATTCTGGATAAAAATGTACCTCGTGAAATTAATTAAAACTGATAATCGCAAAAAATTATTCAGTTTCTTGTTTCTGCTTTGTTTTCTTTAGTTACTTTGTTTTAATTAATTTTCTTTTTCGAGTTTTTTGGGACATTCTAAGGAAATATTCGGGATAAAAAAGCATCTCGTGAAATTAATTAAACGGGGAGTCCCAGAAAATAACTCTATTTCTTGTTTCTGCCTTGTTTTCTGTAATGTTATTTTCCAAAAGTTTACTGTCATAGTAACTAAGTATTCGGGATAAAAATGTACCTCGTGAAATTTATTAAAACTGAGAATCCCAGAAAATTACTCAGTTTCTTGACTCTGCTTTACCGTTTTCTTTAGTTAGCTTGTTTTATTCGGTTTCTTTTTCGAGACTTTTGGGTCATACTAAGAAAATATTCGGGATAAAAATATATATCCTGTTCCTGCTTTACCGTTTTGTTCAGTTAGCTTGTTTTATTCGGTTTCTTTTTCAAAACTTTTGGGGGTTATTCTAAGAAAATATTGAGAATAAAAATGTACCTGATTTGATTTGATTTGATCACCTCCAAAAACTAATTAAAACGGAAAATCCCAAAAAAAAATATTCAGTTTCTTGTTTCTGCCTTGTTTTTTTTTTTAGTTAGTTTGTTTTATTAAATTTTCTTGCAAAAATATTCGGGATAAAATTGTACCTCGTGAAATTCATTAAAACTGGGAATCCCGAAAAATTATTCAGTTTATTGTTTCTGTTTCGTTTTCTTTAGTTAGTTTGTTTTAAATAATTTTCCTTTTCAAGTTTTTTGGGTCATTCTAAGGAAATATTCGGGATAAAAATGTACCTCGTGTTACTAATTAAAACGGGGAATCCCAGTTTTTTGTTTCTGCTGTCTTTTTTTTAGTTAGTTTTGTTTTAATTGATTTTCTTTTCGAAAATTTTTGGATCATTCCAAGAAAATATTCGGGATAAAAATGTACCTCGTAAAACGGGGAATCCCAGAGAATGACTCGGTTTCTTGTTTCTGTTTCGTGTTTTTTTTTTTTAGTTTGTTTTATAATTAATTTTCTATCTTTCAAAGTTTTTAGGTCCAAAATTCGGGATAAAAATGTAGCTCCTGATTTATTAGGTTCGCCTGATATTGAATAGTAGTTGTATTATTTACATTATACAGGGTGATCTACAGCAGAACGCAAGAAATATGAATTAGTATGAATTTCTAAATTTTAATAAGTGACAAATAAGTCTTTTTGCTTGTTTTTACCCATACAAAAGTACCCTCTTTTCTGAAAGTAATAAAGCACTAAAATGAAGTCGTGGTAATTTTATTAAATTAAATTATATGTGCTTTTAATTAACTAATTTCATTAAAAGAAACAAACGGACATGATGAAAATATTTTAGGGATAAGTACATATTTCAATACATGTAGGTAGAGATTTATTGTTTTTCGGACGAATACTTTTGGAAGACAGTGTACAACTGCTTTTAGGCTTTGTTCATTTTTATCGCAAGCGAGGCGGCAACGAATGTAACACTTCAGTGCAGTGACGAGTTAATTAATGTAGGTATACATGCACGTTGCCACCTTGTTCGAAATTTAGTAAACAAAATATAAAATTACGATCATTAGTTACAAGCGAGACGAGGGAAATGAGAGCCACTTAAGGAAAAATCTATATATTTTGAAAAATATAAAGTGTATTCTCTCAACTGTTTTATACTGTTTCGTATAAGGAAAAACCATTAATATGACGTAACTATAGCATTCCTGTCATTAGCAGAAATTATAATATACTGACCCGCAAAGAAAACCGGCCACCCTAAAATATGTAACAAAACCATTGACATACTGGTTTATTTAATTTGAGATGTACTTTATATCGAAGGACCATTCATTATTGACAAAACAAACATAAAAATTACTCAAGAAAAAGACGAGATTAAACAAAATTAAGTTTAATGTGAAAAAAATAACAAAAACGGCTGTTTAACAAACGAAAAGAAATGTCTTCAGTTAAGTTACTGGTGACGGTTAATAACGCGTATGACCTCCTCTGCTCGAATGATATCATTTAAACGTCGAGGCATCGAATCAATCAAATGTGTTAATGAATTTTGAGGTACTGCCTCAAATTCTTCGTAAAGCACTGCTCTTTTAAATCTTGCAGTGGCAAAGCCGGGCCTCTTACAAAAGTTGATCCCATAAGTGCTCAATGGAATTGAGATCGGGCCAG
Source organism: Dorcus hopei (assembly GCA_033060865.1). Classification (NCBI taxonomy): domain Eukaryota; kingdom Metazoa; phylum Arthropoda; class Insecta; order Coleoptera; family Lucanidae; genus Dorcus; species Dorcus hopei. The sequence goes on from CM065424.1 coordinate 13,090,694, forward strand.
TTAAGTCTCTGAATTCCGACCTCGTCTAAGAAATCAGTCACTACTCGTGCCACGTGTGGTCTGGCATTGTCGTGCATTAGAGTGAATCCATCTCCAATAAAGTGAGAGTAGGGCACGTCAGCTTCATGCAGAATGTCTTACAGCCCCATTTTCCACAAGAAGAAGTTCGGTATGTGCCTCAGAGGAAATACCTGCCCACACCATAACAGAGCCACCATTAAAAGATCGCCTTTCGGAAGTGGTGCAGTCTGTGTACCGTTCATTTGCCCTTTCGCGACCGTCAGACGAGCGTAGACAAAAGCGCGATTCATCAGTGAAGAGAATTTTATTCCATTGGTGAGGAGTCCAGTTTGAATGAAGTCGTGCAAATTCCAACCGTACTCGACGATGTCTTGGTAACAATTCTGGGCCTGTTGCAGGTCTCCGTGACTTTAGGCCTCCTTCAACGAGCCTTCTCCTTATTGTCCTCTCACTTACTTCAACTCCACGAGCTGTTTGAATGCGATGTTGAAGTTGAACAGCCGTTGATCTCCGATCCCTTTAATGCGTTGAGCACAACAAAACGGTCATCAACTGCAATTGTTGCTCTTCTTCTTCCGGATCCTGCTCTCCTACTGCAGCTGCCAGTCTCCAAATACCGGTTCCAGGCGTCCTGAACGATGGTACGCGAGACACGTAACGTTGGCTCAACAGTTAACTGTCACACTCCATTTTGAAAACAATGCAAAGAAGCCTTCTTGATTTTAGACAAATAAATCATAAAAGACAACACATGAACTGCTGATGAATCTCGTTAAAAGCGGATTTTATCCTTTCAAAATAAGGGTGGGAATAAATCAAACATCTTAAAGTACGGATTATGAAATTTAGGCCCGGCCTTTTCATCTTCCCGTTAAAGTTATCTGGTAAGTAGCTTGATTTTTATGAATGGTTGATTGATTTTTATGAACTGTTTCCATGGAAGTTAGCCGTCAGTTAGTTTACCAAGAGGTGAAAAGACCGGCCCTTAATCAAATTAACTTTCCATATCGACTTGAAATATGTCTTTAGATTCGATTTTTTAAAATATTTTATGGTGGCCGGTTTTTTTTTGCCGGTCAGTGTATATTCATTTAAAATAAAAATGGAATTGACCTTTATTGCCCGCACGTTGGGGTAATGAAAATCATGTTTTAACAAATATCTGCAACAGTTGCACTTGTGGAACGTTTATTGTCTTCTCATATTACCTATCTTTCATTCAATAATAAAAAGAAAACGTGGTGCCACTTATCCAATAAGTATGGAAAGTCGCCGAATGTATTCGAAACTGAAAAAAAATTTCATAAACATAATGAGTAATGAGTCATTGAAATTTTGAATTAATCCGTAATTCCGCTTTTGTAATACAGGTCGAGAGATCACCGGGTCTATTGTCTATTATTTTTTAATAAATGTTCACAGAATACATAAATGTGATTAAGCATGCGATTACCAAAGGGGGCGGAACTGAAATTTGGTGCCTCAACTGAAAAGACATTCATTTAAACAATTTACTCTCTTAACGTTAACAAAAAGTTTTTGCCGCCAACGTTCACGTTTTTAAAACCGTGCAGCGCATTGAATTAAAACTCGCCGCGCCGGCGATTTAGAATGTGTTATTTTAGAATTTTTGCAGTGAATGCAATCAAAATAAATTAAAGCCGTCCTTGACGCGGTATGAATAATCTGCTGCTGTGTAACTATGCAACTGTAAAATAATTTCGTTTGTTGTGCGCATAAAACAATTTATTAGTATTTGCAATAGACGTAATAAAAAAAAAATGTAAGCCGGCCAATTCCCAACGCAGCCGACCGAAGGTCTCTGGAATAAATTAGGCTAAAATAGCCGGGTAATATTCATTTCCAAACCTGTATTTTTCGAGTCGCCAATGGGAGTGTTCCGTGTGTCCCACCACTAAATAATTTGACGACTGACGTCGTTAGCCTAAACACACACCAAAATAGTTGAATAGGATTGGTGAAGCGGTATTAGAAAATTCTAGTTTTTAATTGCCCGTACCCGGCCATGTTGTCCGCACGATCGTTTTTTTTTTAACAGGTTTCTTTTATCGCCGAGGCGGCGAGTTAAAAATAAATTCGGCGTCATTGCTTTGGGTTTAAATGACTTGCATTGTTTGGTTTCGCAAGTCGCAGTTTATTATTTTACACGCCGACCATTTCAGGAGCCATTGCTCGAATAAAATTTGTTGACTGTCCTTCTCGGTTTGTTCGTGCATGTGTCTGTGTGTGTATGTGTGTGCGTATGCACGAACGCGGTAGCCATTATGTTTTATAGGGACGTTTTTAGTTCATAACGAGAAATTGCACTTGCTCGGCGTATATATTTTACTGCTGCGCCGACCTTGAACTTGCTCCACTTATTGTGGTATTGTTTACGGACGCACGTAATCTAGATAATTTCGACATAGTGCCAAAAAATTTTATTATCCATTACTCTCGAAAAAAAACGAAAGTTATTTAGCAAAGTCTTGGACCAGGGCCGGATTTAGGAAGTGAGCAATCGCGACTGGGGCGATAGATCTTTTTAATTTGCAAGACAGACATCAGCTGCAACAAAAACAAATGTATATTTTAATTAATTAAATTAATACATTTAGGCCCGATTTATTCACCTCCAAGTAAATTTATCTGGTCATTTATTCCCATAGTAACTATTGTGATCACAATTGTTACTATAGGAATAAATGACCAGATAAATTTACTTGGATGTGAATAAATCGGGCCTCAACGTCACTAAATCTAGATAGGTAATTTTGTCACAGGGCCAAACATTTTATTATTCATTGCTCAAAAAAAAGTTATTTTCGAAAAGCTTCAGACCAGGTCCGAATTTAGGAAGAAATGGACGACTTATGTTCTAGTTGCAACAAACCAGGCATCAACGCAAGAAATAAATATTACGTGTATTTTTCTGTAAATTGCTGGAGGGAGGGGAAACGTGTACCATCGCCGGCACTAAAAAAGAAACGCTTTTTCAAGGCCATAGCCGTAAAAATGCAGTAAATAAGGTTAATTTTCCAACGAGTTATAGCTTTTCGTTTCGTTTTTAGTGCCGGCGATGGTACCTATACCTGCCAGGGTTGAGCTGATTTAAATCATTTGATTATAATCATGTTTGAAGTCACTGAATTTAATCAAGCGATCAATCATGATTTTTAAAAAAATTCTCATAAAATAGACAAAACAAAATAAAGTGAAAAACGATCGACAAATAAATAAATGTGTAAATAAAAAAAATGTGTAATAGATATAAAATAAAAAAATTCTCATTAAAATAACACTTTCTAAAATTAATACATTTTACAATTGAAGACCTTTTTACAAGAACAACTAATGTCCAAAAATGCGATTTCCGAGATTTACATAATGTCATATATTTCTGAAGGTTATCAACAATGTGGTGAACTTCGTTTTAACAAAAACAACCCAAGTTCAGTGATATGAGTGTGTAAAGTACAGGTAGTTAGTTTAGATACCTTTTGCGTTAAGTTTATTTAATTATGTATAAATCTACATTGTGTTTTATATTTTGTTTGCTTCTTTCTATAAACAACGTTTGCAATCTATTTTATTTGATTTCCTATAATTATAAAATAAAAAAATAGAAACCTAATCAATATTACAAACAAATATTTTACAAAAACAGCCTTCGTCCAACGTTTTTTTTTCAAAAAATTAAACTTATCTAATTTACTATTTATGTCACTAACTGAAATTACTCGAAAGGAAACTCCGAATATACAAAAGGAAATGATGTACCATTAAAAACCGTTTGAAATGCGCAATGGAATCGAGGAAAATTGTTTTTGCATAATTGCCGAAAATGTAAAAAATGGACAAAAGGTCTTCAATTGTGCAATTTTTTGACGTAAAATAAAACAAAAGACGATCGAGAAATAAAGGAAATTTATAAAATTTAGGGAAAAAAATAACAACAAAAAATTCTCATTAAAAAATAAACAAGACTGGTTCGACTTTCTAAAACGAAGATATATTTTAAGACATTTGACAATTTGTTACGTAAAATGAAACAAAAGACGATCGAGAAATAAAGAAAATTTTGAAAATTTAGAAAAAAAATAATATAAAAATAAAATAAAATAATTCTCATGAAATAAACAAAGCTGGTTCAACTTTCTAAAATTAAGGTACGTTTTAAGACATTTGACAGTTGTGCAATTTTTTGACGTAAAATAAAACAAAAGACGATCGAGAAATAAAGAAAATTTATAAAATTTAGAAAAAAAAAAATAACTAGAAAAAATTCTCATTAATAAATAAACCAAACTGGTTCGACTTTTGAAAATTAAGATACATTTTAAGACATTTGACAATTGTACAGATTTTTTCGTAAAATAAAACAAAAGACGATCGAGAAATAAAGAAAATTTATAAAATTTGGGAAAAAATAACAAAAATAAAAAAATTCTCATTAAATAATCAAAACTGCGGTTCGACTTTCTAAAATTAAGATATTGTATTGTATTGTATTTAGGGATGCACCAATATGGGCCAGCTGATATATCGGTAAATCATGGCCCATAATATCGGCCGATATTAAAAATTATAACACAAGACTGAGGTCCGATTTTTTCACCCCTAGTTAACTTTATATCTGGCAATTAATTCCCTTAGTAACCATTGTGATCACAACTGTTACTATGGGAATAAACCGTCAGATAAAGTTAACTGGAGATGAAAAAACCGGACCTTAATGGTTTATCGTACTCCATGATAAATCCACATTTGGTCCGTTCAATGCTCACCATGATTCTGAAATTTAATTACAACACAATAATGACAGACAGTTCTAGCAAAATGTTTAAAGACATCCCTTAGACAACTATATATTTAATTTTGTCGTTATGCATTTAAGGTGTAGTTTTCAATCTACTTTTAGGGCCGGTATTATAAAGCCAAGTTAGCTTTAACTATCGGTTTGATCCCATGGTAACAATTGTGGACACATTTGTTGTTATGGCAATAAATTGGGAGTTAAAGTTAACTTGCTTTTATAATCCTTGGCCTAAGTGCCATATGCACCAAACACTTTAATCGAGCTTAAATTTGAGTGACGCTTATATTGTGACATTTGAAGTTTCATAACATTGTGTAAGTCACATTCTAAGGCCCGGTTTTTCGATCTCAGTTTAACTTTAAACTTCAGCTTATTCCTATAGAAGCAATGAGAATAAACTGAAATTTAAAGTTAAACGGAGATCGAAAAACCGGGCCTAAGTGATGCTTAAAGTTAAGCTGCGTTAATTCGTTAGATGCATACGCCCATTAGCAAGTCAACTGAGCGATTAAACGTAAACGTTAATCAGATGTATCCAGAATGCCTCCGTACAAGAATTCGAAATTGTCAATGTCCAAAATTACTTAAGCGGCAATTTGTAGTCATCATTTCGTTGATTTAAAGTGGAAGAAAGTGAGTTTCTTTTATTTCTAAAATGTTAAGTTGACGTACGTGAAACATATCGGCACAGATATCAGTTAAAAATTGGCCGATACCGATATCACAAAAACAGGCCGATTTATCGGTCACTGATATATCGGTGCATCCCTAATTGTATTGTATTGTGGCTGGATCAAGTGGGTAGCAACAGAATAGCCAAGGAGACAATAGTAAATAAAAAAAAGGGATTTTTTTCTGCCTGTGCTTCCTTCTTGTCCTGTTCTCTTTGTTTTTCCATGGAAGTTTGCCATTGCATCACCTCCGAAGTATCTGACTTACCTGATCGAGGTTTGACTGTCGTAACCATTACATCTTCTATCTCTTTTGAAACATCCATGTCCTTTGGTTATTCTTGTATGGAAGTGCTTTCAGTTTTCATCTCAGCTGTACCTCTTTTTTCGTCAAGTTCTGTTTCTCTTCTCCGCCTACTTTTACTTCTGTGAGATTCCCTTTTGAATTCTTTCTTCATAACAAATTCTTTATCCAAATTAATAAATTATAATTAAATTTTTTTTTTAAACAAAATGATTATTTTTATTAAATATTTTAATATTACTGCAATTTTGCAAATTAATAATAATAATTTTATTAGTTCAGTAGCACATGGTGTGGTAGAACATGTCATCCAATACAATACAATATGTAGTACGCATGCAAAGTATACAATAGTCAAAGTTACACTAGGATGTAGTAATTAACAACCATTACAAGAGTTTACAAACTCAGACATAGAATAAAGTGCTTTCTTTAATTTACATTTAAAAATATTTATGTTAGTACTTTTTTGGATGGTCTCTGGGAGTAGATTATAAAATTCAAGGCCCGCATAGTTTGGTGAGTTTTGTACTACATTAAGCCTGTGCTAAAGGGCTGCCTGAAACGATCCCCATGACGCACGCCTCTGGAGTGGACGTCACTGCTTTTGATAAATTTTGATTTATTTTGATTTACATTACATTAAATCAATTCAGTTAATTAAAATTAAACAAAATTATTCCAACACACAAATCTTAAAAACATACAACTTCAACAGAACAAACGTAAATTTTTATAGGGAAAAATTTTCAATGGTAACATTCAGGTGACAAAGCAAAAGAAGATTCGAAATTGTATAGAATATTACAGGGCAACTCTATTATATAACGAAAAAGTAAATGCCATTCAAATTTAAATCACAATAATTTGAAAAGAGAGAAAAAAAATTTTGAAAGGCAAAACCAATTTTTTTGTGCCCCACGTTGGGCGCCAAATTTATGCTATGTAATTGAGGACTTCATGTATTTATGCTTGTATTTTCAGGTTAAATTACAAAATTTCAAAATAATTTCAAGTGTCCGAAAAAATCCCTGAAGTCCTCAATTGCATAGCAATATATTAGAAAATTCTTCCACAGAATATAAACAATTAAACAGTAAAAACATTTTTAGTTTGGAAATAAATATTCTATAATCTAAATTTCTACTATTAATTGGCAATTTATTGAAAAGTGTAATACCCAGATACTTGGTTTTTTTGCAATCAGATTTTAGGCAAAACCAAACAGTCCCTTCCTCTACGAGTAGTACCATAATGATGAACCTCTCTAAATTGTGTATGTAGATCCATGTCCCGTTTTATATATTTTAAGTTTACGTAAACAATTAGTGAAAACAAAGACATTATTCCAACATTTATAAACAGGGGTTTACAATGATTGTCATATTTAGCACCGTATATTGATCGCACTGCGGATTTTTGTAAGATAAAGATTTTATTTAAATGCAAGTGAGCAGCATTTCCCCATGCAATGAGTCCCTAAGTCACATGGGAATGAAACAGACCACAGTATATCACAAGTGCAGCATCTTTTCCTGCCGAACGAGTTATTCCCCGTATCGCAAAGACACCTTTAGATAATTTCTTACTTAATTCGAGAGTATGATGTTGGCAATTCAATCTTGAGTCTATTGTGACACCAGCTGCGTTTATACAGGCTGTCTTACGAAAAACGCCCCAAGCCATAACTCCGTTATTTATGGACTTATCTTAACAAACAAAAAGGCAAATAAAATGAGACTAAAAGTACTATAAAGTGAATCCAGTTTCAATTTTTTTTTAAATTACCTTCAAGGTCAAACGACTGTCAACTTTTATTTTTCAAATGGCTCTGTATATTTTTTATTATTATATCTGGCAGAGATTTTTTTTCTAAGTCCAATAATGTGCAACACTTTGATATTTAGAAAACATTTTTCGTAAAAAAAAGAAATGAACTAGTCTATTACGTAAAACGTGCTTTTCATAAAAATGTTAAAGTTTGTCGTGAAAACAATGTCACTGAGGTTATTTTTTCACAGATGTTTTAAACTATCAAGTTCTTCTACTTGTACGACTTATTGTTTCTTAAAAAAGCCGATTATGGATAACAATCACCTGACTGATTTTTTGCAATTACATTTTGAATGCAATAAAAAAATCAATCAATCATTACAGAAAACATTAATGAAATTATTAAAATTAAGTCTACAACTGTGTAAGTTGCTTTGGGAAAAATCCTGTATATAGAGACGCACTGCTTGTGTTTTTATTGCATTCAAAATATGCTTGGAGTAAGTCAATCAACGGAGTATTATCCATAATCGGCTTTTTTAGAAAACAATGAATCATACAAAGAGAATAACTTGACAACTTGAAACAACTGTGAAAAATAACGCTCAGTGACATTGTTTTCACGACAAACTTTAACATTTTATGAAAAGCACGTTTTGCGTAATAGACTAGTTCATTTTTCTTTTACGAAAAATATTTTTTAAATGTCAAAGTGTTGCGCATCATTGGATTTAGAAAAAAAATCTCTAGCAGATATAATAATAAAAAATATACAGAGCCATTTGAAAAATAAAAGTTGACAGTCATTTGACCTTGAAAGTAATTTTTAAAAAAATTGAAACTGGACTCACCTTATAGTACTTTTAGTCTCATTTTATTTGCCTTTTTGTTTGTTAAAATTAATCTATAAATAACGGAGTTACGGCTTGGGGCGTTTTTCGTAAGACAGCCTGTACAAAAAGAAATTTTTTGTGTTTTTGAATCGTTTTGGTATAATTCATTCTTATTGAACCAATTTTTTACTTCTGTTTCTACATGCTGAACTTTTTCCAATATATCAACCTGAGTCAGAACTTTTGATTGAAAAGTTGAAATCATCCGCAAATTAAATTGAGGTCACTTGACGTACCGAAATGGAGGAAGGGAGATCATCGACATAAAGCAAGAAGAGGAGTGGTCCAAGTATTGAACCTTAGGGCACCCCCCTCCTCAGCCGAAGTTCGGAACTCCATTCCCCACGTGCTTCAATTCAATTTTCTTCATTTTTCATTACTCTCAAAAAAAAGAAACGAAAGTTTCTCAGATTAGGGCCGGATTTAGGAAGTGGCCGCCATCAGAGAATGGTACCTACGTTTTTTTTTAACTTACAAAACAGTTATCAACTGCAAGAAGAGAAATATGTAGAGTGGCGAGCAAAAAAATCGGTCGACTTTGACATAGTGACAAGTGTTTTATTATAAAATGGTCGTGATTGTCATAAGCATTGTACATACAGCGACATGTGTCATGCGTCAAATTGTTTAAAATCTAACATCCGACAAGGAGTCGAGAAGATATTTGTAATTTGTGACGATTCCGACGTTGATGATCAATTTTTTTTGCTCGCGATTGTGCATGTTTGGTGCAAATTGCTGCAAGGAAAGGAGAAACACGTACAGTACCGGAAAATAAAAGAATTCAACAAATCATGCGTATTTACAGAAACTTGGTAAATCAAGCTTTTATTGAGGTTATGTTTCTGTCAAAACGTAAAAAACGTTTGATATGTCAAACTTAATAAATAGAAATTCGCAGCAACTCTTCTTTCTGTTTCCGTCCAAACTTGGCAGCTGACAAAGTCAGTAGATGTAATTTTAAGCGCAACTTTAAACAAGAAATAAACACGAACTATTAACAACAAAATTGTATTAAACATCAATGATACCTTGTATATTATGTAGGTACTAAACGTCAAAAAAATTAAAGTAAGGTTTACATTGTAGAAATGACGTGCCCGGATTTTATTGTCTGCTACTGTACTATACATTTATTGTCTTTCTGATTTATTACAATTCTCTCGCGTTTAATTCAATTTTCTTTAACTTGGTGTCTCTTACAGGATTACAGCCTGATTTGGACTCTTGACTTAATAAATAATTAATGAAAATGTATTAATAAATAATAAGTCATTAATTTGAGAAAAAATTAACCCCAACGACACATTTAAACTCGATAATCTATTGTAGAAAATGTTTTGTTTTTAAATAATTCATTTTATTTTGCGGTAAAAAAAGTCAGTCACAGTCACATCTATTACAGTTAGTATCACAAAATCTTCTAAGCGGACAGTAAATCGCGCAACTATACACTTTACGTTTCGCAGTCGTTCGACTGCTTCGTCAGAAGTGAAAATTATATAATTAGATAATTTTCACTTCTGACGAAGCAGTCGAACGACTGCGAAACGTAAAGTGTATAGTTGCGCGATTTACTGTCCGCTTAGAAGATTTTGTGATACAAATTTCATCGGACAAGAACCAACTGTAAATATTACAGTTAGCATTGAAATAATAGATACTCATTAATTAATTAAATAAATTTAACGCCGCTAAATCAGAAAACCTATTAGTGGCAAAAACTGTCTATTTTGAAACTACAATTGTAAACATAATAAAGTCAGTAATCAAAATCCTATTAATCCTATTACGTTCAGTAGCGGACAACAAAATCAAGGCGCGTCATTGCGCCATGTAAACCTTACTTTAATATTTTTGACGTTTACTTCATATACAAAAACGTCACTGGTAATTCGTATTTATTTTTTGCTTATTCTGTATTTTGACAAAATACATTATCTGAAGTGCACATTTTTTGATAGAGAAAAAAAAAAGAAAACATAAATGACAGACTTTTTAACGTCTATTTTGAATCACAGAGGAAATAGTTCGAGGAGTTGATACCAGATGGCGCCAGGTTCATTTTAAAATTTGAGGAACGTTTTTACCAGTTTCTTTTTGCTGAAATGAGAAATTAAAAAATGCGTACTTTTTAACCGCAACAGAAAACGCAACGGAGATCTTTTTCTTTAAATTCAATTTCTAGCTCCTGATTTATCTAAGTATCAATAGAAGGCGTCGAATATTTGTCATAAAACAGGGAAAGAAGGAATTGTAATTGATAGCGAATTCCAACCGCTGCACTGGTGTACACTCAGGCCCAGTTTTTCAATCGTGGAATAAGAACGGAATAACTGTTCGCCAAATATCCTTTAATGTTCCTCCCTATCTACGTCACACCTACGTCACGTTATTCCAACAATAATGCTTATCCGACGATTGTAAAATCGGGCCTCAGTGTACCTTCATCTCTTATTACTAAATGAGGTTAAAATGAGATGAGAGTGCGCACTAGTGCTGCGATTGGAATTCGCTATTAAATATGCGCTTGCTTAAAAAAAAACTGGAATTGTAGTGAATTTGGTTCTGCCCTGAGTCACTAGACGGCGCCTGCAATTATGCGGTAGTCATAAAATTTAAGAGTCAAAGAATCTCTCTTTATCTTTTTCTTTTTGTGAACGCTCTAAAACTGCTGTGACAATTCACTAGATGGCGCTATTAGAACTATACCGCTCGTTTATTCTCTAATGTGACGAAATGCATCATTTAAGTTCTGCTTAAGAAATAAGAGTAATGACTTTGCTAGGTCAAGGTAGGAGTTGCTGTGAAATTTCTGTTTATTAAGTTTGACATTTCAAATTTTTCTTGACAGAAACATAACCTCAATAAAAGCCTGATTAACCAACTGTGTCTAAGTATGCACGATATGTCTTGCCCGGATTTTATTGTCCACTACTGTACCTCATTTTTCAAAGAGAAATTAGATTGGGTAAACTAATTTTTAAACTGTGATAGAAAATTATTTTTAAACTGTGCGGTGAAGGACAAAATGGCATTAACTTTTCAATGCATTGTCTCATCCGTTCGTTTTAAAAAATTAAACATAGAAATAGTAGTTCGAAAATAAAAGTCACAACAAATTTTCCTATCTAAAAAATTTACACGTAGATTTCCTGTAACCTTGACCACCACAGTACAAGCTTAAGTGCATCATCAACAATTTTACTAATCACCTATAATTATATTTGTTCTTAACACATTCGCATCGACGATGGCACGCCATATTTATTAAACCTGACGAAAGTACAACAAACATTCCTCGCGTCGACCGGAAAATTTAATAATTTTCCGCGCTCGTTTTATGGGGGCACGGCGATGGGAAACGGACGAATTCGTCGTTTAGCGTAAACAGGAAAATAAACGTGTACGTTCACATTTGTACTCCATACATATAAATGTAAGGCATTCGTTATCGTTATTGCATTTCTTAATGGTTATGTGTTTATTACACGTTCATTCACTGAACGAAGAAAGAATGCGCAGTTTCCTGCACTTGCATTACAGTGCTCAAAATTCGTGCTAAATTATAGTAGATTTTAAAAAAGAAACACACAGTTTTGTAGTTCACACTGTACAAGATATACTGTAGTATTTTTTTTTTTAAATTATCTAAAGCAGATACTTAATTAAATAGTCGGTGAAATTGCAAATTATTCGATAAGGTGAAAGTTAGATTTCGTTATCAACAATCAAGAGGAAGTGTGAAAACAATTTTCTTCAAGGAAAGAAAAATGACTTGGGGAATTGTTTCGACGACAATTTTAAAAACTTTTAAAGTGTGTCAAAGCATTTCATAAGTTGTAAGCCGATTGTGAGAGCACATTTAATAGAAGAGGGATTTTAATTCTTATGCGTGTACTTATTTGATGAATATGTGGTTCATTAAGAATATAAAAAAGACCTCGCCTCCTCGTTTCCCAGGAGCATCAGAATCAGTTAGACTGGAGTTCAAAGGCATTTTTTAATAACGACGACCGTTATCCAACGCTTAGGTACACGTATAAGAGGACGTTTTCAGAAAACGAAACATAATTACTCGTACGAATACACAAAGGCCTATGTACAACTCCAAAGGCCATCTGTTCTCATTTTTCGCTTTACTGTTGCTGCGTCGAAAACTGCTTCTGTGAGATACACATAATGTTGTATGTACACATACACGTGTATAAGAACTTGATGGTCACGGGTGCGCCGAAACGGGCATAAATTATCAATTGCGTTACGAAAATGAAAATCTACTTGCTCCCAGCGATTACATCGAATTGGAAAATTCTTAAATGTCATGTCTATAATTATCGCTTGCTTTTTAAATTGCACATAATTTTACAGCAAATATTTGAATGTTTATTCAAGGCCAACATGACCTATATTAATACGTTATGCGCGTTGCAAACAAGATCTTGATTTCTCTCCTCTAAGACTAAACACGAAGTCACAACAAAGTTTTTTTCTTCTCAATTTTTGTTAGAGAAATAAATTTCTAAATAGCATCAAAAGGTGTCTTAGTATAATTTATTGCTAAAGGATTAGTAGTATTTTGTTGCATGGTATTACTTGTCGAGTAACACCTGTATCTGTGTAGGTATAAAAATGACAGGCCGACTCGAGTCGAGCCTAAAAGCAGTCACCTACATTTCTACTAACCTGTTGTAGTATATGCATAAAGTTTTATGCTTATTAACAAGTCACGTTGTTTGATTTTCGAATTTTAACGCACACATTTTCAACTAAGTAATGATGCTGTCGTTACTAGACCAGTTATTTATGCAGAATTTACATTTAACGTAACATTATAGGCCTACATCATTAGGTAAAGGCCGTTTCAAACTAACCTATTTCTTCTAGATACATACAAGAAAATTTGGTTTGGTTTTGATATGCCAAAACTATCGAATTCTTATACAGGGTGATTCCTGAATAGACTGATAAAAGTACTGACGAAAGAAGAGACTTCCCATAGCATGGAGAAAATGTTAAAAATATTTTGTACAACAATATACCATGCTTTTTTTGCCATAAGGGGTCCATGTCGTAGTTTGATTCACATACGTTTACAGTAAAAATAATTACTCAGTAGCGCCACTTGAAAACGTTAGTGTCAAAAAAAGCCGCCATACTCTTTGATGCCCTTATGGAAATTTAATGTAATTTGCAAGTCGGTAGGTATCAAACAAAATGGCAAATGTGACAGTTATATTCGAGTGACGCTACTGTGCAGATTTTTATACTGTGACTACATCACGTTTGACTTCTACCGAATCTAACCTACAAATTTAAAGACGATGAAGTATGAAGCGATTAGGTGTAATTAAAAGATAGTCATTGTTATTGTTTGATAGAAACTTTTGATTTTTTAATAAATATATTTGTTCCGGAAATGAAAGGATAGTCTTAGTTTTCGAAAACAACAAGTAAAAAATTCGACAGATGAGAAAAGCCAAAGCTGACACGAATTTTTAAAGTACATGAATGGTGCTAAAACTTTCCACAACCACCCCTTATGGTATATATTATATCAAAAAACCCATGGTATAATTAATAAAAAATTTACCCGAAATGTACCTTACGTCCACGCATAAAACGAAAACCAATAGTTTACATCTTTAAAAGCGTTATTGCAATAAACGTTTATGGTGTTACGCAGAGAATCAGAGTCGTTCAATCGTGAAACTTGACCGTGAACTAATAACACACACTTGCGCAGCTGATGATGAATACGTCGTATTAACTGCTATGAGATTAATTAAAATCAATTACGTTTTCAATGTTGTACAAAAGTGAAATAATTACATCGAAGCGAATAATAATATACGACAGGTAATTCCGTCGATTTAAAAAATAACACCGAACGCACGTATTGAATTTTGTTAGATTTTCTATAAATTTGTGTTAATAATTCGTCTTTTATAATAATAGAATAAGAAAATATACTAAGGTAAAATCCGACCTTCACTCTTTCAACTGTGAACGCACAACAGCTGATCAAGGGTCGTGAGGACGTTCGAGACACGAACACCAGGAGGCGTGTCAGATGTAACCACTTCCGTGTGACCACTTGCGTCAATTTCTATGTTAGCACTTTCGTTCCGGGTAAGAGCGCCCTCTAGCGACGCGCGGCGTTGTGAGCCATCGTATTACCAAACACCAAGATGGACGGCCAAGGTCGGTTTATTACGACACCATCAAATTTTTCAGCATGGACACCACGAAGAAGACTGCCAGGCAGCTCCCGGCTAAAGAAACTCCGGTGAAACGTCCAAAATAAATGGGGGAGGGAGAAGAGAAGCCTGTCTTAAATCCAAAGGTCAGGCTAGGGTAGGTCTGGATGAAAGCCTTTTAATGTTCGAGCGTACAACAATATCCGGAGTATAAACTCCGTTTCCGTTTTCACTTTAAACAATCACAGATTAGTGAAAATTCACAAACAGGCGGAAAAGCCCAGATGCGAACTGTACGGCAAGCGAGCAGTCACCAGACTGTTGAAGCAAACTTAGCAAAACGACGCGCGGCGCGATCGGTTCGCGGGTGGGGGGGTCACATGTTCCAATTGGCTAAAGACAAGCCTTTAATCCAACCAACTTCCTGCATGGACAAGGTCCATTACCAAAGAAAAAGGGTGTCCGGAGCCCTTTTACCGTTTTAAACGGCCATCAAGAATATTCTAGAATCCAACGGTCAAACAAAGACGCAATTTCGCTTCCGCCTAAATACATGGTGACCCGAAAACTAGAAATTAACTACAAAAAATTTTCCCACCGTAGCAGACATCCAACACAAAGTGAAAGAATTGGTAAAGATATGGTCGGAAATAGAACGTACGAAGATGGAATTAGATTCAGATAAATGTAAGACAGTCATAATTAACGTCAAAATACCAAATGGGGACAATAGCGTAACCACATATGAATACCTTTGTAAAGGGCTTTCAAATAAAAAACATCTTAGGCAGGCCATGAAAACATTTGATGCAATGTAATTTAAATGGAGTAAAAGAAAGTCATAGCCTACCTGAGAAGTTTTTTTATTTCAAAGCCCGATAGTTTGTACAGTAGTAACTCAAGATGGAAAAATATTATAAATAATACAATATTAAAGAAGAAAGAGATCGATAAGAAAATTATATTAAAACTATACAACTATACAATAGCAATCCCAATAATTACATATGCTAGTAAGTCATAGTCCATACAAAAGAAACACCTAGAAAAAATCACTGCAACAGAAATGAAATATCTAGACATCTAGAGGGACTGGAGGAAAAACTTTAAAAATTTTTTAAGAGATATGGTGAGTCAAAAAGGTGACGAAAATGAAACACGACGACTTGATGAAAAAAGTGAGGAAGAAAAACAAGGGCAGACGAAGGAAGAACTGGGACGACAGAATAATAGAGATAGGGGGGAAGGTAAGGAAGAAATGAGCAAATTGGCAAAAGACCGGCAGGCATGGAAAGAGTGGGTAGACAGAAAATTAGAATGCAACACCTCTTCACGGTCAGAGAAGAAAAGGAAAACAACTGAAGTACATCTTTCACACAAAATTTGAACCAATCTGTCTATCTGTAATCATTTTGATCATTAAAATTCTGGTTGTAATCACAATTTCTTTGTTATTAGCAAAGTCTATTATTATTCAAACATCAGCGATAAAGCGAATAAGCGAAATAAAGAAAACCGACTGATTAAAATACAGGGGAACGTTAACGCGGAATATTGGGCCATAAAAAGAGACCGAAATGTTTATGACGGACACGTTGCTTCGGGAATAAACTTTATTTACAATACAATATAAATTAAAGTTAAGAAAACACTAGGAATTCATAAAATTTGAATTGTTTTCGTGTTGTAGTGACTTATTTGTTTACCTGTTTATCATCCTTATTTCATACAATTTGTACGTAATAATTTACTTCAGGTGATTTGCGTGCACTTGTTCAAACATGGGGTTCCACAGGGAACGGTCTTGGGGCCTATCCTATTCCTTATTTACATAAATGAATTATTAGAGCTAGATATCGATGGCCTGTTAATCTAAACGTGTGCATATGATGAAAAACTGGCTAGACTATAATTTTCTAACTCTAAACATTAACAAATTTAAATACTTACCCTTTACTTCATACAATCACCCTCAACTTTATCTTAAACTAGGGGATATTATGTTTTGTGACAATATCAATTGTAGTAATAGTTACACTAAATGCAATCAGATAAAATACTCACCGTCCATTAAATATTTAGGGTTGATTCTAGATGAACATATGAGATGGACCGGCCAAATAAATAACTTGCAAAAGAAACTTCGATATTTAACCCACACTTTTAAAAGGCTTAGGGATCAGTGTTGGGTAATATACTTTATTTTTGGATCTGAGATACATACCGGGTGTCCACTTTGATTACGCACCATAGGGATTTTTTTAAATTGTAAATTCCTGCTCTCCTATCGAACACATCATATTTTTAAATTGTAAATTCCTGCTCTCCTATCGAACATATCATAAAGCAATAACGGCTTAATACCTAGCTTTGTCTTATGCATTAACTGAGACTACTTTTACTATGTTTTCCGTTTTATTAAAAATTTCTGATCCACTCTAATTTTTAAATTAAATTTAAATTGTTCAAGAAATTGAATGTGATCTTGTACAAGAAATAGGCTAATCTAAAACAACCTTTTAGAAGTAAAGTAAAGTCACAAAGTGGGAAATAAATTCGAGATTTTTTCTATTATTTTTCGTTGCGTGTAAAAGTGCATATAACGAAAATGCAGAAAAACATACTGAACAAGAATTTGTACTAAATATATACGAAAAGTAGTGAAACGTCATTTGAAATCGATTTCGGTTCTAGGCAGGCAAACAGCCTTAATAACAGTTATATTAAATTTTGAAAAATTCTAAACTTAAATTTCATGGATCGATTTAGAAACGTCTGTCTCTTCTGATTCGGCTTCTGAAACTGTTTCAGAAGTGGAAGAATCTATGTCAAGCATCATTTCACTTGTGAAGTCGACGGTAGAGTCTTGTTCACTCTTACAGTTTCCAGATCCTGGATCTTTTGGATTGGACAGAAGCGCTAGGACACATGCTGAAAATTGTCCGCTTTCCTTCCGAGGAAGTGGTCTTACTCTAGAGATTACTGGATCCGAGGATACCAATAATAAATTAAGCAAATCTTCGTTCGTCTGCCGGCGCGAGAATTTCGTTGTATGAGTTTCGCGGAATCTTTTCAGGTCTTCTTGAGCTTCCTCAAAAAGTTGTCCAATAGGCAATTGCGATCCATGAACCAGAATCTTGTGAACCGAGGCTGGCATGTAGTACCATGGATATAGCTGAATAAAGAGTCTAGCCATCTCTGTAGTATAGTTGTGGAAAGCTTCAACATTAATGTCGAAACCATTTGCAAGTGCCTGAAGAATGTCGCCGAATCGTTCTATCAGCACTGGATCGAGTCCTTTAATCTGTGCCGATTTTTCCGGATCTTTAAAAAACGACGAGCAGTATTCCCATCGTTAGTTGTTCCACTTCCTCTAGGTTTTGGTTGGTCGACCAAGAAACCCAACTCCGATCGAAATTTATTACAAATTTCCTGTTTCCTTTCATTGACCATCTTCTGGTTCTCAATGCCTCTGATTTGCCATTTTTGTTTCTCCAACCAATAGGATACGTGGAGAAGGCATTCGAAGAAACGAATTCACGCGTGGAGTGTAGATAGACCAAATTTAAGGGTATTAGGATCGATAGTGTTTTTGGATACTGTATCAAGGTCATTCATTTCCTTTGGAGAAGCCCCGCAGATGTAGCAAACTTGCTGGGATGCAACGGAAGTACAGGCATTGCAAACCTTTCCATCAACCATCGTCATTACCAAACCATTTACTAGAATCCGCTTTCTTTCCGTCGAAGTTGAATGAAGATTTCAAATGGGCTTGCAAAATTAAAAAAAAAAAAACAAATTAAATAAGCAGATATTTTTGTATTCCACAGTTTTCATCAAGCAAGCAAACTTCTAATTGACAAACTTTATGGATTTTTAAAATTTGTAATGAAAAATAGAGATTTCAAACATAATTCGTATCGAAAAATATTTATTTATGAATTGATAGGTACCACATCAAATGTTCAAATAATTCGCCGTTTGCGGCCAACCTGCCCTAGAAGCTTCTACGAACATTGTTTAACGTTCTAGAAGTAATAGTTGCCCGTTCTTCCACGATTCTACCTCTCAACTCATTTAAATCGCGGAAAGGAGTCTGATTTTAAAGAAGGCCGCAAGAAGAAATCGTTTCGTATTAAATCCGGCAATCATGCAGACTATCGTGGATCAACAGGCCTGCATTCAGTATGGTGCTTCTTTTAACAATAAGTTCAAAAGGGAAACAGGAATTTACAATTATAAAAAATTGTATGGAAATTCCTATGGTGCGTAATCAAAGTGGTCACCCGGTATACATATACTTAAAAAAAATGTATATCTTATACATATATTTCATTTCCACACAAGTTTCAATGAGCCTCTCCTTCATTTACTCGCAATTAACCGTATACCTAGTCTTGGTCAGACCAACTGTGTATACTGTATATTTCATTTAAAATGTATATGTATATACATGTACAATATACGACATTTTATTTGTACCTTTATACATATACAACATATTTGATATGTATTATATACATATACACTGAATTTTTTTACCCATCTGTGCAGTGTGCAGATACCATGAGTTTTTTTTAACTTTGAATATACAAGATAAATATTTCTATGTTCAGTTTTAAAAAGAACGAGTCAACGCATTGCAACGTATACCAGCTATTTATGATGAAATAAAACGAGTTTCAATCAAATAATGTTAAGGCTTATTTAAAAAAAGAATTATAATAAATGTTTGAAATGTCCTTCTTAAATCCGTACAACATATTTGTCACTGTATCAGCTGTTCCATAGCTTTGTCATTTTTAATTCAAATAATGACAGTGTTCGGTAATTTAGCTTCAATTCTAGATAACATGACATGATCATGCAGTGCGCGTTGTGTTTATGTCAAGTAGCAACAGAGATTGTTGAAACCAAGTTTAAATGAAAGTGTATAAATGAAATTTGTATGTAATATGCAATATGTATATATTATACAAATTATACATTATATACAATTCGTATTATTTTCATCAGTTTACCTCAAGTTAATGATACACATTTTTAGAGATAATTATCCTTCGAAAGGACTTTGGAGAAATGAAACCACAACTTTACCATAAATATATATTGTAATAAAAGCGTTTGCTTACATTAATTATGAAAACCTTGGAGAAATTTAAAAAAATCTACGATTTAACCAAAAGATCATTTAAAATGTCAACACTTGCAAACTGACGACGACAAAAATTCCAATATTTCTTTAAATACCAAACGTGAACGCGTGATAGTTTAGTGCCTAATGCCCGCTTGTGTAGTAATTTGGAATAAATGAGGCCAATCACACGGTTAACGGTTTTTATTTCTTTGAATATTAATTTGTTAACTCATGCTTGCCATGTTTACAAGCTACACTGTAACTTAAAACGTAAAGTTACGCGAAATAAAACTGTAAACTCTAAAGGCTAGGTAAATTAATTGACTATTGATAGATTTAATAGTTTGATACTCAAACTAATAAAGTTTACGAAATAAAATTTGAATGAATATATCTTTTTAACGTAAAAGACCTAAAAGACCTCACCCCTTCGAAGGTACCATCAGAGCTTTTAGGTACTCTGAAAGGAATGTAAATTAAATCTCAGAAGCTCAGGATATAATCATACGTATCATTTGACTGACACTTGAATGATTTGGAGTATTTTTGCTTTTTAATTATATCGGATCTTCATTTAATCTTGTAGCCCACGTGACTTATGACGTATAGTCGTCCAAGTTTTGTATCGGTTTTATGGTCTTGCTATAAAAAAGCAACAAAGTGGTGACAAAGAGACCTCAGCGCCGATCTCTTTGCCGCTTTTCATATAGCAAGACCATAAAGCCGATACAAAACTTGGACGACTTTACGTCACCAAATATTTAACAGTTGGCTATAATGACGGCACACAATGACGTTCTGAAAGCGCGAGATGTTTTTCAAAGTGCATTGTTTTAAATATGAATAAACTTCGTTATTGTATCTTTTCAGAGATTTAATTACATAAAATGGTTAAAATGGTTAAAATTGTAAAAATTAAAATACATACAACAATCGAAATAAAACCCATAAAACCCTCGATCAACGCTGTAGTGAGTAATTATTAACTATAAATTTAGTGCTGCCTCAGTTTGTACTAACTTTGCCTGACTGTCAGATACAATTTCATCACATGGGGTACAATCAATTATAAAAACACCTCCAAACGACATATTTAAGTGATTTTAAGATGGATTGAGAAAAACTCAGTTCTTCGTGAACTACATACTTGATTTCATTCTCATTCATTAATGAGTAAATACCAAATCCAAAAAAATTATTGTAAATAGTAAAAGAAAACAATATTTACAAGAGTACTGAAAGTATTTGAGACTTACGGTTCCGTATCACCTTTTGAATATTAGCACACACAAAATAATTAGTTTCTTGGCGGAAATCCATTATACTGTAGACATATAATTAAATAATAAACAATTAAATAAGTAAGTTGTCCTCAGACTTCCGTCCGCCAAGCTACTGGCTTAATTAACCCCGTCTGTCAACCTAATTTTATTTATTTTAACTTAAATGTAATATATGCACGTCTCTGTATATTTTCTTTGTAATTTGATTCTGCATTGTTTTTTTATTGATGGATGTTCGCCAGAATTAATTGGAAATATTAAGTATATTTTTTTCTTCATTAACTTTTTATCGAACAAAACTTATTATTTTATTTTAAATTCAAACATTCTGAGTAATGAGAGTTTTTAACGTATATTAGCCGATCTTATTTTTATTCTAAATCATAAAAGATATACTTACAAATAATCAAGTTAGAACGCATTAATTAATTGAAATTAATTCATTTTATTCAAATACTCTTGACACTCAGAACTTGAAATTAAAAGTCATTGATCTATTGCATGATCGAAAACTTGTGTCTTATTGCCAGAATTTTGTTCAAAAAAGTCCAGAAAATTGTGAATTTTTTTCTTGATTATTATCGAAGTTGTTTGACATTAGAAAACTGTAAATGTTTTTGAGGTAAAATTTAAAAAAATGTGAGGGAGGAAAAACTGAAAGATGAAAGTCCTTAGAAGTTCAAAGTTGCTCCTCTTCTGAGTTGCTCATCTTATGCGAAAATTTGGTAATGTTGTATAGAATAAAAAGTGAGGTTATGTACGAACTTTAAAATACAAAACTCCGAAACCTTATTTTCAAAATAATTACACATACATGGTGCCCATTTTAAATCGCGACGAGACGCCTTAACAGGCAATCCATTCTACTTCCTAAATTTCAATACATTATGAAAACATGAAGTTATTTCTGATTTGCCTTTTCTAAAATCTTCAGGGGACACGATTTAAACTGGGCACCCCGTATAATATAAAGTAACTTTTTTCTGGTCTCATTTTTTCAAATTCTGCATAATATATTTTTTGCTTTTAATGGAGAAAAAGAAAAATGGGAAGGCCGACCGACTTTTGCTCATGTTCCTTTCGACCGAGAAATGCAGAGTGGAAAGTGAAATCGAAATCATCTTTCGTTTCTTTGCTTTTGTAAATAAAAACGCAAAGTAACTTTTTCAGTATTATTTAAAAAAAAGAAAAAGTAAAACGACTGATTCATCGAAAAGAGTTTTTTGCTCCTTTTTTCGATGAAGAAAACTCAACGTGGAAATTAAAAAAAAAAATAAAACAAAAGGTCATCGAAATAAAATGTGACTTTTCCTATTTACGAAGACCTTTTGTTCTTTTATCTCTATTTCGATGAAAAAAAAAAAATGAAACTTGGTGCAGAATCATCTTTTATTTTTATTTTTTGAGAATATTCAGAGATATACAGGGAAATCACAAATGATTTCAATCCACGTGACCCCGCCGTACAGGCAACACATTGTGCTCTGTTGGTAACAATGCAGTGCTGTGTGTTAAATCGTTCGAGGATGTAATGCCTGCGATTTACAAAGGCATCGTAATTTACATCAGCATCTGGGAATGCTTGGTTAACGTGGTTAAAGCAACAGAACACCTACAGCCACGAAACTCAATGACAAATACACGCTAATTTAAGACAATAACCTCACTTTTCTCAGTGTTGCCACTTCTAGAAAACAAAACCTAATTCAAATTGGTCACGTGGGTTGAAGTAATTTATGATTTCCCTGTACTTATGTCTTTTATGCTACAGGAGAGAATTTGGTTCCTCAAAGTTTCTCAAAACGCCTGTAAAAATGACCTTTTTGTATGTTCCTAAAACTATTTATTGCGTCATTTTAAGACATTCAACAACGCCATCTGATGAAACTTGCCGATAATCTTCTTTTCATTTGTTTCTCTGAGGATGATTCACTCGCTATTGACGGGTTGTATTGAAAAACCACCTTCCATTGAGCACTGAATTTCAACTGACAGTCATTTCTGGATGGTCACGAAAATATAACCTGCGTTGCTATGACATTCAACAGCCGCTATCTGTTGAAACACACCGAGAGGTTTTTTTTTCGTTTGTTTTAATTTATAGTAAGTAAGTTGGCTATCATGTTAAATTAGAGAAATTTAATTTGATGTCATTATAACATATATCAAATTGTGACAACTAAAATCAGATTGATTAAGCGGTGTTGTCAATTCTCAATTTTATGTAAATTTGACCGTGAATACATCTCGTGACGAAAAGGAAATATTGCAACATTGCCTAATTCGGAGTAACCTTAAAATCTAAGTCGACATGACCTTCATTGTCAAAATTTAGTTACATACATGAGTACCACGTTTACACTAGACTTTCACGTCATGGTGCGATAACAAATAGATAAGGAACGGATTATAGTAACAAGTTTTATGAATTTTCTATGTTGAAAAGGAATTTTTTTGGTATCTCTTGAGAGACTTGTGCTTTTTACCTACATGTTGATAACTCTGGTTCGAACTGGCAATTTTCGAATAAATTAGGGACAGTAGGGAAGGCGGTAAAGTCTCGATTCCGGCGGCAAATTATCTAGCGCCGGTCCTGGCTATCGTCGGAATTTTCGTTCATGCGAAAAGACAACAAAATAATGACTCGTCAATTCCGTTCGGTTTTTCCGCACAAAAATAGAAAGGCATTATCTTGTCGAAATTCCAGCAAATTTACGGAACACAAACGCATAGAAATTTCTACTGGCGCACACACTACAAACAGTACCCACCGACGTGACGGGTTATTTACTCTTATCAAATTTCTACAATAAGTGAAATTGAAGCAGCACACGTTCATATAGCCAGCTCATTCCAAACAAGAAATGTACCCATAACTTGCGAATATCAGACCCCCATAACGATAAAACAAATATTTGCCTTATCATTTATCACCGGCGTACGTACGCGCGAACCGAAAGCGCCGCTCCTTATCGAAGGTGTGCACGAGTAACCCGCGCATATGCAGTAACTGACCTACCCGACAGTTGCTTGCATATACTCGAGCGGGTTAGCCCTTTGCCCTAAATACGGGCTAAAAGGGCATACAAATGAATGTAGGTTGATGTGCCTTAAAATTTACTTCATCGGTTCGTGCTCGCGTTGACTTTCGCCTCATTCGTTTTCGTTTTTATTTTCGTTTTCCGCATACAAGCAAAGTGCATTATTATTACTGTGCGATTCAGATATCACTTGTGTTTTAAGCCGGCTACGATTTTGTGCAATCTCTATAAGTAATGAAACATGTTCATGAGGATTACACTTGTGGTTAGTTCCTTTCTTTTCTTTTTTTTTTCTTCTTCTTTTAAATAAACCCACGCCGCATTTCATTTTCTTATTTATTTATTTACTCGTATATGCATTTATTTGCACACTCACGACCCAAACAATAGCTTTAAATTTAACACTCACACAATACTTAATCTCGGTAATTAAACTCCAAACCTTATCGAGTAGGTATAACTATTTAAAAATAATTCAGATAACACGTATTTGTTTTTGATAATAATTCACTGCAACTTTCGTATTATAAGAAAAAATTGGGCGATTGCGAAAAGCATCAAATTCGGTTGAAAACGGACAACAAACAACACTAGACGTGGGGGGGGGCTATCATCCTCCTGTTTGTTTCGTCGGCGTGCCTAAAAATAATTCGGCAATTAAAACGCAAACGGCGCGGCGTGCGTAAAAATGAGCCTCATTTTCTCGTACCGTTGCAGGAATTTGTTTATTTATTTATTTATTTACGTCTGTGAAGTCGAACGGATGGAACAAGTTATGCCGACTGCGGACCGTGGATGATCGATAAAAGAATGATTTCTTTGAAACGTGACGAATTTTTGCGAACAGCCTTGACGCTTAATCCGTTCGAATGCGTTTCGTTTTGAGATATTTTCAATTTCCTCGAACCGCTCGCTGCAGTTTAACTATTTTTTACTTCTTCAAAAAGAGAACATTCTTAAAAATCAGTAAACCTTACTGTCAATTTTATTATGTATTTAAAGAAGATGCCATGCGTAATTCAAATAAACTGAATTCAAAACAAGACGTATGTATGTACTTCAAACGTTCTGTAAATATTACATGTTTAATAAAATTTCGTAAAACAAACAAACTAATGTTGTAACAACAGTCTCCTACATCGCATGATTTTTTACTATCACTAGGTATGCTTTGGCAATGTTATCGCAAAATTGATATGGATTTGAAATTCTATTTCTCTTCTATCTTGAATCGCCAAAATAAATTTAGATGGTGATGGCAGATATGCGTGCTGCAATTAGAAACGAAAATTATTATTAAATTAAATTTATCTGCGTCTACGTGGGTTGGGCAAAAAGTATATTCTGTGCGGAAATAAAAATAAACCGTCCTTCCAAATTCCAAGCGATTTGACAACTAAGTCATCGCTAGATGGCATTTGCTTAGAAACTATGAATTTGTGAACAGCATAAAAACAGAAAAATAATTCAATTATAAAAATGTCTTTTCTTATATAATTTTTTTTTCAAATTTATAAATGTTTTTTTCACATGTTTCCTACGATTAGCAACAACAAATTGACAAGTTGAGATTTGTTGACATTTTTTAACCTGCAAATGACAGGTTCAGCGTTGCCAGGTGTCTACCACAAAAATTCCCTAATAACATGTCGAAGTTTCCCTTTTTTTTTATACTTCATATCTTTTCATTGCAAAATTTTTGTTGTACACTGGGAAAAGTAAAATGTTCAATCAACCAAAAACGCATTCAGTGAACCAATTTTTTCGTTTACCTATTAGCAATCGGGTGTGATCCTTAGGTCAACAGGTAAAAAATGTTAAATATTTCGGATTGAGGGAACGAAGTTTCCCTTTTTTTATACTTCATATCTTTTCATTGCAAAATTTTTATTGTACACTGGGAAAAATAAAATATTCAGTCAACCAAAAACACATTCAGTGAACCAATTTTTTCGTTTACCTAATAGCAATCGGGTGTGATCCTTAGGCCAAGAAATAAAAATACGTTAAATATTTCGGATTGAGGGAATTAAAAGTTTGGTTCAGTCAAGCACATAAAAAAATGTTTTACTTATTAACTGAAATTTGTAGTTGTTTCAAAAATGTAAAATTTTAACTCAACTTGTTATTTATTTTCATTTTAAAATAACACACTTACGCTATCTACTCAACAGAATTAGTTTAACATTTTATACAAATTCTACAATGTTTAGTTGAACGAATTTATGTTGGAGCAAAAATATTTTGTTTGAATCAACGCAGAAAAAGTTGACACGTCAAAATTTGTTGATTGAACACCTTCATTTTTCTCAGTGTAGGGGTTTAAAAATAGGCAAAAATATAATCACTACTTTGCACGTTTCTATTGTGTTATTGTTTACTTTTTACAACTTGTCACTTATCACGTCAGTCTTAGCTTGTTACATATTTTTCACTCCAAAGCTATGGCCACAAGGTTGCACGTTGCAGGCATGTTTTCTAGGAAACGATTAACCAATAACTCATAACCTCCATAATCCATAACCAACCGAGAACGACGAATGAAAGCGTGCGATTGGATTGGTTCATGTCCACATTCACGGCTGCGGCATTTTAGCTGCAACTTTAAAATCTTTGCTATGTTTCAATTGAGTGAATGTCCCTCGTCCCTCTTTTCTAAAGAAATTCCCTACATCCCTTTTTGTTCGATTTTTCCCTACAAAACGGGATTTTCCCTGCAACCTGGCAACACTGGACAAGTTTTGATGCACCTCGTTACAGGTATTTATCAACAGATGGCGCCAAAGGAAGAACAAGGCTCAAAATGTCAAAAGAACAAAACTTTACGAAAAATTATTTTTTTTTAAATAAAGTTAGCCCTAAAACTACTTCAAGTGACGCCCCCTGTTTGCCAAATATTTACACATTAAAAGCAGCGGCAAGCTCATCGGTTATCATCTGAAACCAGTGGCGTAGGTAGAAACTTGTTTCGGGGGGGGGGGGGCGAACAAAAAAATCTAACGAGTACGGACTCTACTTAACATTTTATTTATGAAATGTAAAATAGCGCACAAAAAATAACGCGATGCGAAGAACTTCTTTTGTATGAATTACGCGGAACATTATATATTTTAGAAAAATTTCGGGGGGGGTCCCCCCCCTATCTACACCACTGTCTGAAACTTTTGATTGTTTTGAAGTTGGGTAAAAAAATATGATCTGTGCGGAAATGAAAATAAACCCCACTTTCAAATTCGAAGCGATTTGGCAACAAAGCCACCGGTGGATAGCATTTGTTTAGACACCATGGATTTGCTGAACAGGGCAAGAGAAAGTTCTTAGCAGAAAAATATTAAAATTATAAAAGTTTTGTTTAGAGATATAATTTATATAACTTTTTTCTTCAAATTTTTAAGTAATTTTCTACTTGTTTTTTACGATTAGATATAAATTGACAGAATGAAATTTCTTTATCACTTTTTTAACCTGCAAATGAGAGGTTACACGCACTCGTCGATAGATGGCGCCAAGAAACATGTTATAGTTATTTTATGCCCGGTTGCACCAACTTTTTAAACAGAACTTAAATTTAAGTGGTGTTTAGACTATGATATTATTTATAGATTTAACAAAATGTTAGTCACATTCTAATTGATACTTCAGTTGAAGTTTAAATGTCCATCAGAATGTATTTGACTTCATACTGACCATAAAGTATATGTCACATTCTAAACATAACTTAAATTCAAGCTCTGCTTAAAAAGTTGGACAACCTGGCATTAATATCCTTAAAACATTTTTTTAACCTACAAATGAGAGGTTACACGCACTCGTCGATAGATGGCGCCAAATGAGGAACAAGGTTAAAAATGTCAAAAAAATAAAACTGTATGGAAAATTGCAGAACAGTTTTTTTTTTCCTTCAAACATGTTATAGTTGTTTTAATGTCCTTAAAACACATTAATTCTTTTTAAGATTTCTGTTCCAAAATTTTATAAACATACTTCCACATGTTTTCTACGATTAGCAACAACAAATTGACAAGACGAGATTTTTTGACATTTTTTAATCTGCAAATGAGAGGTTCTGATACACCTCGTTACACGTATTCATCAAAAGATGGTGCCAAGTGATCAATCAAGGCTCAAAATGTCAAAAGAAAAACATATTTTTTGTAAAGTGAAACCGTGAAAGATACTTCAAGTGGCGCCCCCTGTATGTCAAATATTGACACATTAAAATAAGCTGCAAACCCGTCGCTTATCATTTGAAACTTTTCATCGTAGTGAAGTTGGACAAAAAGTATTTTCTACAAAATTCCAAGCGATTTGGCAACAAAGCCAACACTGGATAGCATTTGTTTAGAAACTATGGATTTGCTGAGCAGTACAAGAGAAAGGTCTTAGCAGAAAAATAATAAAATTATAAACATCTCAGGCCTTATATTTTTTTTTTCAAATTTATAAATACTTTTTCCACATGTTTTCTACGATTAGCAATAATTTGACAAGATGCGATTTTTTGACATTTTTTAACCTACAAATGAGAGGATTTGACACATCTCCTTAAACGCAGTCATCGACAGATGGCGCCAAATGAGGAACGAGGCTAAAAATGTCCAAAAAATATAAAACTGTACCTATGGAAAATTGCAGAGCGGATGTTTTTCCTTAAAACATGTTATAGTTTTCTTTAATTTTCTTGAAACATATTACACTTTTTTAAATGTCATTAAAACACATCAATTCTTTTTAAGATTCCTGTTCCATTTATTTTTAATTAGAGTCATACACATACCACTATTTGATTAGAGTAAATCTTTTCGTTTTATTTTGGAAAATGTCTTCCCTGACGTAGAAACTAAATCAAAATGTTATATTTTATGTGCAAGTTTAATTTCTTTTCCGGTTTTTATTTCATTAATTTCTCATCTGAGTAATCCTTTGCCCAGAATTTTTGATTATTTTGATTTAAAATCTAACGCTTTGAATTGAGAGATCTTCTGGTTCATCCATCTGAGCTTTGTGTTCAACTGTTCTAAAGCTGTTTACCAAAGAAAATTATTATTTAAAAAATGGAAGTAAAATAAAAAAGAAAATCGTGAAAAATTTAATAGAGCTTTTAGAATCGATTGTTTAATGGAAATTAATCTAAAAACTCGCGAGTTTCATCAAAAAAAATCCAAAACCGATTTTTTTTTGTTTTCAAAGCTCTCGATGCCACTTATCTATACGGAATTTAAATATTTCAGAGGTAAAATAAGAAAAAATAATAACCGAGCGAAGCCCTTTCAATTTTTTTGAAAAGCAAATGGAAGAATTATTCAAATAAAACCGAATATTTATTAAATATTAGTCGCGTTCCTTTTACATCGATTCTAAGATAATCTGACCTCACTTCCCATTCCCCTACTTAAATTACACGTCCCTTTTGCTTAAAACGAGGTGAGCAGAAGTGAGGAAATTGCTTCTTCTCCCCTTACCGATTTAAAGGAACCGCAAACATTTCATCAGTAATAAACGTGCATCCCTCAGTAGTGGAAGAAAATAATCATAGATTTTTTACATACAACGCTTCCTTAAATAATTACTTATGATGTAATATGACGTATTATTTACAAGCTTTGACTTTGAAATTTTTGACGTGTCTTGACGTGTAAGAACGTCCCCAGTTTTCTCCTCCTCAGTGGTTCCATTTAGACAAACTTTCATTCACATTTTTTACCTAGCTTATAGCGTTTTCGATTGACTGCTCTAGAGTCTAGAGCACTCTCAGGCCCAGTTTTACAATCGTGGAATAAGAACGGAACAACTGTTCGCTGAATATCCTTTAACGTTCCTCCATATCTACGGCACACTTACGTCATTCTAAGAATAATGCTTATCCGACGATTGTAAAATCGGGCCTCAGAGTATTTTGGAGATACTTTCAAAGATACTTTTAGAGATACTTTCCAGTACTCTGGAGTTTGGAGCAGTAAGTCGAAAATGCTATTAGTCTAACCTTGATTCCCTAGAATAGTCGTCCCAGTTTGGTGGCGGTTTTATGGCCTTGCCAAAAAAAGCGACAGAAAGGCGACCGCAGTGCCGGTCTCTTTGAAGCTGTTTTTTATAGCGAGATCATAAAACCGATACAAAACTTGGACGACTATAAAAGGAATGCAACGTTTAATAACAAACAAGCAGTGCCAAATTACGCAAGTTAAATTAAATAATTTAATAATAATAAAATTAAATAATTTAATTTGATTCATTAATATTTAGCAAGAAAACCGAAATTATTTTTTTATCTGTCCTTTTAATGTTTCAGATTTCCTGTCTCTCTGGAATCTTAAAATTTAGTTCAACAACTTAAAGGCCAATTTAAAAAAAAATTTAGTTTCTTAAGTATTTATAAAAAAAAATACTCCCTGTCTTTTCTGATTGAAAAAAAAGCAAATTTTGATCTCATTGATCTTCGGTATTCTTTTGTTAATTTTGAAGCTATGAAATTTTCCTCAAACGATTTAGTAAATGTTATTAGCAAGTAACTAGTACGTAATAATATTTTATAAAAATAGTTCCGGTCTTTCCAGATTTCGAACAAAAAAACAAACCAAGAGTCCATCAAAAAAATTCTGGTGAATAAAATTTTCGTGTTCTTCTTCGATCTTCTGAACTTTTGTTTAGTCTTTTATTAATTTTAAGTTTAAAATTTTGTTTTCTTGTCATTATTAAATGATAACATCAACATTCAAGAAAATCTTGTAAAAAAAATTGCATTACGTAAGTTTTCGTTTATAAAACGTGACGTCTTGTGCAAAAATACCGGCTCCGGGTAAAGTAAAGGATGTTCTTTAAAACGGTGACCTCATATATTATTTCAAACTTGGCATTAAAATATATTCCTTTAGAGCGTACGAGTTACGCTTGTAACTTTCTATTGGATCATCTGTATCAAATACGAAAGTTTCACTTTATAAATAAATCACACGGTTTTGCTCTGTTTTCTATGTGAGCGTAAAATTCCCGAAATTAGAAATTTCTCTAAATTTAAATGCACCCACAGTAGAATTATGTTTCCTGTTAATCAAGCTACTGAGCTTTTTTTTGTTAATAATTTCACTTTCCAGTTTCGGTCTCTTTTAAGGAAACTGTTTTTTTGCCAAATTTTCTTAAATTACTATTACACTATTAAATTATCTGGAACAATTAAAAAAAAACCTTTGCGCAATATTATGTTTGCTCAGTAAACCTCAAAAAATTGTTTAAAATTTTCATTTTTAGTGTAAAATGTTTGGATTACCAACTTTGAATGATTATACTAAACCTAGGGTGGTAATACATTTCTGTCTAAAGTCCAGAAATTTTATTTATCGCACAGTTCAAAAAGTAGCGCAGAACAGAAACATATTTTGTAATATACACAATATACTGCAAGCGATTTGAATAATGTACACTTCTGTGCAACAAAATTAATCACAGTGAAATATTACAGTATAAAGCCGGACGTAAAGAACAAATATAAATTTATCAGAATAAAGAAAACATTAACCTTATTTTTGAGATATGTATACTATAACATAATTATTGTGCTTCATTTTATTGCCCAGAAGTGTACGTACTCGTATATGACCCGACGCCATCTATGTTTATTCCTGCCGTTTAAGTTTGACAGTGTGATTTTTTTATGTGGCGGAAATGCTAGATAAATTGTATTAATTGAGAGCGGTGTGAATACAAATAGACGATTATTCTTATACTGTACAAAATGCATCCTTCATTAAGTAGATATGTTTGGGATGTATTCGATCACACCGACAAGAACACGAATAATGCGTCACTAGCTTAGCGCCATCTCTGTTCATAAAACTTCGAGTTAATTTACCTAACCGTTCTCTAGATATCGTCACTTTTTTAATTTACAAAAACAAAACAAAATATACCATGTCAGATACGCGAGCCGCTAGGTATCGTTACTTTCCACGAATTTCAGAAAAAAATTAAACGGTCTACCTTCATCAAATGCTGGAAAAGTGCCAGTACTTGAAAGCCCTCTGTTGGTGAAGATCTTAGGTCGCAGTAATATTTTCAACCGTACGCCGGTTGGCATCACTTTTCAAATTAAATAAAAATAATATTAATGGTGGTAATAAAACAAAATCGCTCTGTCTTCGTCGTTTACCTCAATATTAAAACACTGAAGGGGGCGCGTAAATTAATATCCCTAATAATTCAACGGATGTTATCACTTTCCGAATTCCGTTCGTTAATTACATAATTTATTGATTTCATTTTTGTGATTATTTTTGATTTAGAACGCACCGCAAAGGTGAAGTAGAAAAAATGAATACTGAAACTTTCACGTAATTTTATGTGTAATGTTTATTTAATATTCTATTTTATGTGCAATGTTTTCCAAAAAATATTTCTTGATTCTAAAGAATTTGCAACTTCTATTACCTACTTGAAAAAAAATTTACAATGAATAAATGGCATAATTTCTTAGCCGCTGAAATTTATCAAGCAAAGTAAAACTCATTCCTCGAATAGGTTTTAAAAATGTTTGAATTATCGACGTTTCGCCATGTGTTGACAGGTATTTAGAGGAAGCAGGTGGGGTCCTCTAAATTGCCCTCCGATATACTTCAAATTAGAATATTTCAATATTTCAATGTTTCGTCAAAGCAGGTTTATTGAGTCAATATATTTGACACTTAAATAATCCGGTGACGTAGTATTAATGACTTAAAAAAATCCAATAATTTTTTCAACACTTTCTGACCTGCAACAAAATTCTTTAAAAACTGTTTTTAGTTCAATATTTTCAAAATAACATTAAAAAGCTCTTGCAATTCTACTGCTAACTGTAAGAAAAAGAGTTAAGCTAAATTTAGACGTTAGACGTTATTGCCTAAAATAAATTAACAACTGTCAAAAGAATTGCATTTTTAATTTTTTCTTTACAGAAATTACATACTAATTACTAATACATAACTAATAACTAATACACTAAATAACTAATTACATATTTTAATTAAAATTCGAAGCTTGTATTTGTATGTTGATACCTACAGGCTGTTTTTTAACTTCATGCAAAAAATGAAACCAGTGAAAGTTGACGTTAAAAGTGATAGAATGAAGCAGTTTTTTGTATAACAATTGATTAATAAATATTAGAGATAATAAATGTTTTCGGCGAACGATGAAACAGTTTGATAGTCCCTGGTTTATTTTTATTACGTAATTACGTAATCGGAGAAGTATGCTGGTGTGTCAGCATCGGCTGTTAAAGTGGGTCAGTTCTCAAGTACACGTCACAGATAACAGTGTTGCCGAATTTTCCAATGGTGTTATTGTGGACATGATTTTAATTTACGGCGAATGTGGTCAAAATCCGTTGGCTGCAAGACGTTCGTATGCACAGTCTTACCCAGATCGCCCTTTGCCAAATAGCAGATCCTTTGTGTCAGTTGTGCAGTTTGTTGTTTGGCAAATTATTCGTAAGGAACAATTACCCGTTCCATTTTCAAAGAGTGCAAGGCTCTAATGCCCGCAGATTAGCTCCAACGCATTCTATTTCGTCGGTGGTTACTCCGGGAACAGACGGACAATTCGAACTTTGTTAATAACATTCTCTTCACCGACGAATCAATATTTACAAGGGGTGGTATGTTTAATTTTCACAACAAGCATGTGCGGGCAGGTATGTGAAACGACACTTCAATCGTTATGTTTACGTCTCGCGCAAGGGGAGGGGAACTTCGAACACTTATTGTGGGTGAAGGTCACCGTCCGTTGCGTCTAGCGGTTCTAAACATTTCACAAGGAATTGCCGGATGTCGGTATGAATTTCTTTATTTTTTTTTTGTTACCAAATACGCCATCATTTTTTTGCACGAACTTGAATAACACCCTGTATAATGTTACTTTAAGCGTGCGCGTTTACTGTGGAACATAAATTGTATTTTCTGACAATACTTCGTAAACAAGTGGCAACGGTGTATTGTTTATTTCTTTGAGACATTAAAACCTATTGCTTCTTTTTATAAAAGTCCTGAAAGCTGGATTTTGTTAATTTCATGACAAAGTGTTAATCTAATACTGCTATTATTTTATTCAATTTATAATTTTTTTTTTATTTAAACGAAACTTGTTAATACGAATAGTGCAAAACAACTTCTTAATAAAAGTTGTGTAGGTTTCCATTCCGCATAATTTCAAATTACTTTCAATTATACAGGGTCGTCCATTTAAAAGTTGCAGACCTAACTTATGATTTTTTAAACGGAACACTATACAGGGTGTTTCACTTAAGACGGTTTCTTTCATACCTCTCTAGTTAACTCGTTTTATAAAAAAATGTTTCTAATGAAAGTTTCACTATATTAATGTCGGAATATTTTGAAATTAGTTTGACGTATACAAAGTGTTCCGTTTAGTTTAGGCGCACGCAATATTTCGTGCATTTTTAAAAACTGTAAAGAAAAACATAAACATTAACAAAACTATTAACGCTAGATATAGACAACCCTATACCATCGGAAAGAGAATTAAATGGCACATCTAATAATGGTAAAAAAAAAACATATGGCGTTCCATTAAAAGAAAGTTACAGTTGTTTGAATATTCTCAAGTTTATTAAATTGTTTGAAAGAACTTATGTCACTTGGAAGTTTCTTTTTTACAGTGTAAGTGAAAATGTGTTTCAAGATCAAACTTTTGCATAAAACTATAAATCTCTAACGTCATTTGTTCGGAAGATATTTTCATTTGTTTCAAGTACTGTAAAGGTGCGTCTAAACATGTATCGTATCCCCGTATCCGATCGTGATCGTGTATCATTATCGGCCAAGTGTGGACGTATTGCCGTGACGCATCTCCGTATCGTTTCTTTGTATCATTTGGAACGCGGATACGATACAACTACGATACGTCATACTTGGAGTCGGCGAAATCTTCCAATCATGATCGGATACGAAGATACGTCACATGTTTGGACGCACCCTAACATGCATATTTTTTTTTAAAAGTTGAATAACGCGAAAACGGTTTTACTTTAGGACCTTACGTGTTATACATGAAGTCACGTTGAAATTCGGTCTGGAATCCGAAAATGTAAAAATATATAGGGTATTCCGTTTAAAATAACGAAGTGGCATAACGCCCAGACTAAACGGAATGCTCTGTATACGTCAAACTAATTTTAAAATATGCTCCACATGATTTAGTGAAACTTTAATTTGAAACATTTTTTTATAAAATGACTCACTAGAGAGGTATGAAAGAAACCGTCTTAAGTGAAACAACACCCTCTATATTTTGTTACTGTATTGGTCAGCCCTTGAAGAGTCGATGAAAATGATATAACATAAATACTCACTTATTTTCAGTACTTACCGAGTTATTTTTAGTTTAACGAAAATTGCCAAATAGTCGTTTTTAATAATGTAACTGTAACGTTTTTAATAAAAATATAAATTAAAAATTGACTGTTTTTAAATACAAGAATATTTAATAACGAATTAAACAAATTATTTTTAGCTTTTGTATCTCCGTAGTCCTTCTAGAATCCTTCGGTGTGTGCTCGGGGATGTCGTTTTCGAAGATATCCTTGACGTAGACTCGTGTCGTCTAGGCGGTGACGATACTTCGTCTCGTCATTCCGTCACAATACAGAAATTCGCTGCAAAATATTTTCCTTCGTTTCAGAAGTACATATTTTATCTGAAATGTAAAAAATACAGTTTTAACGCAGTGTCCCGAAAATGAGAACAGATGCTTCATAGATATGTTTGCTACAAAAATAATTTATAAATAAAATCGATAACAAACAAGACCACGAAAGCCCATGCTTACTTTGGTTACTTTTTTTTAGTAAATATCTTATAAGGTCTGTTCGTACAGCATTTCTGACTAGTTTGAAACTGTCAAATATATTCGCCCATCGAATTAATCACCGCTTTCAAGAGCTGCATTAAATGTGAAACTTAGATCGGCGCATGCTTCTGACAGTTTCGGACTAGTCAGAAGCTGCTGTACGAACAAAGCTAGAGTGTCGCCAATCTAATACGCGAAACAAATTTTCCAAGAAAGGTAGGCAGTTAATTTGGTCACGTGAGATTCGGAAATTGTTGAAAACCCGGCGCATTGTCTATTACGTGACCATGCGAGTGACGCAAACAGATATCTACTACATCAATAAATAAAAATACAAAATATGTATTTATACTTGTTTACGAAAGTTCATAAATTATCTAAAGATATCGTCAATTATAATCAGAAGCGATTGTGCAAATTATTATTTGCGATAGTGCCTAACCTTTCTACATGTAATTTTCGTTGAGCATATTTTTGCTGTGTGCTATAGATAGGTAGGTGATAAGCGCAAATAGATAAAACATTTTAATCACCTAAAAAGCGACTTGTCGGTATCAATTCGATTCGAATTCTTTTTGTTGTCTGCGAAAAATTTCAAAACACGTTTATGCGCATGAAATTAATATTTAGCGTTTTTAAGATCGCAATTCGACGTGATTACGAAAATAATTGCATTCGTTTGATCTTCGGTTTTCTTGTTTATAATGGCAGACATTCCTTATGGCTCCGGGACACGTTTGGAGAAGGGGGACCTTGGAACCAACCGTTACTTAGATTTCTAATTCTATTCATCAGCACTTTTCAGCCATTTTAAAACTATTTTTATTTTAAGATGGTTCCGCGCTCGCAAGCCCCGTTTCAGTCTTGTTTTTTTTTTCTCTCTCTTTCTCGTTTCTGCGAATTTTAAACTCGCCGTCCGCTCAGAAGATATAGCGTTACTTCTTGCGCTGAATTTCCTAATCGAATAATCTTCGCAGATAAGCGGCGAATGACGAATCGCGAGCGCACAAAACGACCTGGATCTGATCGTTTTTGCTGCCGGAAATTTAGGTTAGAAGTTCGAAAGTTCAGTTTGCAATAATTCCAAATCGTATTATTATTATTATTATCTATTGTGGAGTAGGCTGTTTTATTGTGTTCGCCTGAATGTGTTTATCGGAAGGCGGTTGCTTTTATTGCCTGAGATACAAGTCCGGGAGTCGATCTTATTTTTAGCGTGTGCGAACTTGAACTGTTTATTGGCATTTACATTCACGTTACTGGGTTGCTTCTTCACAAAGTCAGAGCCGGATTCACAAGAATTACGAACCCTGTTAGATTATCGGTTATCACTGTTATTAGTTATCGATCAGTGGCGGGCTCGTGACAATTTTTTTTGTATGTGTTGGATGTGCTGCATAAAAAAATAAATACCAAGTTATCAGGATAATGCTAATCTAAAGTATCACAGCAACTCATGTTATTTTATTTTTGTTTTAACTTTACGACGTTTTATTAGATCGCACATTAGGAAGCGAGTATACGAGGTGCAGATATACAGGGTGCCCCGAGTTGCATATAAAGAATATCTTTTCTACATTCCGTAAGCATTCCAAAATTAATTCTGTAAGTTCAACGAGACAAAACACGAAGCAAAAAGAAACTGTTAAACTTGGCAACGTTGAAGTGCGTTTTAATTATCCTTAATCGTTAATGATTAAGAGACCTGCTTATTGGTTTAATCACAGTTTCTATTTCGTTTGTAGCTGTTTGCTTCACAGTTTTCTGTTAAAAGTGAAATGTTTGAGGGGTTCGTTTAAGAAAAAACCAGTGATCAACATAAAAACAAATTAGAGTAGGCGTTGGAATTTAAATGCAATGTCGTATTAATGCTAATTGTCAATCATTTGTGACATACCTAAATAACGCGCCAGTTGTACGTAGAGTTCAAAAGTATCTTCTTGATGCAAGCAGTGATCATTATACCCAGCTGCTTCAATTTTTTTTTAATAAAACGTCTTGCTTTGGATGTTTAAATTTCAAATTAAGGTAAAGAGTTCGAATAGAAACGTCAAAAGTGACTGAAGGAACGCTCGATGAACTAATAAATGCACACGTGCGTGTTTGGTTTTTCCTTTGATCACTTCTTACGTTTACAAGAAACTTTATATGCATTTTTGGGACACCCTGTATAAGGATTAAACGAAAAGTAATTTCGAAATAATTTGTTTCTTATATCACTTGCTAATTCAACAATTATTAAATTATAGAGCGGAGTCTCATAAAGTAACACTACTAACTACAGGACGTTCAAAAATGATTGAAAGGCACAGCGTGACCACATTTAATAGAAATCTACTTTTTTTAGTATGACTAGAAAATTTTTTTAGTAGACAAGAAAACTCTAGTAGACGCTGTCACATCTTTCAGTCACTTCAACTGCGACGTGCAATATGCGATATTTAACTTTTGAAGTTGAAGAATTTATTGAATATTGTAGGAATTTAAGGTGGCTCCATCTTCAGTACTTCTTTCGAATTTTGTAGTTCCGTGCTTTAATAAGCAATAAACGTTTTAAATACACTGTGATCAACAATGTACGGCAACGTGTAAAAATTATTATTGATGTCCTTATAGTTAGTAATTATACATATCTGTTGCGGAAGGAAAAATTGATAATATTTCGGAAATATTTCAAATACAAACTTTCAATCATTGTTGATCACGGCGTATTTTTTATACAGGGTGTCCCGTGACGTAATGTCACCACTTCACCTACGTGATAATCAATTCAAACTAAGTAAAAAACTCTAATAAAGTTTTGTTCTAAAGTCAACCGTTTCAAAAATACTGGGTGTTTAATGTTTAATTTTTTATTTTTTAAAATTTTAAAGTTCATCAAATCATTTATCCGTTCACCTTATAATCATTCAAACTAAAAAAAAAATCTAATAAAACAAACCGTTTTTCAAGAATACAACGTGTTTTGTAATTTTCAAACTTTATCTCAAAAGGTGTTCGAAATGACCTCCGTTCTTTGCTAAACACATTCTAGCGCGCTTCAAAAGAGGTCTAGTTGGCTTTGAACACCTTTTGAGATAAAGTTTGAAAATTACAAAACACGTTGTATTCTTGAAAAACGGTTTGTTTTATTAAAGTTTTTTTTTTAGTTTGAATTGATTATAAGGTGAACGGATAAATGATTTGATGAACTTTAAAATTTTAAAAAATAAAAAATTAACCATTAAACAGCCAGTATTTTTGAAACGGTTTACTTTAAAACAAAACTTTATTAGAGTTTTTTTACTTAGTTTGAATTGAAAATCACGTAGGTGAAGTGGTGACATTGCGTCACGGGACACCCTGTATATGTACATAATTTTATTTTAATTTACTAACGTTTTCACAGGAATGGACTTTGCTTCTTCACTGATAGGTCTCAGCAATTACTGTGCTTTATTTTACAATTAAATTATGGCTTAAGTAGGAACAATTTAACAACCGCACTGGACTAGCGTGAGCGAAAATGTTTGAGGATAGTTTAAATTTCCCGCCTTTATAGTAATTCATAATTAATCATATTTATGTGAATAATAATAATATTTATTATTTTAATTAAAAAGGTTTCGATTATGAATAATTATCATTCGTTTTGTTTTAGGCCAAAGACAAAGGATAAAAAATACTAAATAGAGACGCGGGAAATTTAAACTGTCTTCAACTATTTTTACTCATACTGCTCCTACCTACTTATGCTTTTAAACTAATAGCAACATTTTACGATGGAATACCACATCAATCAGTGCCTTTGACTGCCATTGATGCTCCCCATTTAAAGAAAACAACATTTCAGGGTGTCAAACATAATCACGGTATGATTTGTATGTATATTTCAATGCTATTAATGAATCAGTAGATTTTTGATATTTTCTTTTTGAGCCTTGGTAGATTTTAGTCGTTTTTAAGCCGTGGACGTAGTAGATTCTCTTTAAAATAAAGGCGGTCACGCTCAGTGGCATAGCTATCATAGGGCAAAGTGGTGCAGTGCACCGGGGCTCCCAAGCTCAAGGGGGCCCTCGAGGAACATTGATGTTCCAAAGCGAAGTGCGTTACTGTTCAACCATTTTAAATTATAAAATTATGTAATAATTATATAATTATACAATCTGTTCAAACTTATGTCGGC
Organism: Dorcus hopei; assembly: GCA_033060865.1. NCBI lineage: Eukaryota > Metazoa > Arthropoda > Insecta > Coleoptera > Lucanidae > Dorcus > Dorcus hopei. The sequence continues at coordinate 13,130,839 of CM065424.1, forward strand.
ACTATGGCTAACTTTGTTATAAAAGCTACAAATTAATTAACAAACTGATTACAATGACGCAGTACAAAAAAAAACAATTGTTGAACGTCGCGTTTATGAGATAAAGTCAAAAATGGAACAGCCTGTATATTACTTTACCAATCGACAGAGAATAAAATTCTTAATTAAAATTGTTCTTTATCATTTTTTTCGTAAATTAATGAATTTTTATTTATTTATTTATTTGCTAAAAAGTGGTTTTTACGCATCTAGAAAAATTTGCAAAAATTGTCACAATTTTTGTTCATTTTTCTAGATGCCTGTAGAAACAATTAAAAAATAATTTAATGCATCTACAAACGGAAATTGTACAAAATCGAATCACGCCTGCGCCATCTATGAAAATTTTATCGAACTACAATTTTTCTTGGCGCGAAATTTGTAATTAACTTTTCGTATTTACTTTATTCACCGCCGAATGAGAATTGTCGATCTTCTTTTGTTTTCTGTCCATTAAATTTCATATTTTATTGTTGTTGGTTTCGTCGATGTTTTTAATTTTTTTATTGTATGTCATTATAATAAAGTGAATTTTGCGTAATTTTTGTTCACTTATTTTTTTTATGATTAAATCATTTTTGTTTTTTGTTAGTCTGCAGATTTTCAATCGTCGATTTTTTTTTGTTGTTCATTCATTCTTCAAAATTGTTTGGCGCCATCTATGTAAATCTTGTCAAATAGCATTTTTTAGATGCAAAATCTGACATATGTATGTATCTAAAAATTATTGAAGTTACATATTTAATAGTCAAATGTTTTAACATTTCTAAATCTAAACAAAGTTCAAATTTCAGTTCAAAATTTTTCATTAAAAATTATTTTAATGTTTTGTACACAATTTCAGTTAGGTACAAAAAAACGGAAACTACGAAATTGCACTGGCGCCATCTATGAAAATTTTATCGAACTACATTTTTCAGCGCGAAATTTAAAATTTTATCGGTGTATAAGAATCGTCGATGTTCTTTTGTTTTCCTTTAATTAATTTTGCATTTTATTGTTGTTTGTTTCAGTTCTCTTCTGTTTCTTTCATAACGAATTAATTTTCTAATTGCATTTCTTTTTACAGTTTTCTCTGTTTGTTAGTCCTCTGATTTTCGCCACAAAGTAAATCAAAATTGTTTGGCGCCACATATGTATGTAGTAAGCCTTGTCAAATTACATTTTTTTTCTAAATCTAAACAAAGTTCATATTTCAGTTCTAGATTCTTCATTAAAAAAATGTTTTAGGCCCGATTGTACAATCATGGTTTAATTTTAAACTTATTTCTATGGAAACAATTGTCTTTACAATTGATGCTATGGAAATAAAGCGAAGTTTAAAGTTAAACCATGATTGTACAATCGGGCCTTAATGTTTGGTACACAATTCTAATTAGGTATAAAAAAAAACTAGGGAAACTGTGCGAAATAACGGAAACTGTACGAAATTGTGATGCATTGGCGCCATTTATGAAAATTTTAATGAACTATATTTTTGGCGCGAAATTTGAAATTACTTACCGTCGATCTCCTTTTATTTTGCTATCATGAATTTTGCATTTTATTGTTTGTTTCAGTTTTCTTTTGTTTTTTCTTAAGGAATTAATTTTCTGAGAGTCACAAAAACATCAAATGTGAAATCAGATTGTCCGAGGATTTTTTTATATACAGGGCTACTCTAAAAATAAGCGGCTGTATAAATATAAGAAGAATATTAGTGAGAGTAAGGAGGGGGTCATACTGCCATATCTTTATGAATGATTAAATTTTTAGCCCACATCAGACCTTCCAAATTATGTCCAATTTGTACTTAATTATTTACAGGGTAGTTGAAAAGCAACTCTGTTCAGACTAAATACAATTGCTCATATAAATAACAATTGCAGAAGACCGCATCAGTGTTATAACGAAATCTAACTAGGTTACCTAATTAAAAGAATAAAGTTTATTATTATTATTGTTTTTTTAAAGTTATCGTTATTTTGGTTAGGGGTCCCGATTTTCTTTTGCACCGGGACCCTTGGCAACCTGTCTACGCCACTGGTCACACTGGAAAGGCATTTGAATTTCCCGCTAGGTAGCTTGCATTTAGAGCTTGGTACCACATACTGTATTGCTTTTTACCACAAAGGAAAAGTTACAAAAGGCAATTTTTAAAAAATAATAATTTTAAAACCTCATTATTATTAAGTTATGTTTTAATATTTTGGGTAAAACTAATTCAGTTAAACTTATTATCAACTCAACAGGAAAATATGGAAATCACAACGTACATAACAACACACGGACGCGCAACAGAAATACCAACGTCATAAGATGAAAATTACCAACACGACTGCGCGCTAAATTTAAACTCCTTTCGATCATTTATGAACGCTCTGTATAAAGTAATGTAGTACCTTAATTTCTCCAAGTTCAACTGTTGGTTATCAAATCAAAACATGTCAGGCCATCCTCAAAGTAGGTAGAAAATTGTATAACGGCATTTTTAAACATGAGTATACTCTATGATTTCTTAGTATAATTTCTTGTTTATTGAAAATACAATAGCACTTTTTTTTAATACAGACTTACAGGGTGTCCCAATCTTCCTAGGAAATAGAAAATGGCATTTTATGAATATTTTACCAAGAAACTTTGTGAACTAAAGATTCACTTTCTGCGCCATTAAAATTTTTCAACTGTACAGGGTTTTTCTTTATTAAATTACACACTAAACTTTCTAACGGTACCATACTCAACGCATGTAAGTTTAATTTTAGATGGTGCAGAATACGAACCTGCATGTAAGTGCATACATAAAATGCCATTTTGTTACTTCCCCGGAACGCTGGAACAACCGGTATAAACGATTTTATTTATAGTTTTTGCTGTAAATTTGAATATACACACAGATTGAGTTTTAAAAATGCCCTTTTTTTCATAAGCTCGTTTACAGAACGAGACGGAATTTATTTTCACGAGAATTTATTGAGTGCCTACTATAACCTAAACGTGTACAAAGTATACCGCATGATAGTGCATCGTACATTATTTTTAATTAAGCACCCTGTATACCAGGTGTTCAGAAATTAGTAGACTTGGAAGTTCCTTGCATGATTCTAAGGAAGAAAATCTTAATACAACAATATATTTTATTTTATTTATTTTATTACTTTTAATTAGTTGAAAACATGTCAAAAACAACTTAAAATGAGGACAAACTAAAGGATAACACAAATTTCTGCATAATTATAATTTGAACAAATTTTGGTCGGTTAAAAGCACTTAAAATGCATTTTTCATTCCTCATATCTTCAACTTTGATGACCTCGCATATAAACAGGAGGGCTCGTACAAACTTTGTTCTAAAGGTACGTTTACACTATATAACAAAATATGTAAATATAACAATGTTATACTATAACTTGTTATATGCACGTTACACAACATTTGTTGTAAAACATTAACTAAAACGCCTCTGTAACAAATTATAAAACCCATTTCATTATGGCTAGAAGATTCTCCTTGCAGCTGCAGTTACAGCAGTGTTATTCAAAAGTCAGAAAAAAAGAGCTAAAAGACGATTCTAGGTTGCCTCGTCGCGTCGCCAGAAATACATACAGTAGAAATAATCTTTTGAATGAATGATCTTGAACGTAATGACAATGACCTTTTGACTCTAGAATTAGGAACTAATGACAATTTTAAAAACTTCATTCGGGTGACAAGCCAGGAGTTCCGAGTACTTAATTAATTTGATTTCATACATTTTCTTTGACCTTTACCGACACTGGCCGGGAAACGTGTAACTTGTTATAAAACACGAAAAAGATTTTAAGACATCGAAGTTTTATAACATTTTTTATTTGATTTTTTAGCACGTTGTACAACAAGGTTATGTAACACAAAGTTTTATAATTTGTTACATAGTATAAACGCACCTTTAGAATCAGTCAAGGAACAGCACTACTACCACCGAGTCACCTAATTTCTGAACAGAATATATTTTGTTGAAGAAAGATGTGGCCTTTGATTCTCGAAACGACATTATACATGGATAACCCATTAATATTTAATTAATATTTCGTTGAGGACGTCCTCGTTTTCCACTTTTGCTTAAACAATCAGTATAATATTTTTTACGAATGTCCGCGTTAATCTAAAATAATAATTTTATTCGAAATTTCACAATAAATATTAAGAACTTTTTGGTAAAAGATGAACGACTTCTTTTGAAAATTGAAGCTTCCTTTTTTGTCCATTTTAGCTTTCGCATAAAGCAGCACACAGTACATAGCCTTCTATTTAACAAAACCGATCAAAATTTGCTCTAAATTCTTTTCTGAAACAGGTGAAAGTACAATTTTTTTATGAACTTCAAGTAGGGGAAATCTCTGTTAAGAGTTTAGTTGTGGCGGGAGTAGGTAATTAAGAACTCTTGCAATAATTAGTTTTTGAATTAATCACAAAATATTAAGTACAAAAATTTCGCAAACTGTAAAGTATCGTTCTCGTGTACGAAAATAACATCGAGACATTACATCAAAGTAAACTTCCTGTGATTTGATAACTCGTTGTAGGTCAGGGTCAGTTTTTAAGAAGTTATCTGCCGGTCTCACAATCAGCGGTGAACTTGAACGCGAAGCTACATATGTTTTTCAATAATTCATACCTGCAATAGTCATCTCAAAATAAATAACGACTTGTTACTATTTATATGGGACAAGGACGAGAAGTGTTTAAAAAAAAGGGACTTTAACGGACCATAACTTTCAAAATCATGTGATAAGTTTTGAATAACTTAATTCATAAAAATATTTCAACGCGAATGTGTAATTTGTATAATAATCTGCATCACAAAATCTTCTAAGCGGACACTAAATCGCGCAACTATACACTTTACGTTTCGCAGTCGTTCGACTGCTTCGTCAGAAGTGAAAATTATATATATATAATTATAATATAGAAGTGAAAATTATATATTATATAATTTTCACTTCTGACGAAGCAGTCGAACGACTGCGAAACGTAAAGTGTATAGTTGCGCGATTTAGTGTCCGCTTAGAAGATTTTGTGATACAAATTTCATCGGACAAGAACCAACTGTAAATAATCTGCATGTTAAAAAGTAGGTATGTTTAAATTGTAAAATTCTTGGACTGTGACACTTAAAAAAATAAAAACAAATGTTAAATATATGCGTTATTATGAGTGTAGAAAGAAAACAAAGGAAAGAAAATGAAAAAATTTAAAATTTTGACGTCTGTCAAAATACAAGCACGTAACCTGATAGAAAGAAACTTTAATCTACTTTGACAAGTACAAAATCATCAACTAACAAGTAATTTTGATTTAACTCTATATGTATAGTGGAACAATAATAAGCTGAAGCAATCCATTAATAAGAAGCAATGGAGGAATAGAAATCGAATGCATTCGATTTTGACAACGTTTAACATATCATAGCGACCTTACTTAATGAAATTCTTCTTGAGTCAACAAATTTAAAGATTTGCATGTCTCGTTCGATAACCAATCTAATAAAATCATCAGACTTTTCAAACTGATAACTCCAGACAGACATTTCGAATCCCAAGCTTCCAAACTCGGCTAATTTAATACCCACAGAACGTCACACGGTGATTGTGAAGTAGCTGCTGCATTATCAGCCCTATCAATTAGCCCGCGAGGTTTTTATACGCATACAGGGCCGACCTTGAATCGCTAATCTCTGAAATTTAAGTGAATTATCGCACGGCAGGTGCAAAAGTCAATAGGAAATTTTGGCAGGATTTTAAATGATGCACCGCGTTCAGTGCTGGGTGCAACGATATGATCGGCGGCGCGCACAACATGGCGCGTTGGTAGGTAAGTCATTAGTTTACACAATTCCAGTCAATGCGTAACGAGGGGTTAAACAAGGTGGAAAATTTCGCAGATGTTGTTGCGTAACGGCGATCGAGTGGGTTTAGTATTCCCTTGAGGTGTATAACGACGTCTTGCCGCGCACCTATTATTATTTAATGATAAATACGTGGGTTTTGGCAATTAGTATTAATTAGTAACATAATCTAGGTCAAATTAGATTATGCATTTTCGTATTATATGTATTGTAAATGATGGACTGTGAAACACAAACTGACGCAACAGTTTTTCAAATTACACCACGTGCTTATATAGGTCATTCATAGTTCGGTTTGAATGAATAAAAGCTTGCCTGGATCTATTTAGTTACAACTTATAGGGTGTATTTTTTTAAAAATGCCATAAAGGTTGGCCATAAAAATTAAAACTTATGTCGTAGCTTGGCATATAACACATGCCAAAACGGATAATTTAAAGTACATGAATGGAGCTAAGACATGAATTTTCTTTTCCACAGCCACCCCTTATGGCATTTTTAAAAAAACACATAGTATCATTATTAAATTAAAATGAAATGACTCGTTATTAATGTCATGTTTTCTATATTTTTGAGTTTTCTAACATTGCTTGATCCATCTTGTACTTAGCCACCAATAAAAAGTAGCAGTCATGCGCAAACTTTCCGTATTCTTAAAAAAAAATCTCATTTCGCCTTTGCCTCAGTCACCCTGTATAGCATTAATATATACACGGTGTTTCACTTAAAAGGCGGTTTCTTTCATACCTCTCTACCCAGCGAAAACACGTACGTGTAAAAAACGTTGTAAAATAACATGTAACCAAACGTTGAATTCGTATGGTATTGTTACGTTGAAACAACGAAAAAATGTCGCGGCAATCAATTTCTTTTAAACGTCTCTGTCCACGTGTAAGAAACGTTGTAGAATAACAATTAATCAACGTTGAATTCGTGTGTTTTTAAACGTCTTTGTCCACGGTATTTCTACGTTAAATCCCAGTGCATACATACGCATAAAAAACGTTGTGGAATAACATGTAACAAACGTTGAATTCGTGTGTTATGGTTACGTTAAAACAACGAAAAAATGTCGCGGCAATGTCCACGTGTAGCGTTGAATCAGACAATTACGACATGTATTAAAGCTGGGTCTAAATCATTAGACTGAACAAACATACATGGCTAATGGTGGAATTCGAACCCACGCCGCCGAGTGACACGACTTTCCAAGTCGGCTAGACTAGACCGCTAAGCCATTTGGAGATCCCAGTGCCGTATCGCTTCCGTGACTACTCAGTAGTAATAAAGCCGAACCGGGGACTTTAACTTACAATAGCTACGCGCCGCCCTCACTCGTTCAATTTCCGAACTCTTTACTACCTACAGTTTCCTTCTAACATCCATATTATCATAACATCAATAAATCAATTTTTCTAATTATCACAATCCCTAAGGTTATTTTCTTTTGTATATACATTTCAAAATTCTAAATTATTTATTTATAATACACATGTAATTCTAAATCGCCTATTTCTAAAAAATATTTACACTAACATAAAATATTCGACAAAACACATTTAATACAGTACTCTCAATTTACTTTTATTATTTACAAAATTATTTCTTTATGAAAATTTAAAAAATTACATGCTGCTCATGAACACCGCAGTGGAGTGGAAAGTTTAACTGGAATAAATTCTTGTAACTTAGAAAATTGCCATTTGTAGCAAAATTCTTGAACAGGTCAATTTTATTTTTATGGCGCATATTATAAATGGATTTCTTTAACTTTTCAATTATTTGGAAGGATGAAACAACCCCTAACTATTTTTTTTTTAATGGAAGGGTGTGTTGAGTAATTTTTTTTCTTAAAGCTTGTTCAATTGGGAATACAGCTACGTTTTTATTTTTTAATTTTTATTAAACAGTAAAAGGCGAAAAAAAAAAAAATAAATTTTGACTAGAACGATATTAACTCATCAGATGTTCAAAATGCTCGCCACCTCTCACTTGACAATATCCTAATCGATTATAAATTCCATCCCTAACAGTTTGTAACATTTCCGGCGTTACTCTCCTAATTTCATGCAGAATTTGAAGTTCTGAAGTTCTACCATGTCGTTTGGTTTAGTCACATAAACTTTACTTTTAAATACCCCCATAAAAAGTTCAAAGGGGTGAGATCTGGAGATCTTGTTGGCCACTCAATCGGTCATCGGTCATCTTCTTCCTATCCACCTATTGGGAAAAACTTCAGTGAGGTAATTACGTACAATTAAAAATTTAGCGCATTGGCAGCGCCATCTATTGGCTGCACGCAACAATACGATACCATATGGAATGGTTATTTTCTTCATCAAATAATAAAAAATGGAGTTCCTGAATTTTTGGCATTAAAAACGGTTTTAGTAAAAAAATTCTTTTTTTTTTTTACCTTTTACTGCTAAAGAAAAATAAAACGTAGCTGTATTCCTAATTTTTTCAACATATCCTTCCATTAAAAAAAACATAGTTAGGGGTCGTTTCACCCCTCCAAATAATTGAAAAGTTAAAAAAGTCCCTTTGTAATATGCGCCATTAAAAATAAAAATTGACCTGTTCCAAGAATTTTTTTACAAATCGTAATCTTCTAAGTTACAGAATTTATTCCAGTTAAACTTTCCACTCTGTATACAGCTGTCCCCAATGAGTATTCGTGACAATATGTATGTATAATTAATTGACTATTGCGTTCTTTAGTATTTTTAATCACAGATTTTGGGCATCAAATTCAAACTAACTTAAAAAAATTTGACAGATTACGTCAACTTAAAAAGGGGTTGTGGGTTGACTCATGTATGTCCAAATTAGCAGTACTTTTCATACCTGTTTCGTTTCATTTCAAAGCTGCTAAGCATGGAGAAGAACCTCATATTTCATAGATTTTAGTAAAATTAGAATTCAAAGGTGTGAAACACGATAGACAATCACTGTAAAATTAAGTGTTTTCAACGTCAACATCACGTTTTGTAAGGCATATTTATTCGGTATACGTTAAAATAACGTTATAAAACGTGGGTTAAAAATTTAGTTGTAAATTATGATTTATCTAACGTATTAGTTTCGTTAATTTTTTCTCATTTATTACGTAGAATAGTAGATGTTGAATTAACGTTGAAATGATGTGGTAATCAACGTACGGTAGATACATCGCATTTACTCATAGTATAAATCACGTCGTAAAAAGACAAAATTGTTACGTATTTATTTCACGTTATAATTACGTCCATATTAAACTGATCGTTAAAAAACACGTCATACAAACGTGATATAATTATGGTTGCTAATTCAACCAAAAAACAACGTTGCATTTTTCAACGAATAACGTTATTTCCACCATTACAACGTGAAATTAACGTTGAATAAACGTACATGTTTTCGCTGGGTAGTTACTCATTTTATAAAAAATGCTCCACATAATATAGTGAAACTTCATTTGAAATATTTTTTTTTTATAAAATGAGTAACTAGAGAGGTATGAAAGAAACCGTCTTAAGTGAAACACCCTGTATATTTCATAATATAATTGTGTCAGAAAAGATTTAATTTATAAATTTTTAGTGTTACTTCACTTTTGTGTTGCATAAAAAAGTTAATCTCTCTCCAGTTTTATTTTTGTTAAATTTTTGGGGTTTCCCCTTCGATTCATTAATAAAATATGAATATAATTTAATAGTGTAATCTAATCAAAATTGTACGAATCTATTTCGTAACAAATGCGTAAAGTTTACGATAATCGTTTTAAAAAAGTATTAAATTTTACTTTTTTTTATACTGAAAATCCGCAACCAAACCTTCTTTCGGGAATTGGTCTTGTGGTAAGCGTGTGGTCTGTTAAAGGAGTTCTGAAATTGCAATCGTGGGAAACAGAAAACTCTTTAATTTATTATGATTTCCATCAGTCACTCCAGCGCCGCGCAAAATCGATGCTAATTACCAAAGTTCAAAACGGAACGCAACCGGAAATGTTTCCTCCTCACAGCGGAATTGTTTTCAGAAACAGCTCACCTCGTGTTACTATTATTTTGAGCCATTATCGACCTCCAACATTTTTACTTACATACACACACACATACGTGCGCAAGCCCGTGTGAAATGCATTTCGTAATTGCGCCTTACGAACGGAAAACTGTGAGACCCGGAGCCGCCGCTGAATAATAATAAAAATAATCGCGTTTGGAAATCTGTGCAGGTTCGTATGCGTCAGCGTTAAAGTGTACTTGAAGAAATTGTAATTTTGTAATAACAGTCGTAGGTTGTATGTACCTACTACATACAACGAACGCGTAATGTTCGAGTTGAATTCCACATTTAGAAAAAAAAAAAGAATGGTGAAACCTAAAACAGAAAAGTCGTTCGTTCTCAAGATGACTTGCACTTAAAACTGATTACTGTTAGTAACAGAATCATAAGCGTGGAACTTAGGTTGTTCACAGTTTACCAGAGACTAATTCACTTTTTTACAAATTAAATTTCCTGGAAAGCAATTGTCTCGTTGCATTAAGAAATTGTTGCGTTTGCTAAAGTTTTCAACACGATTTTCAGGGTTGTAAATGACGTACGCATTTTATTTATCCATTGTTGACCGTGCGCCGCACACTTAAGAAACGCATATATTAGTGAAAGGTATTTTTTTTTTAATTAATTTCAATTGTATTTGCACTACTAATTGATAACATAAAACGTTGTTCAATTAATTTATTGCACCTTGACTTTCAGTCACTCACAAAGGTGCTGGTCGTTTCCTATTTGATTTTTTTCTTGTTCAACCAGGAATCAGAATTTTATAAAAAATGACTTTAGTAAAATATTTTTAAAGAAAAAAATGGTTTGAAAATGTTTAATCATCCAAATGTAAAGGTGCCCACTGACGGTCGATATTCGGGCAATCTGGTTACCGCAATTTGATTGCCGGCGAGCGGATTACTTCAATATCGCCACAGAATGTTCAGCGGCGATGAAATTTTTGCTTCTAAACACGTATCTACGTGGCGATTTATAGGCATTTTTAATTTATAATTTAATTTGCCGGATCTTACAAGAAATCTAAATCCACGGCATACCTAAATCTACAGCATACCGAATGCCTAGGTAAAGGAACATCGATTGTCCCTTTTTATGTACATTTTAAAATGATGAATAATAACGTAGCGAGTTTGTGCAACAGGAACACCTTTTCATGACGTCTCCGTGTCCGCAACTGTAATTTTTGCAAAATTTTATTGTGGCGCCGGTTGGATTGTTCGACAAATTTCCACATGAATGGATTCTTTAATTCTGGCGATCAGTTCGCTTGAAAATCAACGCATCAGTGAACCCCGTTTATTCTGGCCAGAATGAACGAGTACTTGCGAAAAAAATTGGCAATCTCATCGCCGCTGCACAATCTGTGGCGATATTGAAGCAATTAGATTGCGTCAACCAGATTGCCTGAATATCGACCGTCAGTGGGCACCTTAACACTGATAATTTGCCATGCTGACTTATTTTTTTGTACGAATACAATTAACGTGTTCTACAAAAAAAAGACTTTTTAATAATAATAATTTTATTATACCATACAAAGAAAATAGCAGTTCCAGTATAGTAATATCACATTAAAATATAAAAACTTTACAGTTCATGAATTCTTGTACACTATCGAAGCATTGTGCGCGTTCAACGGACGGCAGCTGCTGAGTTGCTTACTTAGCAATCGTTTGTGATTGGTTCACATTAAGGTGATAGCCAATCACAGACGATTGCTAAGTAAGCAACTCGGCAGCTGCCGTCCGTTGAACGCGACTATTGTTTTTCTAGAAAGTTCTTCAACTGTTTCTTGAAGGAGGGTAAGGGTTGCTCTCTCCAGCTTATTGGAATTTTGTTGTACTCGTAGAGTTACAAATGGACATGTTGCGCCTCTGTGGTTGTGGCTATTCTGTGATACGGGATGTTGATGTTTTGGTTTCCTCTCAGCTTGTAGTTGACTTCCTCTCCTCTAGGTTTCAAAGAGGAACTTTGTTTTTTTGCTGCCATTGGGTTAGAGTGTATGCATTTGGGAGAGTTAGGATTTGGAACTTTTTGAAGTAAGTTTGCAGTGAGTGTCCAGTGCTATCGCTCTGACAGTTTTTTTTCTGTAATGTGAAAATTATTTTCGCATGAGCAGATCTTCCCCATACCCTTTTAGGGTCAGTTATAATTAAAGACTCCAAATATTAGATCGGTTTATCCGCTCAATTGTATATTACCCACTGCTCCTGCTGATCTAAATCTCAATCGGTCCAGTGCCGTATAACGGCTATATGATACTCGTACATTGGTATAACATTTTTGACATTAAATATTTTTTTTGTACTTATTCCTTATTCTTGAAATTATGTCGTATCCTCAAAAATACAAAGAATAACTAAATAAAACGTGACGAAGTTGATAGTATATTCTCGCTATATCGGAAAAATAATTCGTATTTCAATCGGCGCACATTCCTTTATGCGCATCAAAGCGCCCATGCATTCGGTACTATTTTTTTTTTTGGAGACTTTAGTTATAATACAGAGTAATTTTTAATCATTCAGAATAATTTGAATTTGCCGCCAATTATTGCTATGTTGGCAATATACCCTCATGTTTATTTTTTTAATTACAGATTACAGTTGCGGACAGAAAATTTCGGTTGTCACTGTCATTCCACTGACGTAAAAATTGAAAAATTCTTTTGCTAGTCCGTCAGATGAATGACAGTGACATCCGAAACTTCTTGTCCGCAACTGTACATTTTTTATAATGTATTATATGGCTAGAGCTCTAGGAAAAGTGAAAATACAAAACACAATAACTATACATGTAACTATGTATATATGTAACATGTGTTTTTTTAAAAATGCCATAAAGGTTGGCCATGAAAATTAAAACTCATGTCGTAGCTTGGCATCTAACACATGCCAAATCTGAAAATTTAAAGTAAATGAATGGAGCTAAGACATGAATTTTCTTTTTCACAGCCACCCCTTATGGCATTTTTAAAAAAACACATAGTATAAACAAAGTTAATGAGTTATTACTTAATTTTTTTTCTATCTGGCCGCATTGAATACGTGAAATCCACTAAAAATTACTGCGACAAGTTCAAACTGTTCTCAATCGTTAATGATCGCTTTGTATTTTATAAATAAGCGTCACCAGTGTTGCCAATTTAGTTATTTTGTTACTGGATTTGGTGACTTTCTATTGAAATTTCAGACAAATTTTAGTATTGTCCGTTTACTTTGACATCCGCACTGTCAAACTGACAGGTAGGTCTGTTCCAACCACGCTTTGTCACGGTTTCGAAACCGTCACAAGCATGCACCCATCAAAGTTTTACACTGGACAAAGTTGTCAAAATCGATCGTTATTTCGGTGGGCAACTAATCATGACGGTTTCGAAACCGTCACAAAACGTGGTTGGAACAGAGCTAGTATGTTGACATCTCTGCGCGTTTGTGACATTTCCTTTTTTATTCATCAGTATTTTTAAATTTATTCATAATAATTAATACATTTTAGACACGCTGTTAATTTTGAGAGCAAACAAATATTTTCTAACGTTAATTATTGCTACCTACCTTTTAGTATCTACCTAGTTGACTCTGTATAAGTTGCGACCGCGGGGGGAAAGTCGTCGGTATTGAAGAAAACCTACCTGGAATTATGCCCAGCTCAGTGGAGACGGGATGGGCTACAATTGGATTGTCGGTAGCTCGATACCTGGATATAAAAAAAGGGGCGCCACCTACCGAATACAAGTTCCAAGTAGTACGGTGAAAAACATGGCACCCTAGGACTGCACACGTAGTTAAAAAGTTCGAGATTCCGTCAGATTTAATATCCGCAAAGCGTAAGTGTTTGTCAGATACCCTGTATATAACACAACTATTGGTCATCCTGTATATAGACAATAAATAAGAATACGAAAAACGGTGATGCAGTGTTCATTAATACGCAACAAAATTCTGGTCCAATAAAATGAGCGAAACGCCCCTGTAGCCTTAACAATATGCTCGAAAATAAGTTCGTTACGTTAAATAATTTAGAAATTACAAGGCGTCAGCTAACGCGAAATCACCAGCGAGGATATCCTATGCGGCTCACAAAATAACATACAATAAATTCTGCCGGAGGGACAGTAAACGCATTTACAAGAACGAAACTTTATAAAAATATGCAACTAAACGCAGATTCTTAAGGAACCAAAGCCTTCGGCAGGCAAGAGCGGTGTCACGAGGCACCGAAGGTACCCAATAATTAATTTAAACACACGTATCAATAAAAGACACAGGGTTAGTACAATACCACACTCGAATCCCACCAATTCTACGTTACGTTCAGTCTGCAAGGGGGCTGCAGCGCACAACACTGGCTCGACCCAGATCGGCAGCTCTTTCAGGGGTTCCGGAGCGACGAACGACTGTGTTACAGTAGAAGAGGCTCTCGGATACGGTGAATATTCACGCCAAAACTCGTTCGGGGAAATTCAAACGGTTACGTCAACGTCAGATTTTCCAGTTTTTTAACCCACACGTAGTTGCTAACGGAAGAAAGTAAAAGAGAACAACGACAATGAAACAGAACCGAAAAGACTTACCCCTTTTAGAATAAAGGCCCGAAGCGATAAGAAACTGCGATATGCGGCAACACGTGACGTCTTCGGCCAAAATTCACGACACAGACTTTATCTGCTATCAAAGCACTGGATTAATCTTCCAGAAGTTGTTCACGAACGATAAGATCCCCAAAAGCCTTTGGGTGGTAAGTTTCAAACACAAAACTACAAAATTAGTCCTACCGAAATGGCTGCCAAACGCTCGTGAAGTGCCATCAATACCACGCCGGACATCGAAGACACGCTTCTTCCGCTCTGAATTCCAGAAAAATCTTCAGTGTCCCCATCTGTCATGAAAAGCGACTAGAAACAACTTACAAACGAAATAAAACCAAAACCTTAGAGTTTGTAAGCGGATAGAGCGATCACTGAAGCCAAAGTAGAAACAAAAGATTAGGAAATCGGTAACGCAAAAATGAAACGTAATATTATACGCCATATCATACCTAATCAGGGGCCCAATTGTTGAAATCATTCGACATCATGTCGTATGCGCAATTCTCTAGTTTTGTATGAGTGTCTACGTCATTTTGACGTCATGTCGCATACGACATTTGTCGAGTGATTTCAAGAATTGGCCCCCTGGCTTTTATCCATTGACATGTTAGTAACTGAATATACAAGTACAGCAGCGAGCAAGAATTTGACATGCCGTTCGTATTTAGACAAATTTGATAAATCAGGCTTTTATTGAGGTTATATTTCTGTCAAAATTTGTATCAAACGTCAGAATTACTAGTGACTTTTATAAAGTTATATGTATTAAACGTCAAAAGTATTAAAGAGAGGTGTACATTGTGCCCGGATTTTATTGTCCGCTACTGTACACTCAAAGCAATGATTTTTTTTTCCAAATTTTTACACTGACAGTGCGGATGTCAAGTAAACGGGCTATAAATTCAGACATGTCTGAAATTTTGTGATTTTGATTTAGTGACATATCTGGAGATTTTTCCATTCAATAATAATAACTAATTTGGTTATTTTTTTTAAGTTTGAAAGTCGAGACTCGGGTTCTTCTTTACTAACAAAACCTGTACATTTATGCCCAATGTTGTCAATTTAGTGATTTTCTGTTAACGTTTCTTCTAATGACACAGTATAAGAATCACACAGTAGCGTTACTGGAGTATAACTGTCACATTTGCTCTTTTGTTTGATACCTACCCAGCTGCAAATTACATTGCATTTCCATAAGGGTATCAAATGGAATGACGTTTTTTTTTTTGACACTGACGTTTAAGTGACGCTACTGGGTAATTACTTATACTGTGCTAATGAGTTCAGATATGTCGAAATCTAGTGATATCGTGACCGATTTAGTGACAAATCTACGAATTTCATTTGAAAACAATCTTAAACATTTTGTGATGAGTTCATGACATCTGTCATAAAATAAAATTAGCCATGTTCGCAAGCCATAAACACCGCGTTGTTCTTTATCAACATGTGCAAACAAAAGAATTTTATACTTTTTGTTTTTTTTGGCAATTTGCAGAAGCAGAAAGAAGACGTAGAAAAAAAAATGAATAACAATCGATTCCTGTCCCTTTTTTGAACGACAACAATACTCGAAAGTTTTCTGTCCTACCGTCGATCTTATTTCGTTTCTTTGTCTTTCGAGAAAGAAAATGTGCTGTAAAATTTGTTTAACATTTGACAACGATAGGTTTTCTTATATTCAAACTAATTTTGAAAAGAAGATGAAAGAAAACCGAATAGAATACCAAAAGAATACTTCTTGGTTTTCGAGCTGAAACCACTTTGATAGTTTAATTTAGAATTTTTATTACGCCCCCCCCCCCTCCCCGTTTAAATACTTTTAAAATTCACTTCGTGTACAAGAAAAACCTATTTGCTAAGATTTTTTACGAAAACAAAAATTTTATTATGATTTTATTCTTTCCCTAAATCGTTGACCTTGCATTCGTTAAACAATCGATCGTCTTTTGTTTATGTTTTTTGACAAAAACTGTCAACTGCAGCTTTTTTTTATAATTTTCACGGCTTTTTAATACTAAGGTCAATGTTGCGAATCCTAGTACGCTGATTTATAGACAAAACATAGTTTGATTTTTCGGTATTTGTTTCTAATAGTGAAATTTTTAGTGAATTATTGTCTGTTTCTAGTGACATTTTAGTGATTATTTAAGCTAAAGGCGAAAACCTATTGGCAACACTGGGCGTTGCCAGTTTTAAACGTTGCTCAATCGATTCAGAGATTAAGTTCATTCTGAATCTCTTCATATTCTTATACACTGCGTTCGTAAGGTATGGAATAAATTCATTTTCTACGAAATAAACGATTTTTATGTAAAATCCTGAAACAGGTCGATTTTTAATTTAAAAATGACACTATTTTAGCGGAATTTTGTATATCCCCCTCCAACCCCCTCCTAGTGACAGTTGCCCCTTTAAAATTTTTAAACGGAATGGGGGTCATGTGATACCTCATTTGAAAGGGCTTTTCATTCTCTATTCTGTAGTATAAGAATTGTTTTTTAATTCCTATTTTTTCTAAAAAGAATAATACATTTTAAAATCAACAAGCAAAATTTTAAAATGAAATAATTTAAATGAAATGCTCGAACTGCCCCTTGAAGTTGACTTGAATTGAGTTGAGTTGATTTCATAATCCATGGAAACTGATGTTAATAAGGTTTGTCAAGTATTTAATAACAAGTATCCGAACAGACCTCCCATTACACAATCCACCATCAGCAAAATTGAAGCCAAATTTAGAGAACTTGGTCATATACGAGATTCTCCTAAATCTGGTTGACCTCATATTTCAGAGGACACCCAAGTAGATGTTCTCTTGAGTTTAGAAGAACAACCCCATAAACCTTGTAATGAGGTTGCGTTAGATTTAAGGGTTTTTAAAACATCGGTTTGGAAATATTTTAAAAAAAGCAAATGACATCCGGCAAAATTAAATTAGTTCACGAGCTGAATGAAGACGATCCTGACCGCAGAAATGAATTTTGTGAAGCTATGATGAATCGATGCAACAGCGATCCACAGTTTGTAAGACGAATACTTTACTCAGACGAAGCAACATTTACGCTACATGGAAATGTGAACCGACAAAACTGTAGATACTGGACCCCGGTGAATCCTCACTGGATGAGAGAGATCCATACTCAATTTCCTCAAAAACTGAATGTCTGGGCGGGAATAATACATGGGAGAATTATGGTCCATATTTTTTCGATGCGCCTCTTACGGGGGAAAGATATTTAGAATTTTTGGAAAATGACCTTATACCGGCACTTGCTACCCTTTTTCCCAATGATCAAGATCCGGATAGACCAAATAACAGCTTATGGTTTCAACAAGACGGAGCACCGCCGCATTATGCGCGACGCGTGCCGGATTATTTGGATGACGTTTTCCCCAATAGATGGATGGGGGCAATTGAGTGGCCGGCTAGATCTCCTGATCTAACACCTCTCGATTTCTTTTTATGGGGATTTCTAAAAAGTAAAGTCTATAGAACTAAACCAAACAGTCTTGAAGAACTAAAAGACAGAATAAGAAATGAAATACGAGGAATCAGTCCGGAAATAATCGACAATGTTTAGCATGAGTTTGAATTTCGTCTTGGTTATTGTCAAGGGTAGGAGGAGGACATTTTGAACACTTTCTTTGATATTGGTGTTATTATTTTTATTTCTACGTTGATTACATACATTAGTATCTAGTTTCTACTCGTTTTCATAAAGAATTTAAAAAAAAATTAAAAAATTGGGAATTAATCAAGTTACCCTGGAAATGAAATGTTTAAATTATTTCATTTTAAAATTTTGTGTGTTGATTTTAAAACGTATTATTCTTTTTAGAAAAAATAGGAATTTAAAAAAATTCTTATACTACTGAATAGAGAATGAAAAGCTCTTTCAAATGAGGTATCACATGACCCCCATTCCATTTAAAAATTTTTAAGGGGCAACTGTCACTAGGAGGGGGTTGGAGGGGGAGATACAAAATTCCGCTAAAATAGTGTCATTCTTTAATTAAAAATCGACCTGTTTCAGGATTTTACATAAAAATCGTTTATTTCGTAGAAAATTAATTTATTCCATACTTTACGAACGCAGTGTATACTCTGTCGGGCAATAGATTGGAAAATATCCTAACATATTGAAATACCCTAAAATCGTGTGGCATCGAGTGAGCAAATCATGGACTTGCAGTTGGTATAAATGTTGTATATGTCCGCGGAATAATACTATTGGTTAACGATAGGCGTAGGAATATTTGACATTTGTTGACGTTGCTTTGGTTAATTTTTCTTTCATTGTTTTCGTTGTTTAATACAAAACCAGCTTTTCTTACAGCTCATCAACTTGAAATAGACCTTGGAGTAAGTAGTTTTCTACAGAAAAAAGTATACGAGTATAATTAGTGGTAGTATGTTTGTTGCAGGTTACTTTTCTGCAGAGCTTTTGTGTTTCATTATGAATCCTCTAAATGACATAATAAATCAGTTAGAGAACGTAGTGGTATCAGTTTGACATATTAGTTGCTTTCCATTATGCGTGCTGGAGTGTATTGGTGTAACTCTGGGTTTCTCAGACGATGAAAATCTGTGAAAGTCGAACATACCCGAGCAGCCTGGGGTGCTCTGTAAAAGACAAAAATAGTATATTGATTTACAAGTTTAGAAAAGTGACAGTTTTCCAGTAAGTGTAAATGTTTGAATTCACGAGTGAGCGTTAGCTCACGAGTGGATCAGATTTACACGAATATGGAAATTCACTTTTCTAACGTGTAGATCATGCTATTTGTTCGTGTAGTTGACGAAAATAACGTTAAAATGATGAGAGTGTCGACGAATAATAATAATACATCAAGGTATGTCAAGCATTTGTTGACATAGTAACAAAACATCAATCTGTGACATCAATCAATCAATCTTCGACCTCTGATACGTGAAAATGAATGAAAAAAGTGTTGCTAACGGAAACGTGAAGAAAAGTGTTGCTAACAAGACAAGCCCCACTTTTCTTCACGATTTATGATTAAACATTGTGTCATTTTTCTGTCAACTACACGAAAAACATCATATACTAACCTTATATAAAGCACATTATAAAGGTCCAGTTCATATAGTAGATAAGACATAAAGTTATTCGTTTACCTCCATATCATTTTATATTCAACCCAATTGAAGTGGTGTGGAGTCAAGCAAAATATCTTTATGATCAGGAAGTAGGTATTAAGAATTAAGAATCTAGTTGAAGCCTGGACAAAAGCTGTAGAAAGTGTTACTTCAGAGCAATGGAGTAATTATGTACGCCATACGGAAAACATTATCTTTAAATATTGGGAAAAAGAAAAATAGTAGCAGTTAGAGATCTCATTATTAAAAGTGATAGTGTTTTTGTTTCTGAAAGTGAGAATTATTGGAAATAAGCATAGATTTTTGCTATAATAAAACTGTGACTTTAAAATCTGTCCTAAAATAAAGAATGTTTTTAAATGTGCTATAAATTTCAACTTTACAATGGCTAGACCATCTCGAACGCATGAATAAAACCAGAACAGTAAAGGAAATAGTGTAGAAGGTGCCACAGAGAGAGAAGAAAAGGGTTCGACCAAGAAGAAAATGGAGAGAAGCTGTGATGGAAGACGTCAGAGAACAAGGGATCGACAACTGGAAAGAAGCGGCGAAGGACAGACAGAGATGGATGCTATAGGCCCAAGAGGCCTGCAAAATGCCACATACATATTATTTTCAACTACACACACCGGCAAATTTAAAGGAACAGATTGAAATTTTTGTTTATTTCTTAATTTTATTATTTTATAGCCTATATCTAGATAGCTTTGAATGCTGCACTAAACAATTGAAGTTTTAAATGTCAATACTTCAAACATTTGTGTTGCGTCTTACATTTGAAACACGTTTTATCTATAGATAACAATTAAGTTGTTGTTAAGTATTCAGTTTAAATTGTTCAAATTTGTTGGAATTTGTTTTCTTTTGATTTGTTGTCGTCAGTTTGTTTTATTGTTAAACCAAGTTAGTAATAATGGGTGACTTAGTACCGACTGATATTGCTATTGCCGTAGCAATGATTGAACATGGTCGAACATACCGTGAAGTTGCCCGAAGGTTTGGTAAATCAGAATCAACCATCCATCGTAACGTAAGTCGTTGGCGGCAAACCGGGGAGTATGTGAGAAGAAGAGGGCAAGGCAGAAAACACTCAACCACGGCTGCAGATGATCGTTTTATAACGTTACAAACACTGCGAAACAGACGTCAAACAGCACTTCAAACAAGAAGCCTACTAGAACCACCATAAGTGAGCGCACGGTAAGAAGAAGACTTAAAGAAGTTGGTCTCAAGTCATACGTGCCCATAAAAGCTCCAAGATTTCAGAGACGTCTTCGCGTAGCGCGATTAGAATTTGGTCGAGAACATCGAAATTGGAATGATGACCATTGGAGTCAAATTTTATTCACGGACGAGAGCCGTTTTTGTATAAATTCAATTGATGGTAGGAAAAGATTGTATCGATGCCAAGAAGAACAAAATGCACTCTTTAATTTTACTACTACAGTATCTTTTGGTGGAGGTTCAATTATGGTGTAGGGTGGCATTTGTTTGAGGACACGCACAGAGTTAGTGGTGATTGATGGCGGAGCGTTAACTGCAGATAGGTACATCAGAGATGTTCTCCAAGACCATGTGCCCCATATATCAGAGAAAATTTCACCCTAATGCACGATAATGCGCGCCCACACGTCGCCCACTGCGTAACTGACTTTTTAAACCAAGTTGGTATAACAACAATGATTTGGCCAGCGTGTTCCCCTGATCTGAACCCGATCGAACATGTATGGGACATGCTAGGCAGAAAACTTAAGTCAAGAATTCCTGCTGTTCAAAACTGAGAAGAAGTAAGAGCTGCATTGATTGAGGAATGGGACAGATTACCTCAAGAACTGATCGATGACTTTATCAGAAGTATGGGAAGACGAATGATTGCAGTCGTAAGGGCTCGTGGGGGGTGTACACGCTATTGAAGCAAAAGAAAAACACAGTAAATGACTAGCCAAGTTCAAAATGTATACAATAAAGTTATTCTGTTTAAAACCATATTTTGTTCAAGTCTGAGTTTTTTTCTTCTTCGACAGGTTTCATATGGTACAACTTTTGTAAAACAAATTACAATTACTCCATCTAACTTCGTATTAGGAGACTATCTAAGAAATACGACACTATACAGAAAATAATTAGATTTTCTCTCTGATCCTTTAAATTTGCCGGTCTATGTATAATAAAGAAAAAAAGTTATAAAATAAAATGTATTTTGTTTAATATTGTGTATGTTTATTCTTTACAAATATTCCTATTAAAACTAAGCAATCCCGTTCGTACATAATAGCTGCTTTCTTTCGTTGAAAAGTTTGAATCGTGATTCGAATAATTTTTCGTTACCCGCTCTGGATCTGAATGCATTTCAATCCAAGCGGATCGTAAAACTGGAAGATTGAAAGGGTAAATGGGATTACCGATCGGGATTGAAATTTCACGAAGATCCATTTGCAAGTGAGCATCCATCTTTGAATCTAAACGCGTTATGTTGCGTTTGGATCAAACGAAAGAAAGCAGCTAATACCAATGGTAATATTATGTTCTAAAATTTCAAATTTTACCGCCACTTATGGTACTACTTTTTCTTTTATTAATTCTGGTTATCTTTCTGTCAACTAATCTATCGCCGGATAGAGTATAATTTCTTTTTCCTCGAAACTAAGTACGTGTTTAACATAAATTCAATTTACAGCTTCTTTAAAATTCACAGTTACGTCTTGCTAACTTATGTACGCACATATTTCTATCGATGCGAGCTTACATTTTTCCCGAGTACAAGTGTCAATAACGGATTTAGGATTTTTGTTGTAATGTGGCTTAAGGCATATTGACTTATCTCGAGACGAGAACGATGTGCGGGTGTATCGAAAGCAGCTGATTAACTTGTAACACATTTGGAGTGCTCAATTTCAGATTTTGAAAGGAAAATGCAACTTTACGTTTTTCAGCCGCATTGTCCAAAAAGAATTACTGACATCCAATCATGGGCAGTCATCAATGATCAAAGAAATTATTCGAACATTACACTGAATACCTTCCTACTCCTAAACATGGGGGCTACCCTCCCTCCGAGTAAAAAACTACATCGCTTTTATTACGATACCCAGGTTGGCAGGTTGGTTTTTCGTACATTCAATTCTAACTACGTTCCATTGTTGCAAAAATTCAAATATTCGAGGTACACGATCAGTATTGATATCGTGCTCATCACTATAAATTATATTCTGTGAATCAAAAATAAGCAGTGATCGAAATAAAAACGAATTAGAGTAGGCATTGGAATTTAAATGTGTGTCTTGGTCGATATTAACTGTCAATCAAAGAATCAATTGTGACAAATAACACGCCGGAAATGTTGTTCAAAGTTAGCCACGTAGAGTCCAAAAGTGTCTCGATGCAGGCACTTTACGCATCTAGTTTAATTTTCTTTTAAATAAAACGTTTTTCAAATTAAGTTTAGGTTCGAATAGAAACGTCAAAAGTGACGTCCGATGAGCTAAATGCACGCATGCGTGTTTGGTTGCAACGCCAACTCTAATTCGCTTTTTCTTTGATCACTCGTTATAAAAGAGATATTCTACAAGCACCTTATACAGAAAATTAATTTAGTTGTTTGTTTTGATTTGATTGAAAGGTTTTGGAATTGCCTTTGTAACTCTATACCTGTACATGTACATATCTTATAATAATAATAAGAAGAAAATTTATACCGATCGTATTTTTTTTATGGATAATGTCTCCAAGAACAAAACATATTTTAACACTGAACTGACAATTATGTTTTCGCCTGCTGCGTCGTAAAAGCAAATTGCTCGCCGACGACGACTCCCTCAAAAAAAAAAAAATTTCATCATTCGCAAGCTAAAAACCGGGCATATTTTTGGTGGGCGCGTTAATACGCGCAGCCTTGCTTTCGTTTTCATGAATATTCATCTGGAAACGCGGAGCACCCACCTTAAACACGAATTAATCTTGAAATTTAATAATCGCGAGTCGTCTTCTAAAGAAGAAGAAGAGCCTAATCTTTTGCAGCCACTTTTCAATGCTGTCCATACATAATCTGTTGCGAAATGTGATTTATGTGTCCTTGACGTTCTCACATGCAGCTTCAGTACCCACACACAGTATGTGGCCATGCTAACTTGCAATTGCGCTTCGTTCCTTATCTATTTTTATTTATGCCAAAATAGTTACGCAAGAGATCATACATTTAACTGGAGTTCTTCATCATGGATACAGGACGTTTCAAATTATTTGAAACACATAGTAAAATAAAGTTTATGACCAACATGACACGTTAAGTATTTTATAAAAAAAAGAAGAGTGAAAATTTTGGATGTATAATTTATGAATGCTAGACCAAACCTTCTTCTCATAAAAATTCTGTCGCGACCGCTAATTAATGAAAGACAATTAATTCAAATCACGTAGAAAATGCGTGGTTGCATTTTAATTTAATTCTAAACGCACTGAATCCACAGAATGCAATTAGAACTTTGCGTGCGCTTACAAGTGAAATAGAAGTTGCACTTCAAAAATAAACTTTTCCCATCAAAAACGATCTGGTTATAGTAATTGTCTCCGATTATTTTTTTTAATGAAAGCGGACGGTATTTAAAAACAAATGATGGATGATGCACCGTAATTTTTACATAATGTTATTTTGCATGAGCTGGCCGTCGTTATCAGACACATTAGTGCGGAAATGCAATCTGCAGGAAGCAAACTCATATTTTGTGGTGATGCAATTATATCTGCAAAACAAAATTATTTGTTTACTCTTGCATTATTTTTATCGTGTGTGGTTTCAAAAAAAAAAATCTTGCGAAATTCCTCTTGTTATTAACAAAAAAGAAGATAATTTAGAAACCCTCAAAAGGTCAATAAAATGATTATAAACTTGTAAGAATTGATCAAATGAATTAGACTTGGCGATGCAACTAAACACGCATGTATGGCAGTTAGTTCATCGGACGTGTTCCTTCAGTCACTTTGACGTTTTATACAAAGCAAGAAAACATTTTTAAAAAATTAAAGCAGATGCGTAAAATGACCACTGCCTGCTGCATTAAGACACGTTTGAACTCTATGAATAACTACGTGAGTAACGTTAAAGAACATTTCCGGCGTGTTATTTGTGTTACAATTGATTGACAATTAGTATTAATATGATGTTATTCAAGGCATGCATTTAAATTCCAACGCCCACCCTAATTCATTTTTATATTGATCGCTTTTGACATACATCAAAGTTTGACATAATTTTTCAGTAAAGCGGATAACAGATTTTTGTTGTAATACAGTTCTTTTGTCAGTTGTCTTAATTAAAATTTGATTTAATAAAGAGAAATCATCTGTGTTTGCATATAATTACCTTAATGTAAAAATTGTTTTGCTTAAAAAAATGTACATATAATAAATTAATAACCTAACAAATATAATGTAATAAGAGTATAATCAATTGTAAACATCTACATTATCCATCTGTTTTATGAACGGCCGGTATTACCAACGCTTTAAGGAGACCTTAAATTTAATTCGTGTTTAGAATGTGATTGATGTTATACAAACCAAGCAGAAATGTCACAATCTAGACACGACTTAAATTAAGGTCTCCTTAAAACGTTGGTAATACCGGCCGTAATTACCTTAAATACATTAAATAACTTTTTAATATTGACATGTAATATTAAATATTATGTAAAGAAGTGGGTGGCCATATCACAGAGAATACTAAAGATCGAGATGGAAATTGAAAAACAAACAAGTACAACATTAATAATTGTGTATGGACCAAATGAAGATGAAGTAGTAAAACAAAAGGAAGAGTTCTGGGAACAATTAGAAGAGGCAGTGGAAGATATTAGAGGAAGAGTAATAGTTTTGGGGGATTTTAATGGAAGGGTTGGAAAGAAAGACGAAAAATCAGGAGGAACAATTGAAATACACGGAGAGATGACAAGAAATAACAATAGGCAAAGACTTATTGATTTCTGCCTAAGCAACAACTTAGTAATTATGAACACGTTCTTCGCTCACAAAGAAATACACAAATATATAAGAGAAGTCAGGAGTAGTGGTGAGAAATCAATCATAGATTACGTACGTGCTAATAAACCAAAATGACAGGAAAGAAGTCAAAGATACTAGAGTGCAAAATGGACCACCATTATACTCAGACCATTACTTACTAATGGTAAAAATGTACATCCTAAAAGGAAAAAGGACAAGAGATAAAATGCGCAAGAAGCAAATGACAAAAGAAGTAATAAAAACCTATAAATTAAGACAAACAGCAATAGCAATAAAATATAAAGAGAAAATAGAAGAAGAAATGAAAGAACTGAACAAATTAGACATAATATCCATTCACGATCTTTTTAGACTCTAGAGGGCCGTGCATCGTCTATATTGCTTCTTATACTCTACGATGACATGAAGAAAGTAAAATAATAACATTAAAACAAATAATTACTTGTGATTATGTTACTAAGTCAAAATGCTAAAAATCATCAATGTTTTTCGGCGTCAGTTTTCAAAAATATAACCATCAAATTAAAATGGAACATATCCACTTGGAGGTACCAACAAAAATGTCACCCTAACATGGCCTACTCTGAGGCCCGGTTTTTCGATCGCAGTTTAATTTTAATCTTCGGTTTATCACTATAGCAGCAATGGAAATAAACTGAAGTTTAAAGTTAAACTGTGATCGAAAAACCGGGCCTGAATCTAAAAAGATCGTGAATGGATTATAGGTAACAACTTGGAATCTTTATGAACAAATATTAAAACTGTATTACTGAAAGTTGCAAAAGAAACCTGCTGCACTATAAGTAATAAAAGCAGAAAACAAACAAGTTGGTGGAATGAAGAGATAAAAGACGTGCTAAAACAAAAAAATTACAACTGGAAGGAAGAAATACTTAAAAATGAAAACGGAAATATACTGCAACGACTATAAACAACAAAGAACAAAAGTAAAAGAATTAGTCAAGATAGCAAAACAAAAGTCGTGGCAAGAATTTGGAGAAAAATGGAAAATGATAGATTTAGCAACCAAAAATTATTTTACAAAGGATTGAAATCACTTAGAAGCATAACAGTAAGTACATCAAACCAAAAGAAGGACAAATATTTGAAGAGGACAAAGAGATTAGGGCAAGGTGGAAGGAATATTTTGAGGATGTGCTTAATGTAGTGTCACCACAAAAATGTTAAAAGAGAAAAATACTCCTGAATTAAATTACTGACTTACCGGATGACGAGTGGCGTTGTCTCTAAACAACGTTCTCCCAAGCTAGCACAATGGAGAAGGGGGTTGGTATTTATTAAGGGCGCCAGGGAGTATGTACCCCCGGTTGCAAGAACTCCACATATAAGGCTCCCTCCCTAAGCCTAAATGCGTTCGCCTCAGATAGACCAATAATTTCAGGATATTTAAATTCACTGGTACGCTCAGCGCAGGTTCGACACAATAAAACTTTCACTGTGGTACAAAATTTATTGTAACACACAATATAAATAAATCCTAAAATAAGTAAACTGTTACTCGGTTACTTAGCCGACAACAAACACTAAAAGTTAATACGTACCGATAATCAGATCTGATTTTACATAAGTCAAGATAAGACTCTACGATATTGCAATTTGACTACTTAATTATCTACGGTGAACGTAGCGCAACATGTAGTCCGTAATTCTGATTCGCAATTTAATTATGCATGAACAACAACTAAAATCTAAACTGATCGGTCCGTAAACGTCAGATTGAATTACGTTGTACACCTAACCTTTATTTGACAGCTTGCCCAGTCCGGGGTCAGTGACGACGTTGCCAACCGAAACGCGGTGGTCGGTGGGTAATTACAACGCCCTCTGTTGATCGCGGATAGTGACGACAATCTGGATCAATCTGCTTTGGCTGGTCAGGTTCCCACGATCGGGTTACGGTACCCTCACAGGGCAGAAGCGCCTCCGGAGAAATAGGCCGAAAGCCTGGTCTAATAGCCGGCGTCAGAAAACTACATGCCCAAATAGGAAAAGCCTGAATGTAAAGGGAAAAAGGTTTCGTTAGCAGCCATTTTGATACACCCGCCATTACACTTTTTACATTACCTGGGACTAATTCGTTCCCGGGCTTCGAATTGGAGTCAAACTGACCTCCAAAGGTGTTCGAAGGTATTATGTGATTTTCCGGCACAGCCGCGATTGAGTTATTCCTCACAGAGAGCGAAAACTACGATAATTTCAAAACACACGCAAGTTACGTCCGACTTGTAACACACTTCGAACAAGAAAGGCCTTCATCAAGGCGAGTTTGTGGCAAGTGAAGGTTGCTAGGATACCAAACCGAAAAACCAGTCACGTGGCGTGTCACACGAATAAACGTGGAGTCGTAAAGGGAAGGAATGTAGTGTTGCCAACTGTGTTAAAACGCAGTTGAATGATGTTGTATCGCCACGATATTTTGGCGCGAGATTTGAACGTAACAGTAGAAGAGAACGTAAAGGAGCAAGAAGAAGAAGATCAGATAAGTATTAAACCAACAGAGGAACAAGAAGAAGAAATAAAGGTAGAGGACGTAAAAGAAGCAATAACAAAAGTAAAACTAGGAAAACTGCAGGACATGATTGCATAACTAATGGTAAAAAAATTTGGGCAGAAGAAGAATATCAAAAAATAGACTAAAAATGCAAAAAGCGACCCAACTTGAAGACTCACAAACTGGTTTCAGGTAGGGAAAAGGGGTACAAGACCACATATTTACAATAAAACAAATAATAGAAAAAAGAGAAAATAATAATACGTACTGTGTCCACGAATACAAGAGGAAAATCTTTTTTATTACTGATTTCTCAGAAAATTTTATTGTTTATAATAATTTTTGCCGTATTTGAAATTTTTAATTCTCATCTTACTTTTCCTGCATCTCGTCATCTAACACTGACATTCAGAAATTTCCACAGTTTTGGACTTCTGATATTATTTTTAATCGGATTTACAGTGGCAACACCGATGCCTTGATTTAAAAAATCAAAAGTGTAATTGAAATAAATTCAAGAACAAGCAGGGACAAACTGCTAAACGGCGTTTTGATATCTAAAAATTTCTGGTCATTTGTACCTCTTGGATCACCTATCCGTGGACACACGTATGGCTTTTGTAAATCTAGAGAAAGCGTTCGACAGCGTACCAAGGAAAGTAATTTGGGACAGCCTAAAAAGGCGAGGGGTGAACAGGAAGCTAAGGAACAGTGTAGAAAGTATGTATAAGGCTACAAGAAATTATGTACGAAAGGGAAATTCACAGCTAGAAATACTTGAAACTAAAGACAGGGAGGAGTGTTGAGCCCGACACTATTCAACATAATATTAGACGATGTATTAAAGGAAATAAATGGCAAAATAAAGAAACTACCTGTAGGATATAGAAACATGCAAGTAAGTCAATAAGCAAATGTGCCTTTGCAGATGATTTGGTAACATTTGCAAAAAACGAGATAGACCTCCAACACAATTTAGACACATGGTATAAAGCCCTACAAAATAGAAACGTAACAACGTAACGCCTGAACGGTCCAGTGGTAAGAGGACCGGGCTTGCAATCGCATGGTCGTCGGTTCGAACCGCACCCGGGATTTTTCTCGGGGGTGGTCGGTATCGACTTCAGGCACCCTTCAGTGTTGGGGATAAAATACGACACTGCTTCACCTTAAACGGCGAGAAGGTTGGAAGTAACAAAGCCATGGAACACTTTACACACACTCAAATACACTCCCGCTCCTGAGGTCCTGACAAGTCTTTGACTTAGGACCCCGTTGGGCAATCACCACAGATAAAAAAAAAACAATTAACACCGAAAAAACAAGAATAATGACAATTGGTAAAGAAGATAAACAGGTACTGATGGTATTAAATAACAAAAAGGTTGAACAAGTAAATGCGTTTAAATACCTGGGAGTAAAGTTACAGAAGCATGGTAAAAATGAAGCGGAAATAAAGGAAAGAACAGAGAGAGAGCAATCCGCCTATACTATGCCTTGAATTATAAATATGTAAGGAAAAAAGAGATATCAGTAAAAACAAAGATCACGGTTTTTAAAACTATCTACAAGCCGATATTAACATATGGCAGTGAGTTGGGTATTAACGAGACAACAAAAAAAGTAAAATACAAGCGGTAGAAATGAAACACCTAAGAGCAACTACAGGTATCACACAGAGAGACAGAATACGAAATGAAATAGTAAGAACAGAACTAGAGGTGGAACCAATCCTAAGGAGTATAGAAAAATAATATCTAAAATGGTTTGGACAAATGATACGAATGAATGACTCTAGAGACAACCAAAACAAATATGGCACACAAAGACACGAGACAACATAACTAGAGGCAGACCAAGGAAAAAGTGGAGCAATACTTGGCAAAATACTTGGAAGAAAGAGAAGCAGACTGGAACAGGGGAAGAATAATGGCAAAAGACAGAAAGAATCGGGCAAGATTTGTACATAAGTAAGGGACAATTAGATGCCTTAACACCTTTGGGTACAATAAGCCTTATTGATTATATACACGTATATGTATTTAATATTGATTTTAGAGTAAAAATGTAAAAAGTTTATTATAGCAAAAAAACTGTAAAGATTAGATACAGAAAACCTATAACAGAATTGAAGAGGAACATGAACACTGTCTATTCGTGAAAAGAGATTGGAGGGGGGGGGAGGATAGCATCTAAAAAAAATTAATAACGGCAGTTATAACACTACCGATTTTTATTGCTGTACGACAAACAATAAGTGTTTCAAGAGAAGTAGAAAATCAGAACGTTTTTAACAAAATATTAATTTACCCTTAGCTGGTTAAATAAATAGAAATATTTTATGTGCTACTGTTTAGAAGATTTTAGAAGATCTAGTATTACGTCTTTCTATAAGAAAATATTCAGGGTGTTTCATTAAATAAAATCCTGCTGCATGCTGTCATTACTTTACGTAACACTCTGCGTGTATCAAAATAATTTTAGGTTATAGCGCTCAATAGGTAGAATGTCCTTGTGAAAGAAAAAAATTCTATCTCGCTCTATAAATTAGCTATGGAAGAAGGGGAGTTCAAAAGCTCACTCTGTATATTTCAAGTAAAATTTTGGTTGAAATAATTTTGTTGGGGGTTGGGACGCTACACAGATTCAATTCAACATCAAGTCGACCAGAAATTTTCTGTTTCAATTTTTATTTTTGGCCATCATCAGCGAAATTCATCTCCAGACTATCCATGAAAACCGGAAGAGGGCGTAGCGCCCTCATTAAAATGTTAGTTGCAGTTTTTTTTTTTAATCTAATAGTTGCTCTTGATGCAATTAATTGATGTTATTAACTAACAGGTGTTAGTGTTAGTTATAATTTAAACATCACAGCTAACACTGGATGTATGTTTTTTTATTACATGCGGTAATTTTGAATCATCTTCGATCACAATAGATCTTTATAATTTGTTATCACTCGAAGGTTAATAGATGTATTTTTTTTTCGCCTTCCTAATTGCAAGTCATGTTTCTTTGATGTTAAGAAATGACATGGAAACCTGAGGACTCGTGGAATTGTAGCGTGTAGTTATAAGACCCATGAATGGACATTGGTGTATTATGCTTAGGTTCTGAATACAGCTCGTTGAGGGTTGACATTGATTGTCTTCGTAACATGCCCGCCCGCAAACCTACACAATCAACTCCATTGACACGGCAGAGTGACTTACGCAACCCTCGGTATTTCGTAATTAGCTGTTGCAAAATTGGGCGTCCGATCTAGTTTCTCACGTTCGCGGATATGCACCGGGGGCTCGGTAAAAGTCGCGCGCTCGCGTCGTCCGAACAATATTTTCAGTCCGTTATGTAAATAAATAAATTCATAAATTAATGCCCGGCACCGAAACGAGCTAATAAATATTCAAGGTTAATTACGGAAGACTCTAAAACGTGCACGTTAAAAACAAATTTAAATATTGCAATGAATCTCCCCTACTCTCCACGTCGCGTCGGCCACTTACTAATAAAATAACTTCGCCTTGATGACGTTCCTCCGTGTTTTATTGCTCGTAATGAAAATCATTTTGCGCTTCCACAAAACTATAGTTGTTCTGTGGTTGTTATTTTAAAAAAAATGGTGTTTCTAAACCTCATTATACTAATTACATCAACATTTTGAATTTTTAATTTAATTTTTAGCTCGCAGTTAACTTAAACATCATATTATTTAGGCCCAGTTTTACAATCGTGGAATACATACGGAATAACTGTTCGCCGAATATCCTTTAATGTTCCTCCATATCTACGTCACACCTACGTCACGTTATTTAAGAATAATGCTTATCCGACGATTGTAAAATGGTGCCTTAGTGTGATTTTTTTTTAAATTGAAACCCAACGTGCCTTCAAATGAATTCCCTCATTAAAATAAGCTGTGATTCTTTTTATAAAGTTGGCGACACGCAATACAAGACCCAGTACATAGTGCGCGTTCAACGGACGGCAGCTGCTGAGTTGCTTACTTAGCAATCGTTTATGATTGGTTCACATTAAGGTAATAGCCAATCACAGACGATTGCTAAGTAACCAACTCAGCAGCTGCCGTCCGTTGAACGCGACTATAGACAACATAACTAAAGATAGAAGGAAAGGCTTTGATTAAAAAAAATGAATTGTGAAGCTGCCATCTGTAGGGTTGGGAGAAACTAGCGACGCAAAGCGCGGGAAATACAAACGCTCTAAAATCAGATTAGTCGGGTTTATTTTTATATTTATCTTTTACTGCAAGTGTTCATTGTTCAGTATTGATTTAAATTGAACGCAGAAGAAATTCGTGCATTGCGTGATCTTAATTCTACGTGAATAGGTTTCAGTACACGTAATCTTTAATGGTAAATCCTATTATCTTGCACTTTTTAAATAACACCGAAAAACTAGCCCTAAGAAAGGTTGCAGTTTTAATATAACAGGTAACACAGAATTTAAAACGCATAAAATAACAAAAACGTTTATTAGTATTAATAGTATTGTATTACAGACATTTAAACAATTGTTTATTTGTCTGTGATTGTGGTATCACGTGTTTGATGAGCAGAGAGTCTAGGTTTTAATCAGTTTGATTTTTCATGAGGGTACGCTTCGAAAGAGTGGGGTCGTAACCAGTATACGATGCATAGATAACAGTGGGCGAGCTCGACGACGCTGCGAGTGCACGGAGCCGAACAATACGTTATATATGCCGTCTCGGTCGATTAACGCGCATAAAAAAACTGATTTAAATTTAGACTCCTTGTTGATGAGTGTTTGGTTTCGGGCAGGTTGGGCAAGGGGATAGTCAAAGAACAGACATACAGGGTAGCCACAAGTGAACGTATTTCTTCCACAACTCGGAAACGTTTGAAATAGGTAAAAATGGCATATTGACAGCAGTAAATTCAAATTAATATGAAAAATTATCTCTTATGCGTGGATGCAAATGAAAGCACATTTCTTGCAGAAATGAGTAGCAAAATAATTTTAGAATATGGAGAATATAAAAACTTTTGTATAAAATATTTTTACCTATTTTTAACGGTTTTCTAGTTATGGAAGAAATACGTTTACTTTTGTTAGCCTATATAACTTTTGTTATATGATTTATTTGTAGGTAACTTGTACCTGATTGCAAAATTTTGATGGCATCTGTTCAGAAGGATAAATGTGGAGACTTCTCAGTTACAACACTGCGTAAAATTTTGCCAGATGCATTAAACCTGCTGGACCCGTTGAGGCTGTCGAACAGATTATCCATGAATTCAACAAATTTCGCCGTGTCACTAGCCTCTGGCCTTATGCCCGATTTCTTCATCGCCTTATCTTGAGGTTAAATTTATCTGTCAGTTAGAATGTGACACATAAGTATGTGTACGGCCAACTGTACGTCACATTCCAACTGTTAGATAAATTAACCTTTAGTTAAATATGGTGAAGAAATGGGCCATTAACTGTGATCCTGCAATAAACAAAGTAATGATGGCACTATAATCTATTCACTCTTTTTCCTCGTCCCAGTAGGCGAGTTTGGGTGACATTTTTGTTGGTATCACAATGAAACATATACGTCAGATGAGACGGTTATGTTTATTTTTAATTTCATAATTATAATTTGAGTCTACTGACGGAGACGTTGTTGCCAGCTCGACTGTAGTGCATATTTCACGGTGCCATAGTCGGTGCTCCTTCGTATAATATTTGGCAACATAGTCAGATTAGTGGTGTGGAATTGTCATTAATATTTTTCATGTCAGATTCTGGCATCTATCAAACTTCAGGTCAGCAACTTAACGAAACGAGAACACGGCTTACTGAGACGAGGATAAAGAGTAAATAGATATTATGTATAATTTGGATTAGTTATCACAAACCAGACAATGTCAGTACATTGATCCCGACTGCAACAGATCTACTGAACACCTGTGTACAGTAAGAGACTTTAATGTTTTTTATATATTTGGGATCCAAATGATAGCTCCTGAGTTTTGGCATTGTGCGTAAGGTGCCTAATGTGCAGTCAAGCTGCCATGCCTGTACAACATCTGACCATTTCGCAATTCTCCGATTGTCTTCCATAGTAAATGTAATGTCTCCACTTAACATATTGTTCCGTATCCCTTTCACCAAGTGAGGGACATCAAATAATGGAACTATTTGTGTATTATCAACCTCAAAGAAATATCCACGAAAGTCCCGATTGGTTTGTGCATAATAGACTCATCTGTGTATAAAACTAGTATTATTTTGGTATTGTTATTGTATGATAGTTACTTACGAGAAACATCTACATTACTTCCAACACTACATAATCCTTTGCATGCAGTTCATGTTCATTTGAATTGTTTTGTACCATAGACATATCTACAAAATTCATATATGAAAAGAAGGTCAGCTATGACAATTTGAACCTTACTCATAGTAGGTCCACTCTAACATCACTTTCTGACCGTTTAGAAACCGCCAGAATCAGTTGCCCACTGAAATAATGATTGGTTTTGACAACTTTATCAAGTGTAACACTTTGATGAGCGCATGCTTGTGACGATTACGAAACGGTGAGTAACTGCTGCTGGAATATAGAATATAGTAGTGGCGCTGATGTCTCTGTACGTGTCACACAGGTGTAGTAAGTATACAGGGTGAGTTTTTTATCTTGAGACAACGCAATATCTCGAAAACTACACATCGAATCAAAAAACGTTGTGAATACAATTTGCTCGTCCCGAAGGGGCCTATCCAATGATACCAATCGCAAACCCCCACCCCCTTCTCCAGCGGGTGGAGCTGGGGGCAACTTTCAAATCGCAAATAGGAACCACCATTTTTTATTGCAGATTCGGATTCTACGCCTCAAAGTACGTAGGATTTGTCCAAATCTTTGTTTTGGATTTCTGACAGATGGCGTTGAATTTTTGCAAGACCTACTTTTAGCGTTACCCAGATACAACGACGTGGACGTAGTAGGTTTCTGTTCCCATCGGGGTGCTTGTGAGTCCCCTCGCTTCTCACCATCGATGTGCTTGTTTTAGATGAGTCCCCTCGCCTCTCACCATGGGGTCGCTTGTTTGAGGCGAGTCCTCTCGGCTCTCACCATCGGGGTGCTTGTTTTAGGTGAGTCCCCTCGCTCTTACCATCGGGGTGCTTGTTTTAGGTGAATATCCTCACCTCTCATCATCGGGGTGCTTGTTTGAGGTGAGTCCCCTCGCCTCTCACCATCGGGGTGCTTGTTTTAGGTGAGTCCCCTCGCCTCTCACCATCGGGGTGCTTCTTTTAGGTGAGTCCCCTCGCCTCTCATCATCGGGATGCTTATTTGCAATATTTCGAGACGAGTTCCAAAGATATTGGCAGCGCGGCGTTCAAAAAGCAACAACTTTAATTTAATTTTAATAACTTGTGTTATTATTATTTTGATAAAATGTTTAACATACAAGTTACGTCTTTTTTCAATAAAAAAGGCGGGTTCCCATTTGAGATTTGAAAATTGCCCCCAGCCCCACTCACTGAGGATGGAGGTGGGGGATCGCGATTGGTATCATTAGGTAGGCCCCTTCAGGTCGAACAAATTGTATTCACAACGTTTTTTGATCCGATGCGCAGTTTTCAAGATATGGCGTTGTCTCAAGATAAAAAAAACTCACCCTGTGTAATGGGAAAGCATGATAAATTTAAAATTTTTATGTTTGGAAAAACAGTGAACTAAAATTCTGAATTTCATTGCAAGTTTTAAACGAGATAGAAAAACACTCAGTCCGCACTAGTGCCGATACTCAAATATGGTAGGAGTTTGCTAATGTCATGCCACAGTATTAAAACCATAAGCTAAACTGTTTTTAAATTGCCTACATATAACTTTGGGTAGGCCCAAGGTTGCAATCGATTATTATAACCAATATCTTCAGCCATAAAATGTATGTGACAAACTCTACAGTTTGCATATACATTGTCTGGTGATCGAATTTCAAGTTCCTTATTGTTACATATCTGCTTCCATGTTGAATATCTTTCGGTATCTTTGCCAGGGTTGGGGAACCGATGTTTGGTTATGGGTTTTTGTGGACATGGACAGCCATTTACCACACAGTAGGCACCACCCATGCTGCTACGAATTGTATTATGGGCAATTTCTTACAATTTCGTTTATCAAGTAGGGCATCTTATACTTTCAGCGCTGAAACTTTATGATGTCACGCTGCAGCTTTAAAAAAGACACCTAAAATTGAACAGAGGTAAAGCTTAGGCAAAATAGCTGATTAAAGTACTTATTACATTTGTTGCGTTCGAAAATTATACGTCGTATGTACCTGGAGCGTATGATCTCATCTTTCTCACTTACGATATTAAACCTATTTTGTATCTCACTCATCCGTTTAAAAAAATGTAAACCAGATGCATCCGACGTATAATTTTCGAACGCAACAATTGTATGTAAAAAACACAGTTTTGGCGGGAAGTTTAAAATGTGACACCAGCACTCCAGCGGCTTGGGAGAAACTAATCGAAGCTCGTTTGCATTCTCAAATACAACTGAACACCCCCTGACCCAGTAATACCCAGTACCCAGTAGTGACACTTAGGCCCAGTTTTATAATCGTCGAATAAGAACGGAATAACTGTTCGCCACATATCCTTTAATGTTCCTCCATATCTACGTCACACCTACGTCACGTTATAACTCGTGTCTAAATAAAAACCTTGTCAAGTAGGCTACATTTAGTACTTCTGCTATGTAAATGCAATGAATAAATTCTTGATCACAACCCACTTGACCAGGTTTTTATTTAGACGCTCGTTACCAATAATAATGCTTATCCGACGATTGTAAAATCGGGCCTTAAACGTCACTGTGAAATTCGACCGCCATACTGTTTGATACCTATATACAAAAAATGTAATGTAATCTCCATTCACTTGTGTAATGAGTAAATAATTGTGATTTTTTGTTCTTATGTTGCGGTTGGTATTGCATTTAAAGTTTTGTCAATCAAATTATCGTTTGTCACAATTTAGTTGTCAATTGCAAAATGACCCGGAAATCCATTACGAAACAAACAAAGAACCACATTTAGGTATAAGGGCATTCAATAAAATGTTGGAAAAGCATGGAGAAGGTAGCCAAAGATCGAAAATAACAGCACAGAATTGAAACAAACATGATCTAAAAATAAAAGTCCCATTTACAAGATACTGGAACTAAAAGAAGTCAGGTTTCAACGGTATAAGTTACTAAATCATGTAACTTTAGTTACTCATTACAAAAGTGAATGTACTTTAGCTTGCAAATCAGTAGGTATCAAACAAGATGGCATATGTGACAGTTATACTCGAGTGTCGCTACTGTGTAGTACATTCTTATACTCTGACAAGATTGAGAGGACAGTTGTTACTAACTGTCAATGTCAAAAAGACATTGAAATCATAGCCTACTTTAATTAGGAATTTAATTGAATGCACGATACTTTGTATTAAAGAACCTTGTGAAAGAAGAAAATCTCTTGGAAAGTTGTCACCTTAAAGTTGAAATCTATTCTGTAACTCACGTATTTGTTCACCGATTCGGTTAAGGAAACCTGAATTATTTGCTCCTATAAAAGAAAACCTTTTCTAATTTTTTTTGGGCTGAAAAATATACGATACCAATGCGTTTTCTTTCTCAGTTCTTACGCGATTGATAAAACATTGACTTTATAAAGGACGTTCGCTAACCTACTTAATTAGTAAAGAAGGTAATTAAACGTTTCCTGTGGCGTTCATTGATTAATGTCAACTTGCATAATGCAGTGGTATTCACTTTTTTTTTTTTCATTTTTAACTTATTCGGTTTAATCAAAAGAACACATTGTCATTGTGTCGCTCTAGTACTACAGAAGAAGTACTTTGATGAAGCTACTAAAACCAGTAGATTTTAAGAATCGTCAATTGCTACATTAATTAACATTTTTCTAGACGTGGAAAGATTGTTACTTACACTCAATGTACAGGGTGATTCTTGAATATACCGACAATAGACATCACAAAACATGGGAAAAATAAACAATGAGAAAAAAAAGTGAATGAAATATTGTACTCCAAATGACGATACTTCTATGGCGAACAAATAGTCGACGATGAACGAAATATGTAAATACATAATGCAATGTTAGGTCGCAGGATGTCGCGACTTAAACTTTTCGAAATAAATGCAGTTATGAACGTGTATTATAAAGTGGATTTACAAACGTCCTTCTCGATATTTACAAAACGTAAGGCGTTTGTGAATTTTATGATATACCGAGCAAAAATCTCCACCATTCAGATCGCCTTGCTCTTTCAGAATTAAATAATTAGTTAAAAATTTGCGTAGCGAATCGCGTTACTTTTCAGGACATTGCAAATGCACTTTAAACTCACTTTAATTTAAACTGAAGCTTACCTTAAGATATTTATTTAATGCGTTTGTTAGGTTTAAGATCCCGACAATCTTACAATAGTTCGGTTTTTCTCTACATCCAACGACCTTCACTTTGAACTTCTTTTAACAGGTAAAACTAAAGTGACCGCTTTCGGCGCACAGTCCAAATTTGTAACAATTTGTACCGCGTCTCGCATAGTTTTAAAAAAGTCCCACTTTTTGGAAAGAATAAGCTTTATGCCAAGTGACAGCAAAAAAAATTAATTAACAATCTCAAGCTTTTAGAAAGAATTTAATCAAATGCCAAATCTAATACTGTTTACGTTTTGTTCATTGTTCATGAAATTTTTAAAGTTCATATACCTATTTAATTGTATTTTTTTCTTGTATTACAGATGTTTACAGTATGATCCAAAATGATTGAGGATAGTTTGAATTTACCGCTACTTTGAACTATTGTCACGTTGTCAACACGAATATTTTTCAGACATTTTTACAGTAGCGTCTAAAGATGATAAAATTACGTTAAAAATATTCTATAAATGTCAATAAAATCGTCTATCAAACCGCAATTCTGAAAACTATTTTGTAAAACAAGTAAGCAAGCGAAATAAAGCAAAAATTCAATGATAACCGGGAACAACGTGGAAAAGCACAATATAGACAAGAAAGTGACGAAACGACGCTATAATTTGTTGCAACACATATTAATAGTGCCACTCTAACAACGTGAAATACACTAAAATATACGGCGCGAAATTCAAACCTCCTCAGTCATATGGGATTACTCTGTATGATAAACTGACCTGTTTTTGAAATGCTTTTCTTACTTTCTTTCATTGAAGTACTTTTTTTACTTTCATTCGCAAGGCCCCCCTCGCCCCAGCTTGGTGTAATCATTTTCTTTCCAAAATTGGTTCAATTAATACTGCTCGTTAGGTTTGAAAGCACTTTGACAGGTCTTTACTTGTTGGACAGATTTTCCAGGTTTCTGAGTAATGATAATAATTTGGGAAACCTTCCACTGACTTGGCAAGGTTATCTGAACTTATGTTGTAGCTAATCTTTCACTAAATAAAAACAATCTCCTCTATTATAGTCGTCCCAGTTTGGTAGCGGTTTTATGGCCTTGCCAAAAAAAACGACAGAAAGGCGACGCAGGCCGGTCTCTTTGAAGCTGTTTTTATAGCAAGATCATAAAACCGATACAAAACTTGGACGACTATACCGTGTGTCCATCTGACAATGAGACATAGGGATTTAACATGGGAAAACAGAAATTGCCTTATATTATCTACCTGAGTACATTTATATGAAATTCTGTGTTATAATCAGAAAGATTATTGCATTCGAAGTGTTTTGATACTAAATTTGTTCAATTTTAGTTGTTAATTATTTAGAAATTAAGAAAGAAAGTTATTATTTTTTTCCGGACAAGATTAGTAGGTATTTAACGAAGGCTTTCCAAACGGATGTCGTGGTCAAGTTAGTTTGTTCATGTTTCATAACCGTAAGATCACGAGTTCAAATTCGAATGAAGACACTTTTTTTTTCTTTTTTTTAATATTTTTTCAGATTTGAAATCACTCTTAAACTAGTTTATTATTGTATTAATAAGTTTCATTTTAATATTAATTATGTTCCATTTATGTGTATTTTTTCGTTTGCAAAATTTTATTATGTTAAAGTTATAACTTTATTTATTATGTTACATAATTAATATTAAAATGAAACTTATAAATAAAATAATAAAGTAGTTTAAGAGTAGGTGATTTCAAATCTGAAAAAATATTTAAAAAAAAGAAAAAAAAGTGTCCTCATTCGGATTTGAACTCTTGACCTTGCGGTTGTGAAACACGAACAAACTAACTTGACCACGACACCCATTTGTAAACTCTTCGTTAAATACTTACTAATCTTGTCCGGAAAAAAATAATAACT
The DNA here is from genome assembly GCA_033060865.1 of Dorcus hopei. Lineage (NCBI taxonomy): Eukaryota > Metazoa > Arthropoda > Insecta > Coleoptera > Lucanidae > Dorcus > Dorcus hopei. The sequence continues at coordinate 13,171,383 of CM065424.1, forward strand.
TTTTTTCTTAATTTCTAAATAATTAAGAACTAAAATTGCACAAATTTAGTATCAAAACACTTTGAATGCAATAATCTTTCCGATTATAACCCAGAATTTCATATATATGTACTCAGGTAGATAATATAAAGCAATTTCTGTTTTCCCATGTCTCCCATGTTTCCTATGTCTCATTGTCAGATGGACAAACGGTATATTGGAGTGGTTGCCTTAGACGGGATTTAATTTTTCTTAAATGACAGAGGGCAATTTATCTACACTCCAAAATTCAAAATATTGGATTCGGACCACGCAGATAGAAATTCCAAATTGTAGTTGACCTTTTCAATTATTAAATTGATATTTTCCAGAGTTCCACTGATGTAGTTCTGAACATCATCTGCATACTGGTGAATATTACAATCGCACGTCAAATTTTTAGGCAGGTCGGCGACAAACAGTGAAAAAAGTGTGGGGCCTAATATACTACGTTGGGGGACTCCACTAACAATAGTCCTCTCTTTTGATATCGCTCCTTTTAAAGATACGCTCTGCATACGGTTTTTAAGGTAGTCAGAGATCCAAGCTATGAAATTTTATCCGGGCAATAATAGTTCAATTTCGTAATAAGTTCATGGTTAATCATATCAAATGCTTTAGCAAAATCACTGCAGATCTTAATAAGCGCAGTATCAGTGCTTCGTCCACTATGAAATCCAGACTGAACATCAGGTAAAATTTGATTAGCTTCCGTATGAGTTTTTAAGGTATTGCAAACAATAGTTTCCAAAATCTTAGATGGCGTAGGTAATACACTAATCGGTCTAAGTTGTGACGGATCTTCGGCTGCAGCAACTTTGGGAATAGAAGTTATTATAGTGGTTTTCCAGCAATCAGGCACCATAGCGTTTAGTAATGAGCAAGGATCATATTTGAGACCGCTTACTGGCTACGCACTTCTAACTTGACTGTACTCGGCCGTCCCCACCTTGTCTAAGGCAGCAGCGCAATCGGCGATCGATCCTCCCACTCTTCGATCTATTGTTCCTGTGTGCACTCTAAATAGCAAGTTTTCGTATTTTCTCCGCAGGAAGTGACTCCAAATATGATCCCTGGTAATGAGTAACTGATTATTATGTAAGAGCGCAGCCTTACAGTACTACTAGTTTCAACATCTTCAGGTTTATACCATCAATTCCGGTCGTATTAGATCTGAGAGTTCGCAGCACTTATTTCTACCTCATCTTCAGATGTGGGAGGAAGAAACATTTGGTGATGAACAGTAATTTTCATTAGTTTCGTAAAAGTGCAGAACTTCAGGATTAGTTTTTATATTAGTTATACTATCAATAAAATAGTTATTTATACTCTTCGGATCACTGATTAAGCAAATAGATTTTTCTCTGTTATGGATATTCCAATCAGAGAAGTTCTTCCACAGCCTTTTCGGATTATTTCGATGTATTAGTATTTGATGATGAATGTAAGCGGCTTTTTCTTTTTTTTAAAGCTACCGATAAATAATTTCTAATTAAATTCTTATCTTAAATCTGCTTGTGTTCGTGTTTTCTTGTATTTGTTGAAAGCAGCTTTCTTCAATCTAGTCATTCCTTTAATAGTGTCGGTAATACACGGTGCACGCGTGTTTCTCATTTTTACCGTTCTGATCGGAGTGTGAATATCAAAAATTATGTTAATTGCTGCATTAAAAAAGCTAACTTTGGAATTAATATCTGGTAGATTTGCAATACGTTTCCAATCTACAGACGCCCAAACCAACTTTCGTTTTTCGAATACTCACTTATAATACCATGAGTAGTCAAAGTTATGTCGAATATTTTGGTGGTGCTCTCACGCTTGCATTTTAATACTACGAGTGCGCAGCACGAGTAGTATTCGCAAGCGTGAGAAACATGAGTGAGATCACCACAAAAATATTCTACTTAACTTTGACTACGATTGGTATTCGAGGGACTATTCAATGAACCAAATCAATGATTAAAATAAAATATTTCAAAAGCTTTAAACTTTTTTTTTAACTTTAAAACTTTAAAATACTCACTGCAACCACTAGTGGAATACCCAGTTATATTTTCACTAGTGAAATACTCGCTGGAATTTGCCGTTGCTAGGCTACGAAAGTAAATATTTGCTATTTCATTGGTTAATATTTAAAAAATGACAGGTGAATTGAACAGTCAATATTTTTCCAGGCTTCTTCAATACCTTCCCCTTGAGCGCAATCAATATTAAGGGATTTCCATTTTATTCGGTCATGAATACACCAGCACACTCCCCCACCCGTGTTTCTCTATCAGCTCGAAATATCTGATAATTAGGTGTGAAAGTCAGGTGTTAGCCAAGTTTCGGAGACGCCGATAACATGGAAATCATGGGTCAAGCATGAAATGTACAGAGGAGTTAAAACGGGAGATTAAAGAGCGGGTATTTATTTATTTATATTTTTTACCAAATTGCAAATCAAAGGACTTTGCCGTGCATTTTTCTGAACACATATTGCTGTGATTTCAGAGTATTTTGCAAAATTTCTCTTCCTGGTCCCACGTTTTATGCGACAATTTAGCCCTGTATCTGCTATTGTAGCTTGTAGGCTACATAAACTTTAACGCGTGTTGGATAGTTTTTTTTTTATTGAACATTTTCGACTAATAACAATGTCAGAGGACCGAGTTACAATAAACATTCACTCACCCTTTGGTTAGATCTCTCTTTCCCTGCTTTCTTTTTTTCTTTCTCGACCACTGCGGAGCTGAGGGTAAACGTCTTAACATCTGGGCTTCGCTTTTCGATTCGATAAGGATGTCATGCAAAATTACAAATAACCATTTACGAGCATCTACTCAAGACTATAGGACTTGTTTACTTACCGGGGCCCTCTCCCGGCCCCGCACCATCCAGCAGAGACTCTAGATGCGGTAGTTCCCTTCTGGGATGCGAATTCACGGAGAAGGTATCCTCGAATGTCCATCTTCGTACTTCGCATGCATAAAGACAAGCTCCAGGTGGATATTAGCATACCTTGCCTTCTGAGCGTACGTTCTCAGAATCATTGGTGCTACTGCCTCCTACAGTGTTGCTACACCGGCCCGAGCGCAGTCAACACCAAGTCATGACCGTTTTGAAAGCACAAGGCAATCACCTGGTCAGGTATACAACTAGTTGTTTTTCCGGCATCTACTACTCACGCATCTGCAGTAGCGGATAGGGTCAGATGCCGTATACAGGAGAAATGATCCCCTACTCTCATGTCATTGCAATTCATTGCAACACTCGCGAGCTCGTCTGCGTAATTAGTGCAACATTGTCAACACGTATAGCCCTCAAGGACCGCGCCTCGACTGAGCGCTGTCACTTTTCTTTCCTTCCGTCCCTGTACTTGAGACCCCGTATCCCAAACTATAAGATAAAATAAACAAACGTGCTCGTGCTTTACGGATATATTGAAAATGCATAAACTTTCCTAAATTCTAAACTTGATAAAATAAACAACGACAACACGCGCTCGTTTTTGTAATTCCAAAGAATTCTAGCTTCTACAAGCAGCGTTTCCTGTGAGCTACAGTGTTTTTATGTAGAGGTATATATGTTGCCGCCATCTATTTGACTTTATATTCAAACAGTATCTGTCAGTAAGTCAGCTGTAACATATTTTTAAAACAATTTTCCATCATGCTGCCAGATACAGGGTTAATTGCTGTGTTATCTATCTCAGGGTATTTTGGACAGTTCTTTGTTTTTTTATTATTTTACTTTTTTCTTATTTTGTTGTTTTTCCTCTCGGGGTATCTTCTTCGATAATGAATTTTGTATCTCGTAGACCAATTTCTTTGTTGTAGAGTGTATTTTATGTGATAATTATTGGATGTAGGTGGCACTCGCGAGCCTTCACATTCAAAAATATCTAATGTCAGAGTTGAGTGTGTGTGTGTGGATGTATAAATAAAAAATGTCGTAGAAGAAAAACGTAAAACGCAGTTTATTGTATCACTTCAAATAATTAATTTTCACAAACTAATTATTCCGCAAGAAGTTCGGGTTTTTAAAGGTATTTTATAATATTAATAGGTCGGGTTTTTCACAAAACCTTCGCACTAAAGTTGGCCCACTTTCATAAAACATAGTTAACCCCTCGATCGAGTTGATTGTGTGATTAAGCAATATCATTGGAGGAGAGTTTAAGTCTCCACCAATGATATTGCTTAATCACACATTATTAACTTGATCGAGTGGTTAACTACGTTTTATAAAACTGGGCCTTACTCATTTGATACGTTGATACGTTGATCACGAACAGTGTTGCCAACCTTTTGGACTGAAATAACCCTCAATTGTAATTTCCCCTTTGCCTCCACATGCAAAAACAAAGTTCCCCACGTTTTCCCCATACAATCGGGATTTGATTATTTATTTTGAAAAATTTGCAATTTGTTATTGTAGGAACTTAATCAAACACAATCGAAGTAAAAAGTAAATGTGTTTATATGTTAACAAAAAATAAAGGAAATTTTTAAATGTATACAGCGTGTTCAATTTGAAACGTTTGCTATTGCTAACTTTTTTATTTTTAAAGATAGAAATTCGGTTAAATTAGCAAAGATTCTCTAATTTTCATGCTGATTCTAAATATTTAATCAAGAGACAATTGCGCTGCTAGTTGCCAAAATATTTGTACAACCGTATTTTATAACGTGCCTTTTTTAAAATTTCTCCTAGTTGGCCGTGAATCGTTAGTTGTGAACCAGCCTCAATCGACCTGATGTATGAAATAGCATAATCCCACTAACTAGAATAAAACCTTTATGTTACGACATTTTGAGTTCGACAATTCACTCGGTGCAAGCACGGACTAAAAAGCGGAATTACCGAATTCCTTCAATAAGAAAAGTGAGGTTATGATGTATGTCAATTTATTAAAAATTTCAAGTAAAGCTGCTTCACAACTAACAATTCACCGTCAACGGCCAACCAGGGCCACGTTCGAGATGACGCTGACGCACGCGCTGAGCAGTAGTGTGAGGGAGAGCGAATGCGTTTTAGTGTATGTAAGAATGAGAAAAAGGAACACTCCGAACGTTCCAAATCTCAACTCGAATTTGGCCCACGAGGAGAAATTTAAAAAAAGGCACGATAACATCCAATTTATTCTGGGGTACCAATTGTAAAAAAAAAACAAGACGAAAGATTTTCCCTGTAAAATATCTGTTATGCTATAACTATTCCTATAAAATTATTTTTCCTATTACTTCTACTATTTCCCCCACAAATTTATATATTTTTGCTTCTCTCCCCTTTTCTCCATTCGTCATTTTTTTAGATTATTCTTCCCACATTATGGGACTTTCCCCACGAGTTGGCAACACTGATCACGAACTATGCGCGGCGGCGGTTTTATAGCGTGATGGGACATAAGTTCACGTAATAACTAACACAGCGCCCTCACTTGTTTATTCTCCGAATTTCTTACTATAACCTACAGTTTCCTTTACACGTTGAATTATTTAAATTATCCTAATATTTACAATCCTAAACTTAATTCCTACGTATATACACCTTGAGAGATCTAAATAATTTATTTATAATAAATAGTTAATTTTAATTTCATTATTTCTAAAAATATTTACTTAAAATTAAAAGATTTGAAAGAAGCAAACTTGAATTAAAGAATTTCTTAAACAGATCTTCTAAAATACATTTAATACACTATCTTTTAATTTATTTTTTTATTTCTAAAATTTTTCTTATGTTTTCAAAGAAATACATACATTGGGAAAAATAAAATGTTCAGTCAACCAAAAACGCATTCAGTGAACCAGTTTTTCGTTTACCTATTAGCAACAGGTGTGATCCTTAGGCCAACAAGTAAAAAATGTTAAATATTTCTGATTGAGGGAATTAAAAGTTTGATTCAGTCAAGCACATGAAAAATGTTTTACGTATTAACTGAAATTTGTAGTTGTTTTAACATTTCAAAATTGTTGTTTTAACATGGAAAATTTTAACTCAACATGTTATTTATTTTCATTTTAAAATAACACACTTACGCTATCTAGTCAACAAAATTAGTTTAACATTTTATAAATGTTATTTCAACAAATTCTACAATGTTTAGCTGAACGAATTTATGTTGACGCAAAAATATTTTCTTTGAATCAACGCATGTCAAAATTTGTTGACTGAACACACTGAGAAAAATGAAATAGTTAAGTCAACAACTTTTTGAATGTCAACTTTTTGTGCATTGACTTAAATAAAATGTACTTGTTTCAACGGTAATATTCTTAACTGAACATCTTGGAAATTGTTGAAGTAACACTAAAAAAATGTTAAACTATTACGTTTGACTGAACGATGTAAATGTTTTCCTTAAAACGAAAGTGCTTAATATGTTAAATCAAAAAGTTGAAATTTCAAAATGATCGTAAAGTGCTGTTGCTTTTATGTGTCTGTTTTGATTTTTTATTTAACGTAATAAATGTTAAGTCAAGTGAAAGCGAGGGTTAATTCCCATATTAATAAGCTATCGAGTTCCAGATGGCGCCTGCTAAAACTTCACGTATATTTACTGCCTGTCCCAGCATAACCTTGTTGTTCGACATCGTTTCTTAAACGGATAAGTCATTCATATTTCGAATGCGTCCGACATTATAAAGTTCGTTGAGGTTTATTCAGCTCCTCTTGTCACCTCAACAAAGGTTGAAGGGTTATCTTACTTTGGCAGTATCGCAAAGAGATGAACATTTAATTGATGTTTCCCTAAACGATAGTCTAGATTGAATTGACTCTACGCTTTTATTAGCCATACTGAAAAATTACTTTAAATATATCAAAAATATAATTTTAATTCCCTAACAGCGTTCAGACAAATAAAATATTTAGCAATTTTAACAATCTAAAGTTCTTGTATCAATCTTCTTGGGCATTAAAGCAACTAGAAAGATGTCTTCATTGTATGCTTGCCTCAAACAAAATATTGAGTTGATTCAATCTAAAATATTTAACATTTTTTGACTGTTGGTTAAATGACCACGCGTGATTGCTAATAGGTAAACGAAAAATACTGTTACCTGAACGTGTTTTTGGTTGACTGAACAGTTTATTTTTCTCAGTGCACTTTCATTTTTTTAGTGTTATATACATTCACACCACAATATGTACTTGTTCCTTCGTTTCAAGCAAATAATTTATATTGAAAGTTTTAATCATTAAAAAAGCAAATAGAAAGTTGTAACAATTTTTTTTTAAGTGCTGAAGTTACCCTAAAAAATTGCGTTAAACCATCGGCATTATTGCATTGTTCTTCTTGATAATAGTAACCAGAATCGCATCGGTTAAATTATGGTCGCATTGTCTCTGCTCAAATCGTAGTTTAAATCAGTGTGTGTATTGACGCGAGCCGCAGAAAATTTAAGAGAAAGCTTGTTTCTAAATGAAATATTTACGGCGAAGCTTTCGGCTAAATTTCTAAACTCTGCGCGGATGGTATGCTTTACGCGTCACGATTTTGCGTCGACGGTAAAAACGAGGATTCAGTTTCTAATTATTATTATATTTAACAATATGATTCTTGTAACTCACACTCAGCACGTTTCGTATCATTTCAGTTTATGCTCTAGGTAAAAATAGCGATGATAAAGAGTAAATTCGACGCCTCAAATTATCACCACCGATCCGGTTACGACTTTTGGAATGACACGATGCATTTTCAGTAGGTGGGTATGTACGTGACGTGCTGGTATGTGTATGTGCGTGCTAATTAATATTTTGAAAAATTCGCTTCTCGAAAAAAACATGTTTCACTGGAATCTGAAGAGTGATTTATTAAAATTTCAATTTCAAATTAAGTCCTGCATAATACATTAACTTGACTTCCCCCCTTTTTGATTTACATACCTAAGCATCTCCAAATTTCAATTTATAAAATCCAAAAATTAGTCTAATAGAACGAATTCTATTTTCAAATTCAATTCGTATGTAACCCAAACATAAAGTTTTCTTTTTTTTTTCGCGTCCATCACCGATCACCATCATCAAGCGTCCTACTTCTTCGAGTTTCAATTTGCACAGATTTCTGTACATAAATTTCTCCCCAATTATTCAATCAACGAAATAGTATTTGTGTTAGCAGGATGATGGAGTTATGCGCGGCCATAATTGACTTCGAATCAGTTTCTGTCTAGCATAAATAATAATTTGTGTGTTTTTTTTTTGCTTTCGTTTATTAGGGTAATAAGCTGTCAATTAAAAAATATGAATTTTCTAGACGCACGCGAACGACTATTGCTTTCTATTCGCGTTTACTTACGCGCGTATTGGTATGTGTACATACTCGCCGCTTGCGTTTCTTTTTTAACGCGGAAACCGATTAGAAATTCGGTTGGTTTCGATGATTTCTCTCGTAATGGACTGTTTGTCAGGGGCGGACTTGAGAGCGAATCACTGCACGTTTCGCTGAGGAGAACTGCTTCAATTTACCAACTGAATTTTATACTTGGTTGAGTGGAGTTGAATTTTATTTTCACTTACGTTTGGCTGCTAGTACATACCTGCTACTTAGTTTATATGTAAAATAAATAGTAGTGGTCCTAAAATACGTCCCTGTGCGATCCCAAAATAACAGTTTTCACAAAGGGACCCTGCCATTTCGATTGTATTGGATTGTCTATAAAAGAACACCACATTTATTTTAGCAAAATCTTGAGGTGAAACCTCACTATAGTGGATTTGAAAGCCACGTGCTCACTTGACGTTCTTAATTGGCTTTTAACTGCTTTGCAGTGACATGGCATCGCGTCTATTATCTTAGCTTATTTTCCTCTATTTAATGTAATTTCTTATTTTTGGCACACTTGGTCCAATGAGATTCCAATTTTTTCAGCCCGTTAGAAAAGTAGATTTTTTTCAAAAATGCAAAATACTCAGCTTCTTTAGACGTGAAGGTTTTCCGCTGAGCCAAATTTTTAAATTTGGAAAGAGAAAAAGTCACTCGAGGCTAAGCCCGGAGAATGGGGTGGATGAGAAATTATATTTAAATCTAATTCATCAAGTATTTCAAATGGAATTGTTGGCTTGCGCGATGGGGAACAGCTTTTTTTTTGGGTGTTCTCGCTTCAGCTGTTATTTTAACATTTGCTTCCATTATTGTGTTTCCCTTTTCCAAGTAGTCAACCACGATAATTCCTTGTGAATCCCAAAATACAGTGCCCATCAACTTCCCAGTCAACAAAACGGTCTTCGCCTTCTTCCACGCATTTTCGCTGTCCACAGTTTTGACTAATTCTACTTTGTCTCAGGTGTGTCAAATCTAGCGGCGGTCTTCCGTAAAGATATTGTGAATATTTTCAATGATGTCCGTCGTATAGTGTTCGGTGCTCATTCATTTATCCAGACGACGCCACAGAATCCCCATGAACCTCTTTTAACTCCACCTTAATCTGAGCAGCCACTTTTCTAAATAAAAATGAATGAAATTCACTTTTTTCCACTTTTATGTTAACGGCTACAGCGCACACTTCAAACGTCTGTAGAACAAAAACAATGCATGACTCAAATTTGGCATGATTCTGTTTGAAGAGTTTGTGACGTCACCAAGAAGATAGTGGCGCCATCTCATAGAAATTTACCTGAACTATCAAACGATCCTCGTTCATGGTCAAAGCGAAATTACGCAAGCCGTCAGCGTCAGAGCAAATGACTGGCATATGTGGTGAGGGAAATAGATGAACGAAATGAAGACTGGTGAAAGAAGAAAGATCAACAAGAAGAAAAGGGGGAAGACCACGGAAACGATAGCTAGGAAGATCTGAAAAAATGAAAATTGAATTAGGCGTGGCAAGAATGGACAAAACGTAAGGATAAGTGGAAGAAGGCGGTCGAAGGACCTGCAAGGCCTATTCTTTACACGAATCCACGACATTACGAGTTTGACAATTGAGGCACTGGACTAAGGAAAACCTGGTAACATTCAAAACAGGAAAATACACAATTTTTTAGCTGTTTACTAGCGGAAGTGAATGGGAAGAAAGAGTAAAAGATATTTTGTTATTCGGAGGACGTGATGGTGAAGATTTGTTGGGTTTGGTTCAGAAAGTAAGAGTGAGGAACGAAACCCACAAGGCCTATAGAGCTACATGAAGTATTGCTCTGCTTTACATGAATTAAGAATATCACCATAGAAACTCTTGAATAAGGAAAAAAAATACAGAAGACCTGGAGATTTTCAAAACAGGAAAAGACGAAGGAAAAAATCCACCATTTTTTTAGTTATTTGCCAGCGGAAGAGAAGGTAAGGAAGACAAGAAGATTTACGTCATTCAGAGGACGTGATGGTGAGGAAAAGATTTGTTGGTTTTGGTTCTTTGACGAAGCAGAAATTAAAAATGAAGAACGAATTTGTTTACTTGAACACAAGAATGTTGAAGTTTAAGTTTCTGAACAGAACACCAAAAGGTATCCGAACTTTTAGGGAAGCGAGGAGGTTTTGGCTTGTTTTAAAACTCCTTTGATTATTTTTTAAATTTAGAATTCGCAAGACCGTAACTTCGACTTAACTTTAAACTTTGACTCAGTTTCTCTCCAAAATAAAAATCACTGAAAGTCTAGAGGTTTAAATTTTTCCTTGACAAATTATTTCCAAAACATCTTTTCTTTTTCTATTGTAACTGCTATACTGGGTGTTATTGAAAGTTGTACAGATATTTTAACTGACGATAGTACTCTTTAAATAGATGCTAAATACCTAAACTTCCCTTATACAAAAGTTACTGGTTTCAGAGATAGACAATTTATTGTTTTTGTTTGAGAGCCACAATAAATCGTAAGCAAGAAATTCCACGGCCCTTATTTACTGACCAAATCGAACCAAACTTTCTGACACGCAAGTTAAGCCCCCCCAGGTACCTAACCTATGGGGCCTATATCCCAGAAAAATGCGTTTTTTCGAGATATGATTTTTTGAAAATTAAGAAATTTGTAAGCATTTTTTTCGGAATTTTTTACGGTACCTGGGGGGGTTCGGATCGAATTGAGCTGCACGTCATCGCATGGCAGAAAATGACGAGGAACGCGATGCCGCCGCGCGTTTGAAGATCTAACCATCCAGAGCGCCGCTACAGCACCGGACTCCCGGAAAAGGGTGGGGCGACAATAAATTGTGTATCTCTGAAACCAGTAACTTTTGTATAAAGGAAGTTTAGGTATTTAGCATCTATTTAAAGAGTACTATCGTCAGTTAAAATATCTGTACAACTTTCAATAACACACTGTATATTCGTTTAAAAAAAAAACTGAAAAATTTTAACTGCTTTGCAGTGACAGTATCGCGTCTATTATTTTAACTTATTTTCCTCTAATGTAATTTCTTATTTTTGTATATTTTTTATAGTTTCAAAATGATTCAATTGTTTTCTTCTTGTTTATTTCAGTTCATATCTATTCTTATTGCTTCCAGTTTCCGTTTCAAAAATTATCCCGACGTTACACCTTTTACTTGCTTCTTTACATGTTTTTGTTAAGCTGATCATCCTGCTTTTTTTCTTTCATTTTGCAAGCAATTATGTATTAATTTATCATCCTGTTCTATATCTATGTGATACGTTTATTTACTTTGAATTTAATTTGAAACATTGTGACATAATTGGAACAGTTGTGAATGTTGTTCCTCCATTAACTAACTGACTACACTCATTCATAAATTTATGCATTTGCTTAAAAAAGTAGGTAAGTTTAAAATTTTGAGCTATTTAATTTCATAATTAACGGCGTCTTCCTTCAAGAAGCCTCCAATAAAGAAAAGCAACATAACGATTATAGAATTCCTTTAATTTGTTTATCGCCGTTAACACACGTCTGCGTCGTCCTTTTGCAGCGCTGACATATTTGAAATTTCCTGCGCCTTCGCTTCCGGCTTCGTAAAAACGCCATTTTTTCAGACCGGTTTGTATTACATTATTCTGTTTACATTTTAATTAACTTCGACCAGATTTAATTCCGACGACCTGCGGTAGGAAAAAAATCGGCTTCCTCGGATTCTTTACGCGAATGCGCTTTTTAAACAACGAGATTAAATCTGAACTGAGTTATGTTGCCTGTTATAATTAAAATTAATATAGTCTAACTGTTAAGTAGAAATCGCACGTATTATAAAATATACAGTTTTAATGGCTCGCAGAAAAGTGTATTAAAATGCTTGTGTGAAATAGTTCCGCTGCGATATTTGAATTATGTGTGTAATAACGTGAATAATGTGATTTTAAATGGAAAAGAAGTGATCTCTTTGTTTTCTACTATGTATTTCTATATTTAAATTACTCAAGAAATCTTAAGTTTCAAGTCTATCAATCAATAACTAATAATTTCTTTTTATTCTTTTATATACAGTGTGTTTTTTAATAAATTTGAGAAAATAAAACCAGTAAAAGAATCGATATCATAAATTACGGAAAAAATGTAGAAACATATTTTTCGAGATACCGAGTGATTTTTTTAATTTTTTTATCAACTCTTACCATGAAATCTGGACGGCATGTCTTAGCTTAAGTGAAAAGTAGTCGTTGCGCTCCTTGATGCTGTTTTACAGTAAAGCTATGACATGCTGTCCAATGACTACGTAACAGTCTATGAGATATCATGCATATGTAGGCAGATGTGGCGAATAAAATTTTATTCTTTTATATTGCGGTTAAGTTAGAATGTGACCTTGATATCGGAGTGGAGGTTCAAAGGATCAGGTGTATCTTCATTATAACATTATGAATGAAGAAACTACAATTCAAGAAATATGAGGATCAGCATAAATTACTTACCGTTATGTACGATGTAGAAAGAAACCCATTTGACTGTGGTGTACGTAGAATTGTTGAGAATGATCTTCAAGCAGAAATAGTTCCTTCACTGTAACGGACCAAGTGTACAACTATCTTCTAGCAACTGACATACTACATACTTAAGCAATAATAAAACTTATTGTATAACTTTAATAAATAAAATTAATATCAGTTAACAATAATAAACACAAAATAATTGTTTGCAGTTAAAGCGGCCCCATTACACCAATATAACAAAATTTGTTTTGAGATGCCACATGAACATGATAGTTAAGAATTAACGGTCATTATAAACGCCGTCTACTACAAGTCAACAATTATAAGAACTACTTCGTAAAGGGAAAACCAGAAGACTCTTCCGTTTTTCTGCTACTAGCTGATAAATGTGTATTGTATACAAAATTACAGTATGTCAAGGTCACGCGGTGATTGACATTGGACAATAACCATACAAAACGTCGTATTGTATTTCATAAGCACTTTCGTAACATGCTTTCGGAATAAATTTTTAAATTCATTCTGGTTTATTAAATACGTAGGATTTTTTAAACAATTCTTACGTAATCTGTAACGTCGATTCTCTTCCTACAGTTTTATTTTGTCGGGTTGATTGAGAATCATCCTGTATAATAACTTAAAATGTTATACAGACACTATTGCTAACTTTGTTACTGTTATTGTTAAAGTTGTTTATGAGATAAAGTCAAAAAGACTGTTTTTTAATGGAGCAGCCCATATATTATTTTACCAATCGATAGAGAATAAATTCTTAATTAATATTGTCCTTTGTCCTTTTCTCATCAAGATGCCTGATACAAAACATTTGCGAATCGCCATAATCAAATTATTCTGTTGACAGTTTCATTGTTTTTGAAGCTTGTGATTTATTTCTAGGTTATGTTTATAATTTGAGATGCCAACAAGTATAGATAATCTACTAATAATACAAAGTGGTCAAGAATCACTGTTTGAGTTGGCAGTGCTGAATTTTATTTTTAAATGGTACAACTGGAGTGGAGTAACTTCCGTCATTTGACATTTCAAATTCAAATTAAAACGCTAATTCACAAAACCTACAATCTTGTCTCCGTTCAGGTTACGTCGAATAAATCAACAAAACATACAGGGCGATCAATGTCAACTGTCCTGTGTTGGCAATACTTAATTTAAGGTGGGATGCCTGAATAATTGGGTACAGTGGTGTATGTCACCGCCTGGTTTTAAAAGGTTATGTTATCTGTATGGTATTATTGTTTATTTTCAGGTTTCTCAGTAGGTACGCTAATAAACATGTTAAAAATAGCAAAAAACAATACCACTTTACAAAGATTTATTAATGCTTCCAATCGTGCTAGTGTAATGTAATACGAACACAGAATCTTATAAGTTTTTTTTGTAGATACTCAGGTTCACGAGGATCGTTTTCAGGTTGTCAAACAATGCTACATTACTAAGCTTGCGTTTAGTTGATGAATGAACCATTAGAGTTTAAGGAGCTCAGTCGGACTGTATTCTAAACAGAATTCTGACTGCCGTGGATACCTTAGGCTGGCTGCACAACGAACACAGCACAGTCGAGGATTTTGTAACATATTTGAGTAAACGTAATACTGCACCTTGCATGCAGTAACACGTCACACATAGACAGCAGTGAATTTTTACTCTGTCTAGGCTGTGTCCTTTGTGGAGCGAACACAGTTTTCCTCGGCCTCTGCTGGGATATTTCCTACGCTGGACTCTGCTGCCCCATCAACATATTAAACGAAATTGACAACGACGCCCATGTATTAAACGCAGGGTTAATTAAACTTTTCGACCATATTATTTCTTTCACGGTTTAATTTGCCGCAATGTATGCAGCCTCAATAGTCAATAATGCCACCACTCTGTTTCATTGGCAAGCAATTGTATCATCCAATTTTATTACGATGCCTGTTGTCGATCTTCTGTTTCTTCATGTTTCCAGCATAATATGAATCGCTGAATGCTTGCAGATGATCATTTTGCTTTGCTGGATAGTAAAGTCCATAATCATAAGTTTTTTAATGACACATTAATGACCACAGGCACTCTTATTAAATTTTAGTGTTTTTTACTTACAATTTTAAAAATCATGCAGAATGATAAATGGCATTGTCTTATTAAAGAAAGATTTTTCTCAACAGAAGTAAAAGTACCATATCAGACGGCTCGCCAGGCAAAAATAAATATAAACATGAATCTGAATCATGTTTGTAAACTATCAAACATAAAAATATACTAATGTAGGGATTTTTTTGCTGCCAACCCCGGACACTTGAGATTGACCATTTTGTATATCCGGTTGTAGTGTTGCAAATAGTCGAATAAAAAAACGCTCTTAATTATATTGCCAACTCAAACAGTTATTCTTGACCACTTTGTATAATAATATTTATTGTCAGCCTTTGATTTACAAGTAAATGTCACTATCATCCAAGTAATATGCTAATATTGAGATGTTTACATACTGTGTATATGTCCTCCAATACCATGTTTTACAAGATGAGACATGTACAAATACCAGGTGATTTTTTAAACTTTTATCAATTCTTCCCATGGAATTTGGACGGCATGTCGTAGCTTTACTGTAAAACAACATAAAGGAGTGCAGTGGCTTACTTTTCACTTCAGCTAAGACATGCTGTCTAGATCTCATAGCAAGAGTTGATAAAAAATTTAAAAAATCACTCGGTATAACACAAAACATTTAATACAACAAATGAACTTATTAAAATTTATAAGCCAGGAATTCTTCAAGAGAGTAGAAAACCTCATCCAACATCACAGATTTTAATTTATTTCTTAAGTTATTCACATTCAATTTCTTACATGATTTTGGCAAATGAATAAAAATTTTTAGTGCAGTATACAGTCAGGGACAATATTGTGGGTACAGGAATAAATTTCCAGTATATTTGAAAAGGACATAACACAGCTAAAATACAAACAAACAAAGTCCACTGGACGGACAATTTATTAACAATTTATTAATTTATTTTTAGAATACCATTATCGAATTTATTACTGAAGCAGGTATAAAGGGATAAGCCTGTGCAGGAAATAACCAGTAATTTAAACGCAGTACCCACAATATTGTCCCTGACTGTAAGCTACACTCTTGTGATATAATTGCGTTGTGTTGTGGTAGATATAATAGGTTGTGTTAGGGTGTACGCGTTTTGTATGTTGTATATCTGAAACAGTTGTAAACTGATTAATATGTTTTTTCACATGTACCACACAGAATAGTATGTACAGGCTGATTTGTTAGCCTCTTTACAAACTTTGGTAAATGAAAGTAGATGAAATTTTATGAAAAGGACATCCCATCAACATAGGTCCGATTTGCTTTTGTTTAGAAGTTACAGCGATTTAAAGATACTAAAAACAAAAAATTTATTAAAAAATTTTGTGCAAATCAGTTTTGATTACAGCGGATTCCTCGAGCAGGCTCTGTACAGCTGTTTCAGGCCTAGTTGGGCCTTCGTCAGCAGAACCGTAGCTCGAGAACTCCACTGCAAACCAAACCGATCTGTCCTAGGTTATTCGCCATTGCGATGTGAAAGTAATGAACATTTTAAGTAGCGACATCTTTCGATCGCTTTTTGAAAGTAATGAACATTTTAAGTAGAGACATTTTTCGATCGCTTTTTGACCTGACATTGACAGCAAGCATGGCCGCCTTGCACGGGACGACTTATTATGTAGCGAACTGGCTTCAATTTGTCAATCTTACTGCAATGTCAGGTCAAGAAGCGATCGAAAGATGTCGCTACTTAAAATGTTTAAAAAATTTATTAGTCATTATTTAGCAAAACATTGGAAGATGTTAGAAGGTGTCATGGTGCTTTATTATTTACTAAATCAGTATTTTTGCTCATTGTTTGTAATGCTTCCATTTTCAAACGAAGAACATGCTGATATTTTTATCAGACAGAGTTAGATTTCCCAGTAGACGTGAACCTACACATAACTTTTGAACATTTGTTATAATTTTTGCTTTGTACTGTTTGTTTTGTCTGTACCATTAAAATAAATAATTTTTGTTATTAAATGTACTGCATTTTTAGTCATTAAAAAACGAAAATCACTGTAAGTTCTAAACAAAAGCAGATCGGACATTATGTTGATAGAATATTTTTTTCGAAAAGTTTTGTGCAAATCGGTTTTGATTGCAGCAGATTCCTCGAGCAATTTGTCAATCCTACTGCGATGTTAGGTCAAAAAGCGATTGCAAGATGTCGCTACTTAAATTGTTTATGATATTTTTTTCATAGAATTACATCTACTTTCATTTGCCAACGTTTGTAAAGAGGCTAATAAATCACCCTGTATAGTGATGGAAGAGTTAAAAGCTGCAAACGCTTGAAGTGAGATCTACAGCAATTTGTCCTAGGGACTCTCAACATAGTTCGAATGATGAATTTTTGGGTTACAAATACTTCTGCAACATGAGAAGAATTTCCCCAACATAATATGCCATAACATAGACGAGATTCAATATGACCGTAATATAAAAGCTTTAAAAAATGTCTACATTTACATCTGCTGATAATTTCCTAATAAGAAAACGATAATAATTGAGTTTTTTAATTAAATCGAAACAATGTTTTGACCTAGTTCAATTTACTATCGAATTTTAAATCTAAGAATATCGCACTATTAACAGAATTAAGACTAAAATTGTATAAGTCCACAGATAAATTAGGTTGATCTATAGTACCCCTAGAATGGTATACTAAATTGGTTTTTGAAATATTTAGCTCTAGGCCATTTGCGTAGCACCACGATTTCATCTTAAGCTTGGTCTATACGTAACGTTTTGTCGTCAGTCTTGCATGGTCATGCCAAATTTGTCAAACATATCGTTACGTGTGGACGGCAAGTTGGACGTTTTGCATGAACTGAATGAGGTTTGACAAACTCGCAAAAGACTGACGGGTGGGAGCTTTGTGTACAAGCAAGACGACAGACAAGTCGGTGCATGTAGACGTGCGTCAGTCTAATCGGTCAAACTTCGCTCACCTGCCATTCTGCTCTCAGATGCAATTATCGTCACTAATAGTTCTTCATCCATGTCGATTTCGGAACGACTGAGCGAAAGTTTGAGGGAAAGTTTGACGGAAAGTTTGAGCAGTGTAGCCGCACGATTTGTGTCAGTCTTGTTGGTCAGTCTTTCCAGATCATGCAAGACTGACGACAAAACGTTACATATAGACAAGGCTTTAGTAATAATAGGTCTTTTCGCGGAGACGTTCCGAACTAGTTCGGAACGGTTAAAATCAAATGCCCATCGAAATAACGAACGATTTTAACAACGCCTTCAAGTTGTAACTTTCATGAGTGCATATATTTTAAGGTTCCGAACTAGTTCGGAACGTCTCCGCGAACAAAGCTAATATTCGTTGCTTCTAATACTGCCTAATGATTTCTATATGATCACTGATGTGTCGTCCGCAACAAACAAATGTCAATTTGGAGGTTATTTTTGTAGTTTGAAATGTCTACCGCCAACCTAATAAAATAAAATTTCAGATGCTTTAATTAATGAGCTATTTTATAAAACCCAAATGTAGTCATTAAAGCGCCAAATTAGAAACAAAATTGTAACTGTTAAGGCATAACGAAACGTCGAAGTTCTGAGCGCTATAAAAGTTCGGAAAATAATTTTGTACAAATTTAGTTGATAAATAGTTTAATAAATTGTTAGCATTTATAAATAAATTGCAAGTTATCAAATCGTTCTTATCAATTTTAAACAAGAATAGGTCGTTATTCTCAGTGCCAGTTTTTGCATCAATGATTCACGCATTTCATGCACCATCAAAATACTTTCAGGAACCGCGCAGGCCGTTTACCGTAGCCTCCAGTGAAAATCAGCTGCGCACCGCACCCATGCACCACCATCTTGCACCGAGAAAAAAAAAGTCACACTCAGTGACTCGAGTTTGCGCACATTGCACCCCACACCTTTTGCACCGTCAGCTGAGTAAAATAGTCGAGGCGCTGCACTCACCCATGCACCACCTTGTGCACCGTCAAATAGCCGAGAAAAACAAAATAGAAAATTGTTCTCAGTGAGAGTTTCATCATTTTATACTTTCAGCACCATTTTATCTTAGACTGTTGAAATAGCTGAGAAAAAAAACAACCGAAATAACTTTCATTTAATTTTTTCTCAGCTATTTGAGCGGTGCAAAAGTTAAAAAAGGTGGTGCATAAGTGCATTAGGGGTGCAAGAAGGTGCACCAAAAAAACTTCGAAAATTCTCACTGGGGGGGGCTAGCTGATTTTCTATTTTATTTTTTTCTCAGCTATTTGAGCGGTGCAAAAGTTAAAAAAGGTGGTGCATAAGGGTGCATTAGGGGTGCAATAAGGTGCACCAAAAAAACTTCGAAAATTCTCACTGGGGGGGGGGCTAGCTAATTTTCTATTTTATTTTTTTTCTCAGCTATTTGAGCGGTGCAAAAGCTAAAAAAGGTGGTGCATAAGGGTGCATTAGGGGTGCAATAAGGTGCACCAAAAAAACTTCGAAAATTCTCACTGGGGGGGGCTAGCTGACTTTCTATTTTATTTTTTTTCTCAGCTATTTGAGCGGTGCAAAAGTTAAAAAAGGTGGTGCATAAGGGTGCATTAGGGGTGCAACACGGTGCACCAGAAAAACTTTGAAAATTTTCACTGGGGGGGGCTACGGTAAACTTGGCCCCTCCCAATGAAATTTGCCTGCAGTTTCTCTCCTGAAGGGGTGCAAAAATTTATTTTAGTGGTGCATAAGGGTGCATTAAGGGTGCAATCATTTGGTGCAAAAAAACTTTGAAAAACGTTACTGGGGGGGGCCAAGTTAACTGACCCAAAAAATTAAACAAACCAATAAAAGAAATTAAGAACTTGAATTTGAACTGTATAAAAATTAATGCTCAGTTATTCATCGGAATGTATGAAAGTCTAAATTTAATTAATATTAAAAAAAAATCAGTTTACGAATAATTCCTACAATTCGAATAATTGTTGGAAGGAATATGAAGCGCCATCTCTTGAACAGCAATTATTATTAATATTGTTTATTAGACATAAGCATAACAAAGTATCTAAAAAAAACATTCTAATCTAAAACTATTAGGCTGGGTTGCTCAGTTCTAGTTTAACTTTAAACTCCTGTTTATTTCCATAGGAACAATTGTTTTTATAATTGCTACCACGGGAATAAACAGGAGTTTATCGTTTGCTAATTGTAACTTTTTTTTGTTTGGTTTTTTGCACCCTACAGCTACAAGTTCTCTTGTCTTGAATTCGTCGGGGAGGCGTCATGCATATACACACAAATAATTTTTAAACCCTATTTGTGATACAATTTTCATCGGACAAGAACCTGCTTGAACCCCACTGAAAATCATTTAAAAGTTACCCAGCGAAAACATGTACGTTTATTCAACGTTAATTTCACGTTGTAATGGTGGAAATAACGTTATTCGTTGAAAAATGCAACGTTGTTTTTTGGTTGAATTAGCAACCATAATTATATCACGTTTGTATGACGTGTTTTTTAACGATCAGTTTAATATGGACGTAATTATAACGTGAAATAAATGCGTAACAATTTTGTCTTTTTACGACGTGATTTATACTATGAGTAAATGCGATGTATCTACCATACGTTGATTACCACATCATTTCAACGTTAATTCAACATCTACTATTCTACGTAATAAATGAGAAAAAAATTAACGAAACTAATACGTTAGATAAATCATATTTTACAACTAAATTTTTAACCCACGTTTTATAACGTTATTTTAACGTATACCGAATAAATATGCCTTTACAAAACGTGATGTTGACGTTAGAAAACACTTAATTTTACAGTGATTGTCTATCGTGTTTCACACCTTTGAATTCTAATTTTACTAAAAATCTATGAAATATGAGGTTCTTCTCCATACTTGGCAGCTTTGAAATGAAACGAAACAGGTATGAAAAGTACTGCTAATTTGGACATACGAGTCAACCACAACCCCTTTTTAAGCTGACGTAATCTGTCAAATTTTTTAAGTTAGTTTGAATTTGATGCCCAAAATCTGTGATTAAAAATACTAAAGAACGCAATAGTCAAAAATACTAAAGAACGCAATAGTCAATCAATTATACAAAAATATCTCTCGAAATCCAATCAAATGTATCAAAGAATATAATGAAAAAATGACCACAATTTAGCAATATAATATTTTGATCACGGAGGAGTATTGATTTTAGTTTTCTTTAGTAAAAGGTAAAACAAAAAAGAATTTTTTTACTAAAACCGTTTTAATGCCAAAATTCAGGAACCCATTTTTTATTATTTGATAAGTGAATAAGTCCTTCCGCCAGATTGTTCACAACTTTAGACTTTTTTATGGGGTATTTAAAAAGTAAAGTTTATGTGACTAAACCAAACGACATAGCAGAACTTCAGAACTTCAAATTCTGCATGAAATTAGAGAATAACGCCGGAAATGTTACAAACTGTTAGGGATGGAATTTATAATCGATTAGGGTATTGTCAAGTGAGAGGTGGCGAACATTTTGAACATCTGATGCGTTAAAATCGTTCTAGTCAAAATTTATTTTTATTTTTTCGCCTTTTTACTGTTTAAGAAAAATTAAAATATAAAAACGTAGCTGTATTCCCAATGGAACAATCATTTTAACCAACCAAATTACGAACTACCTTATCATTAAAAAAAAAATAGTTAGGGGTTGTTTCATCCTTCCAAATAATTGAAAAGTTAAAGCAATCCATTTATAATATGCGCCATGAAAATAAAAATTGGCCTGTTCCAAGAATTTTGCTACAAATGGCAATTTTCTAAGTTACAGAATTTATTCCAGTTAAACTTTCTACTCCACTGCGGTGTTTATGAGCAGCATGTATTTTGTTTTAAATTTTCATAAAGAAATAATTTTGTAAATAATAAAGTAAATTGAGAGTACTGTATTAAATGTGTTTTGTCGAATATTTTATGTTAGTGTAAATATTTTTAGAAATAGGCGATTTAGAATTACATGTTTATTATAAATAAATAATTTAAAATTTTGAAATGTATATACAAAGAAAATAAGCTTAGGATTGTAATAATTAGAAAATTGATTTAATGATGTTATGATAATACGGATGTTAGAAGGAAACTGTAGGTAGTAAAGAGTTCGGAAATTGAACGAGTGAGGGCGGCGCGTAGCTATTGTAAGTTAAAGTCCCCGGTTCGGCTTTATTACGGAAGCGATACGGAACTGGGATCTCCAAATGGCTTAGTGGTTCAGTTTAGCCGACTTGGAAAGTCGTGTCACTCGGCGGCGTGGATTCGAAGTCCACCATTAACCATGTATGTTTGTTCAGTCTAATGATTTAGACCCAGCTTTAATACACGTCGTAATTGTTCGATTCAACGTTACACGTGGACATTGCCGCGACATTTTTCGTTGTTTCGACGTAACCATAACACACGAATTCAACGTTTTTACATGTTATTCTACAATTTTTATACGTATGTATGCACTATTTAACGTAGAAATACCGTGGACAAAAACGTTTAAAAGAAGTTGATTCGAAGCGTTGTTAAAACGTATTAATAACACACGAATTCAACGTTGATTAATTGTTATTCTACAACGTCTCTTCACGTGTCCGTTTAAAAGAAATTGATTGCCGCGACATTTTTTCGTTGTTTCAACGTAACAATACCACACGAATTCAACGTTTGGTTACCACTGAAAATCATTTAAAAGTTACACTCTTTCTCTAACTTCCTGTCTCCCTTTTCACCCTTCCTTCAGTGTCCAGTAAAAAAAATGTTTTATTGCACTTTAAAAATAATTTTCAATTTTCATCAATTACAATAACTCTTGTCAATGCATGACAACAGGTTTGTTCGTTTATTCTACACTTTCTACACTTTTAACTCCTTTACTCTATATTTCTCACTCCTACTTACATTATATTATGTACATCTCACTCTCTCAGGTGCGGTTGGTGCAAAAAGTGTAGAAAAGTCCCGAACAAACGAACAGACCTAACAACTTTTTTCTTTGCATGACAACAACCCCAAAAAATTAAGTTGATAAATAAAATAAAAACTTCAAAATGGTTTCTGAATGGAATACGTCGCCATCTCTCGGTCTTTAACAGCAGTTTTTTTGTAGGGCCTTATTGGACTTGAGAGAAAATGTTCACTAATTGAAATCCTCGGTTTTAACCAAATAAGAACGAACAATTTCCCAAAAGTTTCTCGATAAAATTTACGGAAACAAGTTTATATTAAAAAAAAAGTAACAAAACGTTCGATATTTAAGAATAATTTATTATCATCAATTCTGCAAAACTTATTTATTAAATATTTCAGTCGATAAGTTTGAGAAAATTCGAGGTGATTTGTGAATGAACCGACGGATACGTCACAACGCCATCTATCAACCAGGGACGACACTTTCCTGCCGCGGTTTTAGTTGTAATCAAAAACTAATTCAACTACGAAATCCGATTTTTGACAATCAAAGACCTCATCAACTCGCCCAATAAATGTTTGCAATTTTAGTTTACGTTAGAAAAAAAAATTTATTAGAAAATACTTGAATGAAAAAGAAGGAATGATTCAATACTAATTTCATCCAATTGCAAAACTTATTAATCGTCGCAGACGGGACAAAAATTTGAATCGATAAATTAAAAATCAGTGAAGATCTGTAAATTAATTAGTAGACGTGTCGCAGCGCCATCTGTCAACCAATTACATCAATTCCTTACTACAGTTTTACTGGGTTTTCACCGAATTGCAAGAGTCGTATGTCGCCAAATAAAACGGACCTTAACCCGTCCAAAGTCTCTCAATTTCTAGCAAAAATTCGAAAATTGCAATTCACTTTTAAATTGCAAAGAAAAAATCGAATTATTCGATGCATAATGACTTGAAATTTGAATTATCAAAACAGGGAAAAATTTGAAAAAGTTTGAGAACAAGGTTGAAAGTTCACAGCGCCATCTGTGATAACTTCTTGCTACCATTTTATCAAATTCAAGTAATAATTTTCAAAACTAATTTTTTCAAATAAAAAATGAATTTACTAGCTGTCTTTAAATCAATTAGGAGAAAAATTGTAGATTGTATTTCGTTAAGTTTATCTTATAAAAAAAATCGATGATGTTTAAATTAATTCAGTGATGAATTCTAATGAAATGACGAATATTCTGAATTCGTAATTTTTTGAAAGTTTACAAGTATTTTTTTAGAAAATAATTACAATTTGGTTTCTGGGAAGTAATGAAATTCATGATTCCAAGCGAAATTTTAATTTTTAATTAACTAAAGGAATCCTAGAGGATAAACTGTTTTAAGAAGTACTGACTGAGACATCATCAAGGTAAGCGCCGGAAAAGGCATTGAAGATTTATATACTTCATGAAAATGTAAAGCCTAAAAAAAATAAATAAAAATCAACGCGTCAGCCTAGCGTAACCGGAGATTAGTCAGAATAGTTCGAACATATCCTAAATACTAAGCAAAGCGTAACCTGATTGAAATTTATGTGCTATAAGGAATTAGTAATTTTCTCGTATTTTATTGCCTTCCAGAAGAAAAAACCCAAGAAAGTTAACTGCATTTATAAATTTTAAACCAAGGTCCCGCAGACAACGTAATCGTATATTAAAACATATTTGTATGTACCTATCTGAGCATGATTAAGAAGCTATCCTTAGAGAACCAATTAGGACGAATATCGACCATTCCGAAATGGGTCAATGTAAGAAGAGATTTTTGCGGCTTCACTTTTTTCTTTCTTTCTTTTCGTCAAACGCTCACATTCGTAAACATGCACACAGAGCGATCAAGGCTGTGAGAAATACTTCATATAGATTTCCACCTTCTGCGAACGGAGCTAATTTATATCTTGAAGTTGAACTGACTCGCGATTGGTTGGCAAAACTGCGCTCGTAAATAGATGCGTGCATTCCCTTTCAAATAGTTTAATTTTCAGTCATACCTGCACGGTAAACGCTTAGAACAATGACACATTTCAGCTTATTTTTACAAAGCTATTTTCAAAGGAAGTTTCTTGGGTTTACGTGTTCGGTTCGAAACTACTGAATATGCATTAGTTAGTTACCAATACTAAATAAAATAATAACAATAACATTGTTCTTTCTAGTACGCACATAACTGATACGATCTTGACTACATAATCAAAGTCATGACTATTTAGTCAAGACCATTTCAATTAAACCAGAAAGAACACGGTAAATAAGAGGCTTTTAAGAACAGGATATGGAAACTAAAAAAACCAAAGTTAGGTTGACATTCACATCATCAAAGCAAGGTCGACACTTGGGTAAAAATAGCATAATGACTCTAGAAAGCAAAGTTATTTTCCGTTTATGTTGCCTCTATGATGAAATTACTCGAAGTTACACAAAAACTTGAAGTAAAGTAGTTTTAAAAAATCCAATAGAAATTTGCCCTTAAATTTCGCAGGTAAATACGAATCAATTAAAACTATTTCATAATTTTAACTAAAATAAAATCTGTAGTGATAAATATGGAAGATAATAAAATACCCATCGTTATGTACGAAATATAAAATTAAAGTTTTTTTTTTAATATTTATAGGGTTGGAAAGGATAGCTGAAGAGCTGATGGGTCGCAGGAAATGGAAACTATATCAAGATTCGATGTCAAGAAATTATTTGCAGCCGCTAAACAACAACGTGAAAACGAACCAAGAATTGCAGAAGGAAGAGGACCTCGGCGCCAAGAACGCGCTCCACAGGATAGACGACAGCAGCAGGGAAGAAGAAAGCGCAAGGGTAGAGGTGAAGCAAGAAGACACGTCCAAGGACCAAGAAGCAGAGGATCGGCTCAAGGACTGGTCGCCTCAGAGCAAGTGCTACTTTTGTGTCGACGGCAAGCTGGATAGTGACCACAATAATCACGGGGTTTTGGTAAGCACTTCAAAGTTATTATACAGAATAAGGAAACAAAGAAAAGAGTCCATCCAGATGACCCTGGATCCCGGTTAGAAAAAAAACAATATTCCAATAAGTATTTTTAAATTCGCCTGTATTTTAAGGTACTTTAGAAAATTATAATGAGACGATTACTATTTTCTCCACATATTTACCTTTCGATGTATCTGTCCTTCATTGGCTTTTATTCCTTAATAATCCTTCCTTATCTCTTCTTTTTTAAGCCCATTTGAATCTTCTGTTCTTAACCTATTACTCCATCTTCATTCTTTGTTTATAACTGAACCATCTCAGCTGATTTTTTTTTTGTATTTTGTTTATTATGTATTCCTATTTTATTTTAAACTTTTTCCTTTTGTAACCCCCCATCCGTTCTTCTGTTCTTTTATGTATCAGATTCCACATCATCACCTCAGTTTGTAAATCCTTTCCTCTCGTCTGCGTTTCTCTATAATTTTCCCCAAATCTGCATTAAAAATTGGAAGGTGTCGGCAGTAGGTGATAACCTTGTTTCATCCCATTGCATTATGCAAACTTCTCTTCTTCTCATTTTCACACATTTTCTTTCCTTGCCGATTCCTCTATTATGTTCTCCTATGTGCCTCATTTACTTTCTGTACACAGTT
Organism: Dorcus hopei; assembly: GCA_033060865.1. Taxonomy (NCBI): domain Eukaryota; kingdom Metazoa; phylum Arthropoda; class Insecta; order Coleoptera; family Lucanidae; genus Dorcus; species Dorcus hopei. The sequence continues at coordinate 13,197,839 of CM065424.1, forward strand.
ACCATCTTGCTCTGTTGATACCATGTAACGAGTTTTACTTGAACAACATTTTGTCCAAGGTCATTGTCCTTCAATTAAAGTAATCATTAGATATGGTTTCTACTTAAAAAAGAATTCTTTTTCATTCATTCTGGCCTTCTCATGTCACCTCCACTTGCAGTGACCAACTGACGTTGTAGCCATCTCCTCAATTAACAAGACTCCTCTATTAACAAGAAAGTTATAGCACCACCTGCTTCCTACACACAAAGTGAATCCTAAATGAGCTTCGCTTAATTCACTAATTAATCTCTTGAAGATTTGCTTAATTGCCATTGACTCATCATGGCTCGTCGTCCTTAAGAAATTTCATGCATGCGTGCATTTCATTTTCGTAATTCTTAAAAAAATGAGTGCATTATGTTTTGGCTGCCCAAATTGAAATGAGTGCAACAAACTCTGAGGATATCTTTCGCGCCTCAGTGGCATTAACATTGACATTAATTGGAATTATATTCTCGCATTATATCGGAGAGGCGAAAAGAAAACGCGCGCGCTCCGCGGAAAATGTCAGCCCCTCTCGAGCGAAACCTTGAGTCGGATAAATTGTAGCAGTAACATGCGTGCACTTGCAAAATACATTGTCATTACGGTACAAGGACGTGAAAAAATTGACCGCTGGAATGCTACTGTCGGTTCGATTAAGTTAAAAGTTCTGTTAGGCAGATATTAGAACACTTGCTCTACATTCTCCGGCAAAAACTACCTGCTGTTTAAATGGCAGTGCTTCGAACTGTAATAAATCCGTTTTTCTATTGCTTCCGGGGAATTAAGTATAAACTTGAGTATGCGGCTAAATTTGGATACATTTCTGCAATTCTTCAATAATTACATTACAAGTAAATTTAATTTAACCATTATGATTAATCAAGATTAATTTGTGTTTATATTGTAATTATATGTGCTGTCTCAGAAAACATTTCCAAGTACATAAAAAGATAATGGAAGCGTAATTGTGTTAGATATCAATCAATACCTTGTGGGGTCTGATTGAAATTATTGCAATAATTTTTTTTTTTAGCAAAATTCGAAGTTTCAGTTCCAGAGAGAAAAGCGAACGTAAACATTCAGCTTGAACATGAAACGTACTATCATCCTCTTTGAAATAATGAGCCTAAAACAAGCTCGCCAAAACAGGCAGAATAAATCCATAATAACGATCAAAATTCCCCAAATCCTACCGCAACACAAAGAAAAAGTTTGCCCAAAGGAAAAAACACGAACAAATAAAAGCTCCTTATCTTAAATTGAAACTCGTTTCAAATTAACTTAAACTGTACCTAATCCTTTCATGTCTTTTTTTTTTGTTAAAAACAAATTGTGTAAAACGTATTGCATTGCAATAGAACAATTATTTATCAATAATAAATGGCAGTTTTCGTTGGGTAATGGCCGTCGAAAAAAGGTTTTTGGATATATGATACAAGGACAAAGAATGTTGTAAATTCGAATGGGTTTATTGTATTAATAATTATATCTACTTTTGAAAGACACAGGAGTTTTTAATATTTTCTGAGGATTTCTAGTCAACAGAAATACAATTAATTTTGTTTTTAGTTGGCCTTTTAACACTCTTCAATTTACATATTTTAAATAATTTTCCATTTTTTTAAATCAATAAACCCGGCAGCGTTTTCATTTTTATATCAAAATAAAAAAAAGTAGGAGTAATAAATACAAACGTTAGATTTAATTAAAATCTCTATTAGCGTTATTGTTGTTACACCGTAGGAAGTAATTAATGATTTCATTTGTTGTGGTCTCATTAATATGTATTATTTTTTGTAAAAAGGAAAGAAATCATAGATACTCACATACATAAAACGGTTGTACTCAATTTGCTTTTCGGAAGAGGCACTTCCAAACTATTTTAATTTTTTTATTATATCGTTTTAAAACTTACTACACATTACCTTTTGCGTTTGCACGTGTTAAGGAAAACATATGAACCTACACGCAATAAAAAAAATGTATTTGTAATACTTCATGATCATGAGAGATGCATAGAAGAAAACGCGTTACAACATTTGACGTAATCGTGTAACAATACTTGAATTATGATTAGGCAACAATTTATGTAAAAAGGCGGAGGAACAAATTATGAAGCTGGGAAACAACCTTGTCCATAAAATATGTTTTAGTACGTGCATATACAGTGCGTTCAATTTGAACCGTTCACCATTCACTAACTTTTTTATTTTTAAAGATAGAAATTCGGTTAAATTGGCAAAGATTCTCTAACCTTTATGCTGATGATTCTGAACTTGCACAATTGCACTGCAAGTGAATATAAACTGACAGTTAGCACTAAAAAGAATTTTTTTTTAAACAAAAAATTTGGTATCTTACCCCACTTAGGCATCCTAAGTCGATTTTGATGCCATCTCAGCGCGGTGATGGGAAAAATGCCCACGCAAGAAAATATTTCAGACTTTTATTTTTGGCCACAACTGTCACCACACGTATTCTTAAAAGAGGTGCAAGTTTCATGCAGCCACTTTCTGCTCGCAATGCAGGAGATCCAATCCACCTTGGGTCCATTTTTGTCGTGATAATAACCTTGACAAACAAAGTAATAATCGTCATTATCACTATTGATACTATCTGAGCTGTGATTCGAAACTAAATTGGTGGAATCATATTCATCACTGCTGCATTCTTCATTAATCATCTTTGGTGCTTTAGCTTTGCTGTATGCTTATTACTGTTTTATCCTTTTCTAGCGCTATTATTCTTCTTGCTTTTTCTTTTTTCCTTTCCTTCCTGTTCCTTACGTTTTTCTTGTAGCTTGTGACGCTTTCTTTGTCCCACTTCCAATGATGTGATAACTTCTGCATGTTGCTTGCGTGAGTTCGGTTTACTAGGTCCTGTCCGAACGAAATTGAAGCTTGTTCAACATCAGAATGATCATTTGCAGCACCGGTATTGACGTCGTTATCAATAGCTCCTGCAATGGGATCAGCTACATAATAGGCATAGTCTGGAATCTTCGCCGGATTGTAGGGAAATATCCCACAAACTTCAAACCCTGACACTCCATTCTGGTTGGTTGCATGCAGCTCGTTTCCAGGCTTGGTTTAAGATTAAGATTCCTCCATCCTTCATCCAGGATGAAACCTTAGCCAATGCCTACAAGCTTCATTCCAATTAGTTTTGAGTGGTTTAAAGAAACACCTGTTGAAGGGTTGCAACCAGTGCGTGGTATGACGTGAATGTCGTTTTCCGCTTTCCAAGTCGTTGCAATGTGAGGCGTGCCGTCAAGAATCAAAACAACCGGACCCAGTTCTTTTCTGGGGAGAAAATGGTCTTTTGACGTAGGCTGAATCAGGAGACATCACAACAACACATCCTGGATGAGGCATGATGTCCTCAAACTCTTTCCTTTTGTTTTTACCACGGAAGATCTCATACGGTGGAAAAAAATTGCCTTCTGCGTTGCAGCAAACGAGAATACTAATAGTTTCACTTTTTTGCACTGGTGAGACTTTGAACATCTTTGGACCCTTTCGATGCGATCACTTTCGCGGGCTTGTTACACAGTTGCAAACCACTTTCATCCATATTGGAAATCTTCCCGAGCTTAGTAAATCGTGTGTTTCTAAGGTGTCCAGAAGTATCTTAAAATATGGATCCACTTCATCATGACACATTCCCGGGGAACGAGCTATAAATCGACCTTAAGCAGAGCGCATTCGCTTTTCGTGAAAAGACTAAACCAGTCATATCCTGTTAGCTCCTTTTCCTTATTGATCCTGTGTTTTGTTGGGGCTTTTATTAATCACGCTATCTATGTTATGTATTCATTTAGTTAAAAATGTAGATAGCTATGAAGTAATTGAGAAAATAAGGATATTTTGGCCAAACATGGGAAAAGATATCGAAGAGTATGTACGTTAATGTGACAAGTGTAGTCTGTATCAAAAGTTGCCGGCTAAGCAACCAAATGCGACAAATGCAACAAAACCGATGGAACGCGTACATATGGATTTTGCTGGACCCATTGATATATTCTCGTCATGGTCGATGCATATTCAAAATTCATTGACGTGAGCATCACATCTGTAATAAATGCACGCCAAACTGCTCAACTGTGTCGTGAATTCTTCAGTCGATATGGTCCTCCAGAAGTTCTTGTAACCGACCACGGTACCCAATTTACTTCGGAGTTATTTAAGAATTTTTGTAAAGAAATGGGTATTTATCACATTTTCTCTCCTGTTAATCATCCCCAGTCTAATGGTCAAGCAGAGAAAACTGTGGACACGATTAAATAATTTGTCAAGAAAGCTGGAGATCATTGGCGAGAGACAATTTGGAATTATTTGTACAGCTATCGGTATACACCTTGTTCTGCAGCACCTGAAGGTAAAACACCAGCTGAAATTTTCTTAGGTCGACCGATACGTACACCATTGTCTACGCTTTTACCAAGCAAGCATGTCAGGACTAGCAGTTTGCAATATCAGCAAAACATGAAACATCAGTTCGATCGCCATCACGGTGCTCGCAGCAGAAATTTCGAAAAAGGAGGAAGTGTTATTGTCTTGATTCGTCGCGGACTGAAATTAGTTGCTCGCTTTGTCACAGAATCCGGAAATCTGTGTACAGTAAGATTACCGTCAGGACAAATGATTCAACGATATCGAAACCACATATGGAAAGGCGACTCTGGTTTAGATTTTTAATTTAGAAATAGCCGTGACGACAGTCAAGGTCCGACCATAACACAAACCGATTGATGTCACCTTGCTCCAGTCAACAAGCGCAAGAAGATCCTTTGCCATCAGCTCCTGAAACACCATGTCAAAGATCATCACGTAACCGTAGATTCCCGAAACGATTTACTGTGGATTGGAAATCAAAGACTTACACTCCGAAAGATTCATCTTCATAGGGGAGGTGTTGGGGCCTGTATTAATCACGCTATCTATGTTATGTATTCATTTAGTTAAAAATGTAGATAGCTATGAAGTAATTGAGAAAATAAATACAAGTTGTTTTATCTGTGAACATTTATGGTGTTTCTAAAAAGTATCTTGAAAACAGCCACTAAACTCAATACACACTCTCAGACTCAACAGTTTGATTTTTTTCAGCAAATGTAGAAGCTAGATGCCTAATATCGTTACAGGTTAGAGAATACCCAGCTTTTCCCAATTTCTGAATTATACGTCACTAGTTTTTCTTCGTTTACTTTTCCAAGACAACCATATGGACCTAAACTCCCTTTATCTAAGCAATTCTTGCTAACTCTCCTAAGAAGAATTCGCAAAAGAATTCCAAATTCTTTTGCAATGGAATTGGCACTTAATCCTGCAGCCCTAGTGCAGCAGCCCGAAGATTCTCCTCAATCCATTGTCCTCTGGACGACTTTTATACATAAGTCCCCATAGTTCACTATAATGAATAAGTACGTGAAATAAGTAATTTGCAGATTGGCACCTGACCCAACACATTTTGTGTTGGCGAAGATGCCAAGCTCGTTAAATAAATCAAAATTTAGTACCAATACACCCGATTTACGTATTTTCGAAAAGTTTAGATCACGACATCCTGCGATCAATTCTTGACCTAACATTGCAGTAGTGATCGCAAGATGTCGTGATCTAAACTTTTCGTTACTATTACATCGCAATTGTGAATAAATAGGACAGGTTGGTTTGGTTTGCGGAGGAATTTTTGAGCTACGCTTCTGCTGATGAGGGCAATTAGGCCTGAAACAGCGTTGTACAGAGGCTACTCGAGGAATCCTCTGCAATCAATGCCGACTTGCAACAAAATTCTATATTATTTTCGATATTTGAACTAATTAAGAAAAAAATAGGGATCTATTTGAGATTAACAATTAAAATTAAGATATTTTTCGAAAACATGAGATTCCATTTACAACACGATCGAACGTAAAATGATTCAACAAAGAACTCCAATATTTTGAAACAATGAAGATGTCATTGTTAAGTACAGGTATTAAATTGACATACATATTACATAGTATCATTTATGCCTACTCTGAATCATTTTGTTTTTCACTTTTTACAAAAATTAATAAATAGTTTTTTTTTCGCCTACTTTTGTCAGTTAGAAATAAATTCCTGATTAGTGTAAGATTAGTGCAATCAATTTCGTATAAATATTAATGTACGAATTCGAAGGGGACGTGAACGGATTTTCGGTTTGTAATTCAAACTGCCATTTACAAAGTTTAGAAAGGTGTGTCCCTGGCCACCGACTAGTTCAGCGTTTCGTCGACCAATTGTATTAGGCGTTTTCGAGAATGTCACGTTGACAAAAAAAGGCAGAGTTGCATCACACAGTGATTTACGACTGACTAAACCTTGCAGCAACAAAATGGCTGAAGAACGCGGTACGTTCCCAGCGTAAATCAAGGCTTCTAAATAACATTAATACAAAAAAATATATATATTTAAAGAGGGCGTGTACGCAATTATAAGTCCCTTGTATAAAAGAAAGGATTAGAAATCAACAAAAAATACAAAATTAATTTCTCATCGGGGTTTATGTCATCTGTAGTTTTATTTTCTTGTGATTTTTATGTTTTTAACTTTTTATTTTTAAGGTTCAAAATTAGATTAAAAAAAAATTAAATTTATCAAATTATGTGAATAATGGATCAGGAATTTCTTGATTATGATTTGTTTCAATTTGAAAACCTTCAGCTAAACACACAGGGTGTCCCTGCATCTAACTTTTTAGTATTAGGAGAGACGGGGGGTATGCAAGTCACTAAAGGAAAAATCAATATATTTTGAAAAATATAAAGTATATTCTCTCAACAATTTTATGCTGTTTCGTATAAGGAAAAGCCAGTAAAATGACTTAACTATGTATATCCTTCCTGTCATTAACAGGAATTATAATATATTCATTGAAAATAAAAATGGAATTGGCTCTTATTGCCCACATGTTGGGGTAATGAGAACCACGAAACTTGTTTTAACAAATAACTGCAACAGTTAATAAAATACTTTTCTTTCATAACACAACATAAAATGTAATATTGAAAAAAATACGAAAACAATAATAAAAGTAAGGGTAAATCATTGATAATTCTTCAGAACCACAAATTTAATCAGAGTCTTTTACAGCAACCGGTTTCGGCATAAGCCATCATCAGGCTGACAAACCATGAAAAAGAAGACAAAATTATAGAAAACTTTTGTCTTCTTTTTCATGGTTTGTCAGCCTGATGATGGCTTATGCCGAAACCGGTTGCTGTAAAAGACTCTGATTAAATTTGTGGTTCTGAAGAATTATCAATGATTTACCCTTACACTTAACCACAAAACATCTAGAAGCTCCTAATCTTGAATAATAAAAGTATTTTAATATACTTGTTGAAATGTTAGGTGCAGAAATCACATATCCAAGTAGTTTACAGTGTTGTTCTTTTGCGAGTCCTCGGCATCTTCAACAACAAAACATTCTTTTATAATATCAGGGATAATAAGAGTCACGTGTGGGTGGCTCTCATTACCCCAGTTAGCATTAATATTTTAGGTATGAAAATTAGAAAAAAGGCATAGATAAACGAAAAACCAAGTACTAGAAACATAAAATATATTAACAACCTAGTAATATGAAATCAAAACTTTGTCTAAAAAATAGTATCTGACTACTTATTTTCTCGATTAAAAATTACGAAAAATAACAACACAAGTCTTAATTTGAAACAAGTGCTCACTGTTATTACTACGCATTGTTTTTTGCGATAAATGGATATTCCATGCATCCTGGGGGGGGGGAGGTGTACTGCTTCGCCAAATTTCAATTTTTTTCGTTTGTTAGTTATACCTAAACCAGGCCTGGCTCTTATTGCCTGCGGGCTCTCATTGCCCCACGTTCCCCTATTATTAGGATATCGTATTGATATACAATGGTAAATTTTGTATGTTTGTATGCATTTCATGATACGAAAATGTAAATGCGACGAAATTTCTGTTCGTTATTCATCACTGCGCATTTCTTTTCGAGCACCTCGCACACAGAATAAATCAGCGATATTTATATTGCGTGTCGAATGCGAACAGCTCGACAAATAAGCGTGCTAATATCGAATCTGAATTCGAAATGAATTGATTAATATCTGTTTATGCACCAATTAATATCCGTAAGAAATACGGCCTTGTCCACATACGTATCGGCATTTCGCAATGCCCGTTCGGCTCTACTTCCCAATCAAATTGCTCGCTTATTTGCGACATCAAAAAAGCCGTGACATTTCTTTCTGATATGTCTCCGGCTCTTTTTCGTTGCAGTTTTACTTACCACGGGCGGGCGGCGCGGCATCACTTCCCTCGGAAAGACTCGAATGAAAATTAAATGTAGAAAATTAACACTGTGATTACTCAGTGTATACTTATTCAAATTAACAGCGATTCATTTAGCTGAGACCTTGTAACAACGGAAAAATCATAACTATAATTTGTATCTTGACATCCATGACTTGTTGCGTGAACTTCAAATACAACAGTATACATTTGATGTATGTGTACACTGTTTTGGTTTCAAATTAAAAATTGTTTAAAGAAGAAAAATGGTGAGAGAGTTACTACTTACGTACACATAAATAATTACTACTTTGATTAAAGAAAAATTGCACGGTGTGATACATTGCGTTTGCTTTCACTTTAGATTGTTTACAGCTGCGAAAATTAATCATCACATGCTGATTCATTATGTCAAGCAAAGATATAAGTGCAAAAACCTCGGTTTCCAAACCCAAATCCAGGAGGTCTATACTCCGGAAGATAGTCAACTCTGTTTTGAATGAGTCACTGAATGAAACACTGAATTCTTAAAAAAAATGCAATCGCGTTTACCAATTTTGATTGAGAAACTGGACAATTTCGTACTGAAAATTTTACAATAAAATAAAAATTCTATTCACAAAGCCAATCAACTAAAATAAAGTTATTTTATTTTTTTTATTTACACTTTATTATTTTTTATATTATAATAGAATTTAATTGTATAAACAAATTTTGAAACAGGGGGAATCTAGTGTTTCCAAACTTTCCAGCAACAGTGTACACAAACAAAAATAAATTTTGTAAATCCTCAGTTTCCAATCGAATTCCTCCAACTTCTTGAACGATTTCTTTGGATTAAAGCGACGTGCGTACAAACGCCCTCATACAGTTTATACCGAGTGTTTATAAAATGGATAATAGATTACATACGGGGGTGAACTAAAAATATTGTGCCGCCTGCGCCTGTTTGAATTTCCCGCGAATTCGATAATTACACGCAGAAAAATATATATTCATACTAAATAAACTTTATTTATATTGACTAAATCATTGTGTCCTATATACGCAAATAAATATTTCGTATATTCAAGAAAAATATTTCTTCGGAAAATGAGAAAATCATTGCATCAAATCAAGAAACCTACAAGCGTACAACAAATAAATTTATTTTTTCATTTTGATTCTCAGAGTAAGGCTTAACTAGAGCTTGTTGAAAATCATATCAAACAAAACTCTGCATTTCATTTAGAACATTCATGATATTATTGCAAGAAAAAACGTATTTTAAATCGAGAAACTCTATATTTGCATTAAAAAATATTGAAATTCAGTTAAAACAAAATTATATTGAATTCGACGCCATGCGCTCGCCCTTCTAGAATTTGCATTCTTTAATCAATTTACATGAAATTTGGAAATAATAAATTAAACAAGAAATGAATTTTCCGACATATCTACTATTGAACATGATAGGACTTCCGGTTTCGCCGGAAGTAATATCGACTTTCTTATTTTAAATAGAACACCATGTAAATTTTTACATCTTTGGAATCTACAGATCATTGTGAGTCCGAATATGTATTATATGACAATTTTTGTTTCCATGACAACGAACTTTTTTGTTTGTTGGAAATTAAAATTACCATATGATACATATTCAGACTCACAATGATCTGTAGATTCCAAATATGTAAAAATATACATGGTGTTTTATTAAAAATAAGAAAATTGACATCACTTCCAGCGAAGTCCTACCGTGTTCAATAGTAGGTATGTCGGAAAATTCATTTTTTGTTTAATTTATTCTTTCTAAATTTCATGTAAATCGGTTAAAAAAAAATCTAGAAGGGTGAGCACATGGCGTGGGACACCCGGTATAGGAAATATAGTGCATGTTTCATAAAAGATTATAGAAACTAAACTTGTAAGAAAACTCTGAAGAAATTTCTTCACTATTTTGCTAATTTTATATAGCATCCTTTATCAAGTACTGCGGGTGGTCTGGTGAAGTGTGCTATAATAAAATTAGGTAAAAAAGGAAATAATTTCAGAGTTTTCTTGCAAGAGTAGTTTTTATATTCTTGTTGTGAAATGTACACTATATTTCATATGAATCATTCCTGTTTAAAACATGCGCAATATGCAAAATTTTAAAGAAATTTCAAAAATAGATTTTCTGTCATTATATAAATAAAAGAAAACAATATATTTTATACAAACAGTTCTTGTTTTAAAACCAAACTCCTAACTTACAGAAAAGATCCAATTCTATGTTCACTTTTCACTATAATTAATTGTATAATGTTTAGGATAAATCATAAGATACATACCTATACTGTTTCATATTTTATTATTAACAACTTCTCACAAATAATAATTAATAGTAAAATAATAGTAAAAAAATAAAATTCTGACAAGTTAAAACTTCTACAAAACATTAATAAATAAGTAGGTATTACACTCCAGTCATTCTTGATTACTACACTCTTGTGAAAATTAATTTCCAAATTTGATAAATATAAAATTGTGGCCTTAAACGTACCTTTAAACCAGTTTCATTACTCGCGTTAGAAATTACGTTTTCTAATTAATTATAATTTTAACCCAAAACAACAATTAGATTAAGGCCCAGTTTTTTCACCTCCAGTTAACTTTATCTGGCGATTAATTTCCATAGTAACGATTGTGATCACAATTGTAACTATGAGAATAAATCGTCAGATAAAGTTAACTGGAGATGAATAAACCGGGCCTTAGTAAAACGAAATATGTAAGTAAGTTTATTTTATTGTATGTACACCTGCATCAAAAGACAAACGAACTCTGACTAATGCATATTGTGAAATAATGCGCAACAAGACAGGTATCAGTCCAAAATGTTTCAACCAATCACAGTTTATGTTCTTCCAAGAAAAAATATTCTCAACATTAAAGGAATCTTTTCTTGAAATAAAATTAATTACAACTTTTGCAGCAAATAAATTTTTTTAAATCTAAAATTATGAAGACTCTCATATTAAGATACTTTACTTTAAGTCAATAAATATTTTGAAATTATTTTTGTCTTTCAAGAAGAAATTTCTCAGTGGAAATGTAAAAGTTTAGGAAAGAGAAATATTTATTTACAGGAAGAGGATTTTTTTAAATAAATATTTTTTCTCAATATGAAAATTCATTTTTCTGTGTGTGTAGTCATGTTGGTATCTTGTGACGACATTTCCTATATTCACTGGTGAAAATGGAATTTAAATTCCTAATGTTTATGTTCCTAATAAGTAAATAAATAACTTATTCAATTCAATAAAAGGTAAAGCTTAAATCGAAAAAGAAAAGTGACAGTAAATAAAAGCCTTTCAAAATGAGAAAACGACAACGGAACTGTCAAGATTGACAAGAGCCAACGCGGTTGCCAACTATCATTAATGAAAAGCACCAGATTCAGCGCTCGTCAAATTCATTTCTAGCCCACCCGGGGGTGGTAGAATATCTTCTACCGATACTGAAAATGAAGCTGAATATTAAAAAATTTGACAATCCGGAAAAAGTCAACAATTTATAATGATTAATGAGTCAGGAATGGAATTTCCAAGAGACCTTTACGCTTAAAAACAGGCAATAAATGGAAGGATACAATATTGAAAAAAAAAATCACCAACAAAACAATATACCGGGTGCTGCATTGATGAATGCAACATAGGATATCAAAATTCAATTTAGGTTTTTTAAAGTACTCTTCAAGATGAATCTGTCTGTGTACTTTGAGAATTTTTCATTTGCTCAGTTTCAAAATATTTTAAAAAGATTCAGTAACCAAATTCAATTTATATCGAGCTATCAACACGGCCTTGATCAGTTGCTTTACTTTATTTTAACGTTCACTGTTCAAGGCCTTGCTGGTCGTTCGATATAAATCGAATTTGGTTGCTGAATCTTTTGAAACTGAGCAAATGTAAAATTCTCAAACAGCACAGACAGATTCATCTTGAAGAGTACTTTAAAAAACCTAAATGGAATTTTGCTGTAAAACAACTAGGGAAGCCAATATTTGAACACCTCTAAATTAACATGGGATTCCATATGTTGCGTTCATCAGTGCAGCACCCTGTATATACAAAAATTGATTGGCAAAATCAGATTTTTGTTATTTCAAATGGAACACTCTGTACATTTAGAATTTACATGACATGACATACAATGATAGTTTCAGTTTCGATTTCGGTCATATGATCAGCTAACATAGAACTTGCGTAATGAATTTATGTGACGCGCAATTAATTATAAAATGGCACTCATTTATACAGAGTGTTCCATAATTTTACCGACAAACAGAAAGGGGTTATAGAATACACCAAAAGAATCACTTTTGATCAATAAACTTATGTCCGGAAGTGAGTCGTTTGGGCACTATGGCTTTTACATGTAAAATTTGAAACATACAACTTATCAAGGTCACTAATGTGAAGCTTTAGTGAATGTTAGTAATTTCGTTATTTGCAGTTTGTCGAGCGGCAGTTACAGTTTGTTAAATGGATCTTTTTACGCACGTCATTGATTTTTTTCGTAAGAAACACATCAATACTGCCAAGCCAAGTAATGAAATCGTAGGTTTTGCTTTACAAACATTTGTATAAAGACGTTCCTTTTTCAATCCTAAAAAGTGATTTACCTAAGTACAATAGTTACATAAAAAAATTGATTTTAATATTGCCGTTTGTCAATGACTTGCGTAAAAACATCCATTTAACAAACTGTATAATGGTTGTAATTGCCCATTCACTTCATTGTTGTGTATTAAAATGTAACTAATATTGCTTATCAGTATTTTTACTAAACAATGATCAAAATAAAAAGCAATTAGAGTAGGCGTTGGAATTGAAACGTGCCTTGGATAAAGTCATACTAATGTAAATTGTCAATCAATTGAGACGCCGGAAATTGTGTTTAACGTTAGTCACGCAGTTGTTCGTAAAGTGTCGAAAGTGTCCTTTTTTTAATAAAATGTTCTTCTTGCTTTAGACGTTCTCATTTCAAATTAAGGTTAGGTTCGAAGAAAAACGTCAAAAGTGAATTAAATGTGTTTGCATCGTCAACTGTAATTCGTTTTTCAGCTGATCACTTGTTACTAATCGTTGCAAAAATGATATCATTCAATTGCAGTGCGTTAATTAAAAATTACACAAAATACAACTGACAACAACTTGAAGTTAGCAACACAAAACCAAATCCTGCAAGTCTGTTTTTCTTTGACTCGCCATGGTGCCCAAACGACTCATTTCCGGGCGTAAGTTTATTGGCTAAAAGTGCTTATTTTTGTGTCTTCTGTAACCCCTCTCAGTTTGTCAGTATAATTATCGGACACCTGTATATAAATTCTTAATTAATTCTTTTTTGTTAAAAATCAATTTATTTTTCGTTTCTTCTTTGATATTCTTATGGAGTTCCTTGTTTTGGTTTCAAATAAACCACCCCGTGTACAGTTTAACATTTTTTAAGTGATTTGTATTTTTCCATATACTAAGCGAACCTATGGCACGTACGAAAATTTTATTGACACGCAAACGGCTGAGTGTCATATAATTTATAGATTTACAAATTTGTTTTCATTACAATACGTGAAAGCAAAATTTTGTTTCTTCTTGGCACATCAGCACTTGACAAGTATTACAGTCGCACCTCCATAACTCGAACCTCCACAACTCGAAACTCTCTGTAAGTCGACATTAACTGATGTCCCTGCACATTGTGTATAATTGAAACCTCTTTCTTTAACTCGAAATTTCTATAATTCGAAGTAGTTTTCCGATCCCTTGAGATTCGAGTTATGGAGGTTCCACTGTATTTGTAAATTTTTGGCACGTGACCATAAAAAGGTTCACCACTGTCCTAAGCATCTTGTTATTGCAATATTTTTCCTTGAAATCCTCTTACTGCTATAGGACCAGCAAAGCTTCCTTCCAAATGTTACCAGCCCCTACAGTGGGGAGGGGGCGATTGCGCACCTTTTTGGAAACTATGATTCCTTCACTTCATCTATAAAGAATTTTCTAACTTACTCTTGATCCAGTTACGCACAGCAGTCTGAGTTGCGATATCCAACAAAAAAATTGTTGACCTTTCTATGTCTCCTTCAACTTTAGGTACCTACCAAAAACTGGGCTGTATGGAGGTTATGGAAAAAACATGAACTTTAAGCTGGTCATATCAATTAGCCTTTATAATTTGGATGTTAAGATGTTAACTCTGCCACTCCACGTTTTGCCAGCAATATAATCATCTCAATGCAAGCCTGCTTTACCAAATTCATCTCAACATGACAAGTCACACCCTTGCCCCGGATTTTATTGTTGCTATAGGCTGAGAGTCTCCTTCAACTTGAGGTACCAAAAATTGGGCTGTATGGAAGTTATGGAAAAAACATGAACTTTAAGCTGGTCATATCAATTAGCCTTTATAATTTGGATGTTAAGATGTAACTCTGCCATACCACGTTTTGCCAGCAATATAATCATCTCAATGCAAACCTGCTTTACCAAATTCATCTCAACATGATAAGTCACATCCTTGCCCCGGATTTTATTATTGCTATAGGCTAAGAGATATAAGAAGTCCACGATCGGATTAAGACTCCCCTTCATTAGCGTCTGCCCAATGGTAACGTTGCTAGGATGAATTGGCACTATTCTTAAGAATTCGGAGAAAACCTTTACCTGGTACCTTTATCTTACAAACAAGTAAAACAGAGTGAAAGAGTGCTGCGTGTAAAACAGGTGGACTTCTATATATCTCTCAGCCTATACATCTCTTGGTTCAAAAATTTAATTTCGTCCTTTTACTTCAATTATTCAAAATATCTTCAAAACCTCAACCTCCTTTTTAACTTTCTTTGTTTCTTCTCGCTTGTAATTTCGTTCTCCTTGGTATTATAATTGTTTTATTTTTTTTTTGTTATTTCAGAGTCCCCGTCCTACAGACTCGGAATCCAGTGATAGTCCCAGTGATACGGAAGCACCCCCGACTTTAACGCCGCCGGCGGGCTTGCTAAACAACCACCGTAACATGACGACAATAGAAAACATAGCAGCTAACATAGCAGCAGTGGCTGCCCTCGCCCCGGGTTCCACCGTTCCGCCCCTACCGTTCTACCCCCACACGTTGCATTCCCTGCAGACGCCCTGGTACCTTTCGAATGCGGCGCGGAACTTCCACGCCGAAAGGATGGACATGGAGAAGACGGGCGAACAACCCTTGGATCTCAGCTCGAAACCGGGGAACAATATGAGTTCCATAGAGAATAAGATGCCCCCCAACATGAGGCTGCCAACCTTGGACACCAAACATATTATATTCAAGTAAGTTGGATCGTTACTCCGGCGGTAGATGGTACTTTAGTTTTTAAGTAAACAAAACACCCCACGGTACCACAAGCCATTGAGGTTCTGCCATCTTAAATTAATTCTTCTTAAGTTCTACATTGAACATTTTTAGAATCTTTTACGATTATCGAAGACAAAAAAAATCTAACCCAAAATTTTTCGTTTTTCCTTTTTAAATAAAAATTAGGTAGTAACAGAGTTAATCTAATCAATCATAGAATTTCTCTAACGTTCCACCATAATCTGATAATCCATTTTTTTTTTGTAGAAGTTCATAACGTGCCATTCACATGAGGTGATTCATAGAAAGAAATTTTCTCGAAACGCAACCGAATTAAAAATGCACCCATTGTGTGTAGGTAGAGATAAGTAAAGTAATAATAATCAAGTGCAATTTGTCCATGGAAAGTTTTAAAAGATAATGCCTCTAATAATTAAAAATGAAGGTACAACAAACAAAAGATAATAATTCATGGTTATAAATGAAATTGCGGCAAATAATAAATATAAATTTCTCATATCTACGATGGCAAAGTACTCTCAAGTGAACTATTGTTTTAAAATTAGATATTTTTCTTGTTGCGCGCGGAGTAGGAGGAAAAGGAGGAGGATAAAAACTACGCTAGACTCTAAAGTTAAATGAACTCGTTCGTAGACTTCTTAATCTGAAAGAGGTCAAGCGTGTAGAGAAAAGATGCGCCGCATTGAAACACATATTAAGGCAGACGGCGAAATGCAGTTTTATGTATTTTTCACTGCGAAACAAATAATTTTATCGGTCAGAAGGCGAGTTATCTACGAGCACGCAGACCACGCTGATCAAATATCGTCATTTTTTTTCCATCTTCTTGGAACTCTCGATTCACATTATCAGCTCGCACAAATATATTGCAAAATTATTATTGGATCAAAGTAAATTGAATTAACGATAAACATCATCTTTTTTAATCACCTCCGTCTTACGCATAAGGCTATTTACCTTTCAACGAAAATTACTATTGGAACTACCATTCAGAAAATATTCATCAGACAAAATTAATCCAAGAAGTTCCTCTCTAGCTCTAGAGTAGACCCAAGAAGTTGCAGTTACCAAATTTACGATGGTCATGAAAAAAATTAATAGGTAATCCAAGGTTTTTATGTTTTTTTTTTATATATTAAAGAAAGGAAAGCCGAAATAAAACATATTACTATCAAAACCAGCCAGCAGACGCTCCTCTTATACAGCCATTTCACTATGAAATTAACCTACAGGTTAGGGTCGTGACATTGCGCAGCCAATTTTAGACCAAAAATTTTGAGCGTCCCTAAAGCCCCCCTTACACGGTCAATATTATTGCGTCAATATCAATATTGTTCAATATATTGATCGTCTGAGAGGTATATTGAAACAATAATATTGATGAAAAAATTATTGAAGAAAATTAAAACGATTTAATTGATTTAATTAAAGGCCTGGCAATATATTGAGGCGGTGTCAATATATATTTAACGTGTAAGGGGTACATTGCGCAATATCACGTCAATGTTTGGCAACCGTGGTCTGGAGTGGGTCATCACACAGTCATATCAAGTATTTTGAGATGGCTGGTGGTAAAAGTACATTTCTTAATTATATTTAGAGAAAACGGGGATTAACGGCTTCAATAAAACTTCTAAAAGTACAAATGAAAAAGGAAGAAAACGGAAGTTGAACTCGACGGATAAAGAAGAAGAGAGCAATTTTAGCTCTTGATCCACACTTTTTTCTGTCTTCTTATTTTCTTCTTCTTAAGTGCCACAGCCAACGAAATTAGTATGATGTCAGATTCAGAATCACTCGGAGAAAACATACCTAGGTCCGTCCTTGTACAAAGCAAGATCGTAACTGACATTATATTGATCAATATTATTGAGTAGTGTGAGGGCTACCCATTTTTTACCATATATTGCTTCAATAATATTGCTTCAATAGTATTGACCGTGTAAGGCAGGTCTAAATAAGATAAATCGGTGAGATTTCGTTGGAGTTCTCAAGCCACTCTTCTGCTGAGAAGAGGCCCCAAATGAGACTGAAATAACTGTCAATCAAAGCCGACTTGCAACAAATTTTTAAAACTTTTTTTAAATTAATTAAAGTATTTCTTGTCTCAAATGACTATTTAATATGAATAGTCTTCCTCTAAATGTTTCTACACCATCCAGAGTTTCCAAGAATTTAAATTGCACACCGTCTACTAATATGCCTGCGACGAACGTTTGTTTATTGACAATTTTTTTTTTAAATTTTTTAGTTCACTTTTCGCTCTTTTCATTTTATGTTGAATTTCAGTCATGAAACACGGCGAAATTTTTTATACGTGTCAATAGATGGCGCTTGTGATTTTCTTATTCAACCGCTAGAATGCACAAAAGTGTTTCCGTTGCCAGCCGATAGATGGATGATTTTTCTATCAGTGACTTTTCTTTTTTTCATTGAGCAATACGACGATACAGCTCGCCGGATACTGACACGCTTTTGACCTTGAAAATACTGCGAATGACAGCTGTCTTCCAGAGCGACTAAATGACATATGTGAACAATGACCAGAATGTCTTAAGTAAACAGATATTATCGACAATAATCAGAAAGAATTTTCCTTAAGTGTCATTGTCGATACTCTTTTATACGTGGCAATAGATGGCGCTTTTGATTTTCTTATTCAACCGCTAGAATGCACAAAAGTGTTTCCGTTGCCAGCCGATAGATGGATGATTTTTCTATCAGTGACTTTTCTTTTTTTCATTGAGCAATACGACGATACAGCTCGCCAGATACTAACACGCTTTTGACCTTGAAAATACTGCAAATGACGGGTGTCTTCCAGAGCGACTAATTGACATGTGTCAACAATAACCAGAATGTCTTAAGTAAACAGATATTATCGACAATAATCAGAAAGAATTTTCCTTAAGTGTCATTGTCGATACTTTCTTATACGTGGCAATAGATGGCGCTTTTGATTTTCTTATTCAACCGCTAGAATACGTAAAAGAGCTTCCGTTGCCAGACGATAGATGGATGATTTTTCCATCAGTGACTTTTCTTTTTTTCATTGAGCAATACGACGATACAGCTCGCCGGATACTGACACGCTTTTGACCTTGAAAATACTGCGAATGATAGGTGTCTTCCAGAGCAACTAATTGACATGTGTCAACAATAACCAGAATGTCTTAAGTAAACAGATATTATCGACAATAATCAGAAAGAATTTTCCTTAAGTGTCATTGTCGATACTCTTTTATACGTGGCAATAGATGGCGCTTTTGATTTTCTTATTCAACCGCTAGAATGCACAAAAGTGTTTCCGTTGCCAGCCGATAGATGGATGATTTTTCTATCAGTGACTTTTCTTTTTTTCATTGAGCAATACGACGATACAGCTCGCCGGATACTAACACGCTTTTGACCTTGAAAATACTGCGAATGACAGGTGTCTTCCAGAGCGACTAAATGACATATGTCAACAATGACCAGAATGTCTTAAGTAAACAGATATTATCGACAATAATCAGAAAGAATTTTCCTTAAGTGTCATTGTCGATACTCTTTTATACGTGTCAATAGATGCCGCTTTTGATTTTCTTATTCAACCGCTAGAATGCACAAAAGTGTTTCCGTTGGCAGCCGAAAGGTGGATGATTTTTCTATCAGTGACTTTTCTTTCTTTCATTAAGCAACACGAGTAGTACTTAGTCCTTAAGTGTCATTGTCGACACTTTTGCTGAAGAACTCGAAATCCCCCCTCCTTCCGTAGTGTTTTTTAAGTCAAGAATAAATTAGTATCTCGCTAGCTATACCTGCATATTTACTGCAATTGCAAATCCGTTTTAATTAAAGATGGATAGATCGCTTGAATGAGAAACTACAGCAGGGTTTTATTAAGAACTAAAAAATTTGGTTGAGAGGTTTTTTGTATCATCCAACAGATGGATCCCAACTCCTCTCATTCACTCATTTAACTGTTATTTGTCAGAAATGTTGTGAATTTCGGTACCTGGTGGAACGAAAAAGTTGCATTAAAGAAATTTTGTCAATTGCCAACTCATAACGTTTTTGAGTTCTTTATTCAACCGTCAGAGTGCAAGAGATGTCTTTTTGCTAGTGGCCAATAGATGACGCTTTTGACAATTTTTTTTGTCGGTGAATTTTTGTTTACTTTTTCCCTTTAGTGACAGTTTTCATAATTTAGATAAAGAAAATTTAATTAAATTACAAAAGGTTAATTACATATCTCTTGTAAAGACTACAAAATATCAAGAAATTGTGTTGAGAACTTCGTCTACTACCCAATAGATGCCTCTACCCTCTTCTCATTCAGTAATGTTTGAAAAAATAAAGTGCGTTGGGAAACTTCTGTTACACGCCAACAGATAATGCTTTTGTCTCTTTATTTAACAGCCAGAGTGCAAAAAGTGTGTTTCTGCTGCCAGCCGATAAAAGACGATGATTTTTTTTGTCATTCAGTGATTGTTTCTTAATTTTGAAAGAAACTAAATAAATTAAATTAAAACACCAATTGACCGGAAACTGCGAACAGCTGATTATACATATATTTCATGTAATGCTATCAAAAATCAAGAAATGCAGTTGAAAACTTCTTCTACGATCAAACAGATGTCTCTACTTGCTATCTTCTCGTTTGATCACTTCATTCTATTCGCGTCTTTGAACGAAAGAGTCGCCGCGGGCGGAATTATGTGGAAACTGCGAGATGGTCATGAAAAAACACGTGTGTCGTGACAGTTGTAACTGCGAGCTGTTAAGAAGGGAGTCAAATCAGTGAAAAAGTGTTTTATTTACGCTTA
This sequence comes from Dorcus hopei, assembly GCA_033060865.1. Taxonomy (NCBI): domain Eukaryota; kingdom Metazoa; phylum Arthropoda; class Insecta; order Coleoptera; family Lucanidae; genus Dorcus; species Dorcus hopei. Next base: position 13,218,351 of record CM065424.1, read on the forward strand.
TGGCTTCATATAAATTGTAATATGTTCCGTACTGCAGTGTAAAAATCGCAAAAAACTATGGATCCCTACTTTTTTAACACAAAAATGGCGGAGAAGTGGTCATATACAGCGGCATCTAGCGGAGATGAGAAACGCCAATAATCAATACAATTTAAAGCTTCTATATCCAAAGTGTGAAGTCTTCTTTTAAAAAAATCGAGAAAGTAACAAAACCACCTTTGAAAGAAAGCGTAGATTTGTTTCGTTACCTAGGTATTAATCAAGTTTTAATTGAAAAAATGCAAGTAATATGTTTGCGTTGACAACCAATAAATGGCGCTCTAGATCATTTTTTAGCAACGAGTTAAGAATAAACAGGAGAGAGTCATACTAACAATGGTTTCTTATCCAATGTGGCAACTAAATATGGCCGTTGTACTTACGGCCCAGTTTCATAAAACGTAGTTAACCACTCGTTCAAGTTAATCGTGTGATTAATCAGTATCATTGGAGGAAAGTTTAAATTTCCTCCAATGATATTGCTTGATCACTCGATTAACTTGATTGAGTGGTTAACTACGTCACCTACGTTTTATGAAACTGGGCATACGTCATAAGCGCATATAATTGTTTTACAATGTTCTGGAACGACCACAAATCACACAGTTCACCATTTTTTATAATACACTTACCTCTCGTTCGATCACTTCATTCTATAATCAATACAATTCAAAACTTCTATATCCAAATTATGAAGTCTACATTAAAAAAAATCGAGAAAGTAACAAGTAAGAAAGTAACATCTTTAAAACAAAGCGTACATTATAAGTAATGAAACCATTACTTAGGTACAACTGAAATCAATAAAAACGGGAAATGTCAAAAAAAATTGGCACATTTTTTTCAATACGACATTCATGGCTTTATTAGAAATAGGCTAGAATTATTTGACGCTATAACAGTTTATGAATAAAGAGGTTACATTTTTCCTGAAAAATATGTATCGTCAAGTAGAAAATTAATTGACAAATACATACAACCCAATTTACAAATCGAAAAATTTCATTTCCCGTCCTTTTTGATTTCAGCTGTATCCAACAAGTTTTAATTAAAAAAAAATGTAAGTAATATGTTTGTGTTAACGACCAATAGATGGCGCTCTAGAACATTTTTTTTAGCAACGAGTTAAGAATAAACAGGAGGGAGTCATACTAACAGTGGTTTCTTGTCCAATGTGGTAACTTAATATGGCCGTTGTATGTCATAGGCGCACACAAGCGTCTTATAAAATTCTGGAACGACCACAAACCATACAGTTGACCATTGTTTGTAATACACTTACTATCGATATCATAAGAAACTAAATCCAGTAGCCATGCGTTCCCATTATTTTATTACATTGAATCTTACTTTATTGTTAAGTCAGAATTCATATTTATGTCGTGTAAAATTTTAAAATCAATAAACCATACTAACAGCAAGAATTATAAAACTATTGAAACGGTACCTTAGGTATGAATGAAAGAGACAATTTCAAATAATTTTACATTTATGGTCGGTAGCAATTTTACACAGCTAGAAGAAATCTTGTCCTAGATTTTTATGGTAGCAATGATATTTCACTAAATTTAACTAGATAAGATCCTAGAAATGTCAATTGTATTCTAGACACTGGAGTTCTATCAGAAAAATACTTGGAAGGAACTCACTTACATATCTTGAGTTCGGAAATTCACGCGGTGCAAGCTCGCAGTGAAAAGTAGAGTGAGAGCGCAACTGTTTTGATATACGTCAAAATGAGATAAAAGTGCTCGAGGAGTGAGCGCGGAGGAATTACCGAACTCAGCAATTATGCTTGCTGCACCACTGATCATCGAAAAATTCCATAAGTAACCTAAAAGTCATTCACTTCTTAACTGGAGTCTATAATAACCTATCAGTGATGTCGTTTGTATACACTACTAATCACAGTTGCTAAATAAACACATACGTTCGTTCTAAACTCAGATACAAACACAAAATCCGGCAATTATTTTATTACAACGAATGTCGGTAAACCGACATATTATAGGGCCAGTTGTACAAAGTAGGTGTAAACTGACGCTCAACTGAACCAGGTTCAAAGTGAACAAAATCGCATCAAATTTTATTTATGAAAGTATTAATTGCCATGTGTCATTAAGATCCTATGCGAATTTGTTTACTTTGAACCTGGTTCAGTTGAGCGTCAGTTTAAACCTACTTTGTACAACTGGCCCATAGAAACTGTCTTACCACAAAGTGGTTACTCCTGTCAAATGTAATTGCATTTTCCCAGTGCCGTAGGTTCTCTCCTGTTAAATCTTAACTCATTTTTTAGTAAAGTAAAGTTCGTGGATTTATAAATGTCTTCACTTTATTTATTTATTTATTTATTAAAGAGAATTTTTTATAATTTTATAAAAGCACATAATTTATCAGAAGGCCGTTTTTTTATTCATTAGTGTTAAGTTTAGAATCATCATCAATTTCAGCAAAATCACAAAGATGACCGAAAATTACTACAAAAAAGTCCAGAATTTATACAAGTTTGGACCCAAAATGGTAACAGTATTTTGTAAATCTAGGGAATTTATACATTTAATAAATTCAAAATACATATAATTTTAAGATTCTTTGTCTGAGAATGTTTATAGGATTACTGTATTTAAGAAAGAGGGGATTGATTCCCTGATAACTTTATTTGCAAGTAAGTAACAAGTGATCTTAAAGTTTCTAGAAACTACTTTAAAGATAAATTCATTACTCACTCTAATTTTGTAATTCTTATAGAAAGATAAAAAAAGATCAGATGTGACTGAGCTGTGTGGGGTTTCTCCAATTACTTTTTTGCAAAAACAAAACTGCAAAATATTTAAATGCATTCACGCTTGCAAACAAAGTAGATTTTATCATTTTACCTAATTTTTGTAATTAGCAAAATAAAAATATAAATAAGGAGGATTTACCACTAACGTTGAAATAATATAAGTTTATTTGTAATCATTTTTAAAATAAAACCACAAAAATTAGTTAAATTTCTCAAATAAATGTACTATTTGTAAAACAAAAAAACGTTCAAGGATGCTTAGGCCCGATTTTACAATCGTCGGATAAGCATATTCTTAGAATAACGTGACGTAGGTGTGACGTAGATATAGAGCAGAGGTTCCCAAACTTTTTTGTCTCGTAGACCACGTGCCAATTTTTCCTGTTTTGGGTAGACCCCCCGCCTTTCTGATATTGAATTGTTACAAATTCATCAACTTCAAATGTGTTTTTGACAGCTGACACTGTGCTACTCACTTTGATAGAGTGAAAAAGTTAAAAAAAAAAACACATGTTAAGTTTTATACATTTATGGCCGATAAATCAATCAAAGTTAACTTTAACTATCAGTTTATTCCCAAAGTAACAATTTTATGAAAACAATTATTTCTATGGCAATAAACTGAAAGTTACAGTTAACTTGTGATTGAAAAACTGGCCCTTATTAATTAAAACGACAAAATCAAAATTTGTAAAATTCTAATATAAAATAACTATACAAAAAAATTAATGCTTTTAATGGGAGGGATGAGCCTGATACAAAGCTATGGTACAAGTCTGGACAAACGTTGCTACTTCAGGTATGCGCGCAACATATTAGCTAGGCATACACCAGCATTCATTCATGCCATTCTTTCCTTCGACAATCTTTCTCTTCAAGAAATTGAAACGATACAACTAACTAACCCACTAACACAAACTGAAGTAAGAATGTTGGGCAGTCATCACGTACTTCACTAACTCACGTTCTTTCCTCCACGATTGCACTTTCCGGCGGGAATGAATGCTGGTGTATGGTTAGCTATTGATACGTTTATAGAAAGCCAATATTTCGGTCACGATATGCTTAAATGGGATTCATTCCCGTGGACCCCTATTTACATCTCATTCACCCCCAATTTTTGTTTTCGTTGATATGGACCCCTTGCAGTTCGGAGTCGACCCCTAGGGGTCGATATAGACCACTTTGGGAATCATTGATATAGAGGAACATTAAAGGATATTCGGCGAACAGTTATTCCATCCTTATTCCACGATTGTAAAACTGGACCTTAATCCGAAATTTCGAAGTTGCAAGAACAGTAAATTGATTTATATTCAGAGGGATTCCCCTTGTATCGTCTGACATTTGCAAACAATTTATTACTCATCCTGCACTGATATGTTCAACGACTACATTCGAGGGGATTCCCCAAATATTGTAAATAATTGATGCGATAAATATTTTTGCAGTAATACATAACAAAGAACTCATTTTCTCAAAAATAAGAATCCTAATTTTCCAAAGCCAACTGGGAATAGTTTTTTTTTTTTTTAATGAAATAGATATGTACAGGTTATGTAGGGTACTTCTATACATCATCGTGGATGCAAGTTAGGGAAATCCCCTTTTTAATTGTTTGAAGTTATAGTTAAATTAAAGTTATAATGCTAACCCGTTAAAGATTTATTTTAAAAAGCTACTTACGTGCTTTTATCTCTTATGTCCACATTGTTGCATACAATTTAGGGGACACCCCTTTTTATTAGAATAAAGTTTTGTGTTTAAATTTAAAATTGAAGGATATATTAAAAGGCGACTTTTGAGTTAATAAAAAAAAATAAAATAAAAGTGCACTTAATAACAACAAGACAACATATTGTTAGTTTTATCGAGACTGAATATTTGCGTACTCGTGTGCATTTACATGCTCCATTTCGTATAAAAATAACAATTGGTGCAATGATTATTTAGAATTTTACTATCTTTGTGGAACTTTAAAGGTCACTCACATTCATATGCAATGCATATGGTCTATTTGTTTTTTATATCTGTATCAAGTTTGTTTGACTGTCTGTGTTTACCAACGCATGTCGCAAAAATAATTTCGAGTCCTATTTAATGCAGTGAGCGAGTGCCGACGACGTCTGCGCGAGCGGAAAATGCGTAAGTGGAAAATTATCCTGTTATTTTTTTCCCTACTAGAAATCTGTTATCACCGGGATCGCACCAAAAAAACAAAATCCCAATCACTTCAGATAATAACCTATGCTAAACATTTTGAAATGAGATAGGTCATTCTTGCCCCGCTATCTGCGCGTATTTTTGTAAATTTCTGATAAGAATTGTGCGTTTTATTTTGTCTCGTTTATATATTTAGGTATGTCAGATAAGCGTTTTGTTTGTGTCGTTCGGCAAAAGGGAACGTGTTTACTTATTTATCGTGTAAATTACACGGTCTGCGACGCATCGTTTTTTCTCCGACATCAAATTATTTCGTGATTATTACGGACGGGTTGAACATAGCAGACGCAACAGACCTGAAAATTTTCAAATCGCACTTCGATAATATTTTTTTGCAAGGAGAAGTCAAAATTATGTACTATAATTTCCCAAGAAATTTTTAATAACAAAAGAGTATAGGTATGGCGATAGGCGTTTTGAACTTTTAAGGTGCAGATAGACATGCGAGAAAACTTGCGCGAGTTCTGTCCGACACTAATGTCGCTAATGCAAATAGCACGTAAATAGGGTTGCGAGTCGACTCGCTGGAATGTCTGCAAGATCTCGCGCGAGATTCTTTCTTGCAAGTCTAAATAGGCATAATTGTAGCTTCGCGATTTATTACTTAACTTCCAGTTTGTTTCGATATTTCGGCAACAACAGCTATTTTATAGGGACTTTTTTTAGGGACTTTTATTATTTCTTATTATGATAATATTGTTAGATTGCTAAAACCGATGTTTAAATAATTTACTTTTTGTTTACATTAATATGAGTTTAGCGCCCTCTAGAATCGCATCCTTTATTACTGCGAAAAATTTCTTTTCATTCAGACATCGAAAATAGGAATAAAGGTGTTTTTCAAAATTACCTGGGGGTATAATTTTTCTTTTCTAGTTAAGCGTCCTAGAGATTTTAAAGGACGCGTATTTTGATGTATTAAACATCAACAAAAATTCATATTAATACCGAAAAAAAGGAAAAAAGTTTTTTTAGGTGGGTCAGACTCAAGGTTACTAAAGAGAGAAGGTTGCCTGGTAACTTTCAACGTCACCACAACGTCACTCAGTAGGCCCATTTAATGCATTTACACAAATAGAAGGCCTACTGGATGACGTGTCACTCCACGAGTTGTCAGGCAACCTTCTCTCTTTAGTAACCTTGGGTCAGACTAGCCTGTCAATGTCAATGTCAAACCTGTCAATCCCTAATCCTATCGAACGTTGTGATGTTTTAAATCAACCAATACAATATGCGACTGCTGTTTTTAACACGTTTTAATTTATTTTTATTTGAGATATTAAAAATATTAAAAATTACTTTCTTTTTAAAAATCCTATTCAATAATAGAGAGCTAGATATACAGAGTGCTTAAAAAGTGGCGAAACAGCACCATTCTACACTATTCAGGGACACCCGCTGAGTATGGTAAAAATGTTAAAAAAATTCTACCCTGTGTTTATGCTTCTGTCAACTGACATTAAACAATACATATTGAGCCAACGTAAATTCATAGGATAACCAATGTAATTACTCACCAAATTAATAGCTTGGTTGCCAGATCATTTTTATGACATTTTTGTACAAAATATGTACTATTAATTTATTGATTTTAAATAAAAATTATTGTGGAATGTCATTTTAAACATGTCTTCCACTATAAAAATTGTTGAAATATTTAGAATTGGTAAATAATAAAAAATTCAAATTCCAATCGTAATAAAACCTCCATATCTTTAAGGAATCATGAGATAGAATTCTTTTAACATTTTTCCCATGTTCAGAGGGTGTCCCTGCCCTTAATAATGCACAATGGCGCTGTTTCGCCATTTTTTAAGCACCCAATATATGTCCATTGAAAATATCGAGGGTGCACCTACTTCCAGTTGACCTTGAAAGACAATTATATCGCAAATTACAATAAATAAAATGAAAACTACTTAATTTTTCTGGGTGCACTATTCTTATATTTCAACGTAGGTTTATACACGTAGTCCAACGCTGTTCTAGTCTGTTGATCCCTTCCAAAAAATAGGATTGCTCCAACTCTGCAAAATAGGCATTCGTTTCCATAATCACCTCCTCGTTAGAATAAAATCTCCTTCCCGCTAGCCATTTTTTCAAATTAGGGAACAAGTAGTAGTCCGAAGGAGCCAAATCTGGAGAATATGGGGGATGCGGACCGAGTTGAAATTTTGCTGCCACAACTCCAGACGAGTGAGCTGGTGCGTTATCGTGATGGAAAAGGACTTTTTTGTGGGCCAATCATGGACGTTTCTCTTGCAGTTCGCTTTACAAACGATCCAGTAATGATAAATAATTAATATGCACCTGTAATAGTTTTACCCATTTCCATGTAATCGATAAGGATTATTCCTTGTGAATCCCAAAAGACAATCGCCACAACCTTCCCGGTCGACGGAACGATCTTCGCCTTCTATGGTGCAGTCTCCCCGCTGGACTGTCCCTTGGTCTCAAGTGTGTAGTGGTGTATCCAAGTTTCGTCCACAGCTACAATCCGTCCTCGGAACACCTCACACGATTTCCGTTTTTGGTCGACTGTGAGCAGTCGCGGCACCCACCTCGCGGATAGCTTTTTCATGCCCAAATGTTGCAGGATGTTATGTACCCGTTCATTCGAGATGCCCGCAACATTAGCAACCTCACGAACCTTCACTTTCCTATCATCCAAAACCGTATCATGGATTTTGTGAATGCTTTCAGCAGTAGTGGCCTCAACAGGACGTCAAGGACGTTCAGCGTCGCTTGTGCTCATATGGCCACTCCGGAAATTTTTGAACCACTTATAAACCGTTCTAATTGAAGGTGCAGATTCACTATAATGTTTATCAAGTTTTTTCTTAGTCTGCTGAAGCGATTTACCTTTCATAAAGTAATGTTTGAGCAACACACGAAATTCTCTTTCGTCCATTTTCTGGAAATTACTGTACTTCTTCGATTCAAACGAACGCCAAACACAGAAAAATAGACCGATCTAACTGGGGCTCGGGGTGTGTTCTTCCAAGAGATGCTACCAACTGAAAATAACCTCAATACGCACCAGTGATGCCATCTCTCTCACTTTGCACGGTCTTTTCAAACCACCCTCGTATATATCAAATGCGCCGTATTGCTATTAATTTCTTTTACTACTTTCCACGATTGACATTTTCGAGAAAAAGGATTGGTTTGAAACACCCTATTTTTCTACATATATTAGAAAATAAATTAAAACTCAAACTTAGATCTGAATTGTTCAGGTTAGATTCCAGTGTAGTTTATAATTTATCGAAATTTAACGAAATATTTTTTCTTACGTCCATTATTTCCACATTCCTTAATAATTAAAAATAAATAAATAAAATAAAAATATATTTTCGCTTCCTTGTTTTTTATGTGAATTTTGCTTAAAATTGCAAATCTCTTGCAAATTATTTTATAAATTGCCCTTTAATCGAATACAGTTATTCTCCTTCCTTTTTATTCTTTACAAAACAATCTTACAAGAAAGGAGCAGATTCTCAAACAACATTTTTTAAAGCAGACTTTCTTCTTCAGCGTTTAGAGAACTGTTTGTCTCTCATTTATTTGTGAAAAATCATTTTATTTTCGTCGAATTTAGTTCTTAATGTTAGATGACTACTTTTAATGTGAATTCAGCAAGCGTATTATTGAATAGAAAAATAAAAGCTGGTGATAAAAAAACAAAATCAAACAAACAACCATTTTGGCTCCAAACGTATTGTGATCATCCGACACTTCTTGACGCCTGTCAGTCTCATGCGTCACAACCGGCGCGCCTTAGTCTGGAAATTTCCCCGAGAATAAACACCAGACATTCCGTCGCGTTCGAGGAGCTTCTCGAGTAAATCAGCCCCGGATATAAAAAGCGAGCAAGCGGTGAATAAAAATAGTTCGCATTAGACTTTAAAACTGTTCGCTCGGCTATTGAAATAAATAATGCAACATTGTAAATAAATTAGTGTTTTTATTATAATGCGTTAAAATAAATTAGTTCATTAAGTATATCGTGTGTTGTTTTAAAATAAAAATTAATCGAACCTTAAAAACGTAACAGTATAAAAAGTTTTGATTTTTTTCTTAAATGTACCTAGTTTCTAAAAACCACTTGAAATTTATTCGCATGAATTAACAGGGGAGTCCCCTTTCTGGTTTTCACAGACTTTTGTTTTGTACAACCTAAAAAGATCTTCTCTGTCAAACGATTTCTTCTACAGTGTGTTCTGAAAAGATTGAAGGGCGTTTGAATTTCCCGGGCGCCCTAGATTATTTTTTAATTTTTTACAGTTGGTTCTTGTCCGATGAAATTTGTATCACAAAATCTTTTAAGCGGACACTAAATCGCGCACTATAACACTTTACGTTTCACCGTCGTTCGACAGCGGTTCTTTTATGTAGAAGAAACCCCGCTTCTATTGAAAAATCACCACCTATTGAGCAAAGTTTCAACTGACAGTCATTTCTGGATGGTAATATGAAAAATGACTTGCGTTATTGTAAGACATTCAACAACGCGATTTGTTAAAACATGCCGAAAGTTTTTTTTCCTTTGTTTTTACAGCTATTTTCCACGGTCATAGTTAATGAGAAAATGTCACTCGTTGTCAATAAAGGACGATTAATTGTATTTATGTGAGATACTGAACAGCGCCATCTATTGCAGACCATCTGGAAGGCAAACAATTCTTTCTTTTGTCACTGATTCAAGTTGTTTCTTTTTTTAATTTATGAATCTACTGAATTGTGCTCTAACGTTGATTGTCTTCTGTTTTCTTTTTTTTTTTCTTCTTTTTTTAATATTGTTACATATTCTTTTCGACTTTGTTCATTTGTTTTATCACCTTTCCTCCCAGAGTTTTCTTTAATTTATTAATCTACTGAATTGAGCTGTAATATCGATTGTCTTTTGTTTTTATTACTATTTAAATTCTACTATTTCGTATTTTTTTGAAATTCTCTTATTCCTCTTGCTTTCTCATGGTTCCTTACATTTCTATTAAATTATTAATTTATTAAATTGTGACGTAAAGTCACAATTTAATAAATTAATAATCAAAATTACATATCTTTTGTTTTTATTTTATTTTTTGAATTTTTATTATTTTGTTTCCTTCGTTTTGTCATCATTCTTTTCAAACTGTTTTCTTAAATTTACTATTAATCAACTGAACTGAGCTGTGAAATCGACCATCTTTTGTTTCTCTGTTTTCTATATTTTAATGAACCTTTTACGTTTTCTTTTTCTCAAATTTATTCCCGAGCCTAGTAACAAATTAAGGAATTTTCTATGTTTCTAATTCGCATCAAACATCAAACAAAGTAGGCGACCTCTGGCGGTCAATATTGATACCATCAAAAGGGTATACAACATTTGACGGATTGGTTTATTAAACCAATCCGTTGAAAACATGCACCAATCAAACTTTCATATTTAACGCAGCTGCAATATTGTTCACCCTTCTGTCGGCCATGTTGCAAGTAACAGCGACCTCTCGCGTTGCCAATAATTAGGCCGCGAATAATAAAATAAGGAACTCAAACTGCAAATAAATGACAGCATCCCACTGATGAAATTTAGATGGAATTCATCATACGCCGAAGGAATACCAACGTTGTAAGATGAAAATTACTAATACGACAGCGCGCAAAATTCAAACGCCCGTTCAATCATTTCAGAACACACTGTATTAAATTACATTTTGCATTCGCCATTCGCCAAACATGATATTGGATGGACAAACAAAAGTTGATGACAAAAACACAAAGTTCCTAGATTTATAAAGCAGATGCCGTAAACTACAGCCATTTTGGCTCCAAATATTTAAAGGATTCTTGGATGTTTTTGTAGCCAACCTTTCAGTTTTGTTGAAATCGATTATAATCATAAATAAATATAATCCATTAAGTTTCCTATTAAATTGTATTTTGCATTTGACAAACGGATTATTGAATAGAAGAATGAAAGTTGGTGATAAAAGACGTTCACCGGTGAGAAGTTGGCAACAAACTTCCAGCAACAAAATTTACAAGTTTAAATTGGCTGCCAAAGCCGTCCTAATTATCACAGAACTATAATTTTAGCAGCACTGTGAAGATCATTAACTATAGTTTGTCCCTGGTATATCCCAATTGAGAAAAAAACGAAATCAAAATTAATTATTGGCAGTAATTAATGCCCAGTACCTAATTATATAAATAACTTTTTAAAGAAACTGTTACCATGAAAACTTTCACGTACTCGGATAGCAGATGATCAAATATATCGAAAGATGCTACCAGTAAGTTTTGGCCGATCGATTTTATTGATTACTGATCGATTCAAAATAGTTAAACGAAATTGTGGCAAAATACCAATGAGAACATTCAAATCTACCGATTTATGCTATTTCTGAGTTTTGGCCGATAGATTTTACTAACTAATTATCGATTGAAAACGGGCGCTCCCACGACTTCAGATAGTCAACTATAAATGCACATAACTTTTTACGCAAATGTTGCACAAACGAGTTTCTTGTAAAATATGAAAGAGCTCATTCAAATCTATCGATTTATGCTATCTCTGAGTTTTGACTCATCGATTTTATTGACTGATTATTGATTGTATTGAGGCATTCTCGGGGTATACGTATTTAATGCGAAAAAGGAGCTATTTCATATTTTGCAAGGATTTCGTTTGTGCAACTTTTGTACAAAATGTTATGTGCTTTTGTATTTGCCATTTCTTAAGTGCGTGAAATTAACTATTTTCAATCGATCAGTAATCAATGAAATCGAGGGACCAAAACTCAGAAGTAGCATAAATCAATAGATTTGAATGTGCACGTTCATATTTTGGAAGAAATTTGTTTGTGCAACATTTGCATAAAAAGTTATGTGCATCTTTAGTTTACCGTTGTCTTGAATATCTGAAGTCGTGGGATCGCCCATTTTCAATCGATAATTAATCAATAAAATCGATCGGCTAAAACTCAGAAATACTATAAATCGATAGATTTGAATGTTCTCTTTCATATTTTGCAAGAAATTCGTTTGTGCAACATTAAACATAAAAAGTTATGTGCAGTTATAGTTGACGCTGTCTTCAAAGCGTTTTCAATCCATAATTAGTCAATTAAATCGATCGACCAAAACTCAGAAATAGCATAAATCGATAGATTTGAATATTCTCTTTCGTATTTTGTCAGAATTTCGTTTGTGCAACATTTGTACAAAAAGTTATGTGCTATTGTATTTCGCGTCTTTTAAGTGCGTGACATTAACTATTTTCAATCGATCAATAATCAATAAAATCGATCGGCCAAAACTTACTGGTAGCATCTTTCGATATATTTGATCATCTGCTATCCGATTACGTGCAAGTTTTCATCGTAAATAGTCTCTTTAAAAAGTTATTTATATAATTAGGTACTGGGCATTAAGTACTGCCAATAATTAATTTTGATTTCGTTTTTTTCTCAATTGGGATATATTAGGGACAAACTATAGTTAATGATCTTCACAGTGCTGTTAAAATTATAGTTCTGTGATAATTAGGACGACTTTGGCAGCCAATTTAAATTTTGAAATTTTGTTGCTGGAGGTTTGTTGCTAATTTCTCACCGATAAAAAGTTCGCAGATTTATGAAGTACCGCAAACTACAGCCATTTTGTCTCCAAATATACGTATAAGAAGTCTGGAATCGATTTTGAATACAAGTAACTACCGAAATTTTCATTCAAACTTAATGAAATATAAATATGTTTCGTGTTTCCGTACGTAAATAAAAAAATATGTATGTTCTTATCTCTATTAGGCTTCATAAAACCCACAATCAGTTAATGTAGACAAAACAGTTATGTATAGGAAAAGATTTGATGTTTGTCCAAAATAAGTATTTTTGCATCACAGTTTAAAAACAGACAGACCATCTCATTAAACAATTATCTCAAACATGGCGTCAAGTTGAAGAAATTAAAGACTCTACCTCCGCCTGGCTACTTTGGTAACAATCAAGACTTTATTGACGAATACTTGATTAAGATTTATTGGGCGCTGAATGTGTTCGTGCATTACGAGTTGCATTTACGTAATTTATTTAATCGTCGTAAACACTTAGCACATGTCAGCCGCACGTCATCAAATGAATAGGCGAATTTTGAGGCCAATATCGCAGAAAATGCGTGTGCTTAAAATTATACTCGCATCGATTGTTTGCGGGATGTTATTTTATATCGCGTTATTATCTGTCAAGCAAGTATAGTGCCCTTGTCCCGCTTCGAGATTTTTGCTTCTGCGAGAAACGCATTGACATTAATTTCTAAATATACGTTTTCACAGAAATTAAAGAGTGCGTTCGGGGTATACCGTTATCACGACCGCGCACGCACGCACTTCTATGCGTCTTTGCGTGTCGCGAAAATTTTTGACCAAAAGTCCACTTGCGTGAAAGGCGTTAGGTTTTCTGTATGCAACGTCGCCGCCGCCGTCGTCGTGAGTTTGAAATTGCATTCAAGGGCGTGCACATTAAAACCAAATTAATTTGCATGCATACTGGCGTATTTTTGCTCGCCGCCCGTGTTCTAGAAATGCGAGTTTGTTTACGAGCGAATGAAAATGATATTTGTCCACTGCAAAAACTGGCCTTGTAAATAAGTCGGAATAATTCATTGCATAGTTTTGAACCAGGCTTTTTAAAGTTCTTACATAATCAAACAGATTAGACTTTAACGACGGTCTTATGACGCCACCATTTTGGCTCTGGAAATTCTGGATGAGTGATATGGACACGAGGATTTAAAATGTTTAAGCTGACGAATGAAGTTTCTTTCTTTTTCCATTCCAACTTAGAGATAAAGTAGATCAAATTCTAAATTCGTTCCTGATCAAAAGACCACTGCCAGTAATGCCTTATCAAAAATTAATCTGTCGACAGTGTCCTAATTAGAAATTTGGTAACAACTGTGAGGGAGGCATAATTCAAGGGAAATAATTTCGGGCATTTAAAATACTTAAGGGAATTGAACCATGTGACATCCCTAAATGAAGATACATAATCCGAGGTCATACCCTCTGTATAATTCAGACTTGAACGTAGAATCAACGCCTCATTTAATTGAAATTCATCCGCCTGAATTTGAATGCTCATTAATTCTATACCTCTGTACACACTGTTTCCCAATACAAGTCCATTATCAAATATACTCGGCCGCTTTTACTCACTCCTAAGATTCTGGTCCGTGGCATTTAAATCAAAACAAATTTTGTAATTTTAGAAAGTAGGTTAATTGTCAGCGTACTACAGAATTCAATTACGCGAAATTTTTCGCTAGACTACATCTATACGAGTAGGTACGTACGCGATTGTCCCAAATGCGACTCCTAATGTTGAACGTTGTAAATTTTTATGCTTTCCTTGAAACACTTCGGAACTGTTACACGATGTTAATAGTTTTTCCAAAAAAAAAATTCTGTTTTAAATTATTTTTACTAATTAAACATGACGCGATTCTAAATTTTATAAACATATCATGTGTGTTCGATTAAGATAAGGCAAAACCAAATTCAACATTGTTTGTAACAAGATATCTCAGAAAGAAAAAGTAGGTCAGACATTACGAAATTAAGGTCTATTTAGAGATGTGAAGTTTGAAATATAATATATCAGGTGAACAAAAAATCGCTCAAATTTTTTATTCACTTAAGATATGCATACTCATATTTTGTATTTCATTCTTGGACAACACCTCACGTTGCTATAATTTCAGTTCTGATTTTAGAGCGAAGCCTAGGATGCCCGCGGTAGCAGGAAGACGAACGTACACCGAAGACGAATTGCAAGCTGCACTGAGGGACATCCAATCCGGTAAATTAGGAACACGTCGGGCTGCGGTCATTTACGGCATTCCGAGGTCCACGCTCAGGAACAAAGTATACAAACTCGCCTTGGAACGTGAACGCGAATCCATTCTCAACTCCACGACGGCTTTAAAACTAGAAGAAGAAGAAGCCATGGAAGATGACAAGGAATTATCAGGCGCGGAAGAAGAAAAAGAAGTAGAAAAGGCGTTACAAGGACCTCTACTATCCATGGATGACATACTGCGTTTGTCCAACACGGAAAACAAGGAAGCGCTGAGAAGCTTGCTGAAAGGAAAAGAGGAAACTTGGTCCGGACTTGAACACAGTGCCGTGGGGCCCTACATACAGAACTTGTTGCTACAATCCGGTGGAATCATGCCCGGGCAAAAACCGCCGGAAAACGACGTAAACCCGATGCTGCGCGAAGTCCTCAGAAAAATCATCGTCGAAGAAAAGATGAAAACTCAACAGAACAATGGCGATAACGACAAGCTCATCCGACCGCACTCGTCTAACTCAGTCATAATGAGAAACGAGAAACCCAAATCTGAATCGGACATGGAGACAGAAGAGACACCTTCGAATGTGATACTTAAAATTCCGTCCTTCAAACCAACCACTAGCAAAAATGGATGCGACTTCTACAGGAGTCCCGTGGAATCCGGGAGTCTCGTTTCTCCGCCGGTGACCAGCGAATCCGGTTCGCCGCCCGTCTTACCGGTGAAGATGAGTATGAAAGACGTGAAAGACGTGATCGCGAAAAGCATCAGCCATAAGTTCCAGCAAAGCCCCGATCCGATACGACATCACCCCATCGACCTGGAGTACAAAAGGACGGGTTTTACTCCACCGATCGGCGGTGGAATTCCGGTGATCAAATCCCAATCGGAACTTACGAGGCCACCGTATCAACCCCCGAACAAACCGATGCAACCCACAAGCGCGAGTTCGGCGCAAGGGGGAAAGGGCACGCGCCCCAAACGAGGTAAATACAGAAACTACGACAGAGATAGCCTCGTGGAAGCAGTTCGGGCGGTGCAAAGAGGAGAAATGTCTGTCCATAGAGCGGGTAGTTATTATGGGGTACCTCATTCCACTTTAGAATACAAAGTTAAAGAAAGACATTTGATGAGGCCGAGGAAGAGAGATCCAAAACCGAACCCGGTGGATGAAAAAATCGCGTCGTTAAAACAGAACGACCTGCGCAACTCCGCGGTGGAAAAAATGAAGCCAGTAATTAAGCCACCGCAAAAGTTCCCACCGACGTCTCCGAACGGCATGAAAATTCCAATGTTCGATCCTAACATACCTCTCGGTTACGGCGCAACTCCATTCCCGTTCTGGCCACATCCCAGTTTTCCGCACATTCCCATAGATTACGGTCGGACGGCCACTTCCGCATTTCCCGCTAACACCGAACAATTTTTCGCATCTCAGATGATGCAGAAACTTCAAGAAGACTCGAGAACGCATTCCAACACCAACACACCTTCGACGACGCCGAATTCGACTCCGACCCTGGCGAAGAACGCCCGCCAAATCGCAGAGTCCCTCTTGGACGGTTCAGGAGCGAACGGTTCATTCCTGGACGGCATCATCAGGTCGAGTTTAGAATCCGGCGTCCCACTCAACGAAGACAAGTCGCCGAAAGAAGATAAAAACGTCGCACCCGAAAACATGTCAAACAAAGCACTCTTAGACCAGCTATGCAGAAACAGTCGTCTAACTCCGTTGCCCAAGATCTCCGAGCCCGGAAGTTCCGGAGATGAAAGTTACAGGAAAGGTCCTAGTCCTTTGATGTTCGCGTCCGGAAGCTCGAGGGACGACCAAAAATCGGAATCGTCGCCGAAGAGGAGCGAGGGAGCGGAAATTCACACGATCGAACTGTCCAATGACTCGAACGAGTCGCTGGAACGCAAGGACAAGGACGATGAACAAAAATCCAACGTCGGAAGGATCTACCTGAAGACGGAACTAACGAAGCCGGAGAATCTGAAACCAGAGAAACTGATTCGATTCACCCGGGACGCGTTGCACGACGTCGATCGAAACGGAATCGGTGAAACCGTGACAGGAAGTGCCTCAGATACGGACGCAGCTCAAGACTGACACGTAGGTACTGTAAGTGAGAGATTTTTTTACTGAAGTGTGTACTATTAATTAGTAATTAAAGAAAAAAAAATAACGCGTTTCCATTCGGGGGAAGCCCGTGGTTGTTGTAACAAACGAGGTCGATGACGGTGTTTGTTAATTATTTATTCTTTCGATTGTTTCTGTTATTTAGGGTAGTGCGGTTAATATTAGTGTTTCGTTTTTGCATCAAAGCAGTGATCTATATAATAGGTGTTTTTGACTCTAAAAGAAAAAAAAATGTATAAAATCATATTCTATGTTCACTGTTCGGTGTTTCGGCATGTACCAAAATAATATTTCAGAATGTATCAGTGTACTCTCTATGTGTCTTCAACGTCGCGTATACCTCAGATTCTGTATAAAGTTCATGTATGTTTATACTACACATTGACTGCTTTGATGTTGATATATCGAAAACCCTTGGGAGGATCCCACAATTGAAAAATTATATCTATCTGTGATTTATTCAAAATTTTTGATGTATATTTTCTCTAAAAATATCTTAAATATTATAATATAAATTTAAAAAAAACAATTAGAGGTAGTTAACTGATATAAATATTGAATTAAATTGATAATATTGCGCGCGCCGCCCTCATCCAACACCCGACGGATCGCTTCACACAATTTTCGCTCGTGTTGGGGCGGCAAGCGCATTTTTGTTTTCATATGACAATGAAGTGCAATTAGATGGTATATACATACATATATATTTACATCAATATTAAGTAGCATATAAGATATATTAAATATATTATATATTTGAAAAGGAAGCTATTTTGTTCGAGAGATAAAAGATTGACTCCAGGTAGAGTTTAACGCTTCATCCCTCAACAACCATCAGAACGCAACCAACCACAACCAAACCGATACCGACAGTTTATCAAAGTTGGCTGCTTCTCTTCTGCGGTCAACTTACCTTTTTTAATTAATACTTGCACTCTAACCGAGAACATATCATGCGGATATTCAAAGCCTGAAACCAGGCATCACATCGATCCAAATTATTACCAACTGGCATATCAAATAAATAACATTTCATTTTTTGGATGATGCAAATTGAAAAACATACGTAAATTGTGATCAATTCACTCTTTTTGGAAAGGAAATTTTAATTCCTAGTTGAATTGTGATAAAGGAGGGAAAATTAAATTATAGTAGCTGCACTTTACTGTAATTTATTTATTTTTTTGTTATAGTCGTACTACGACGTACTACCAGTTTCTTTTGGACTTCTTTTACCAAACCAGAAAACAGTTACCAAAATCAGCTTTATGTATTCTTCCGTGATGGCAAATTTTGGAAATGATTTAGGCCAACGTAACTTCAAAGTCAGAAAAAGTATTTCTTAAGAGAAAGAGAATGAAAAAAAATTAATAGATAAAAAAGTAAATAAGGGAAAAAATAAATTTTCCTACACTTCATTTTTATTTCCGTTTTGGCAGTGATAACCAATGAGAGGACAGCCGGAGTTTTTACGGTTTACTGTTGCAACGAAGCGGTAAGATGTTATAAATAGAATGTCTCAAGTCTCAACATATTTGCCGCCGCTGCGCGACTTGCAATAATGAACAATCAGCGAGCCAAAGAAATAGTACACTCATCAAATCGAGGTGATTCACAGTATATCAGTGATTGACTGCATGCTCCGAGCAATGCACGATAACGAATTTGTGCTTCTAACAGCGCAACGTGATTTTAAATACATTATCGGGAAAAATATTTAATTCAAATTAACTAAATTATTGTACCGAAATTCAAGGAGGAGCAATTATTTTCTGGAATTTTATCCCATTTTGTACTCTGACAATATTAGACTGATTAATTAACATATACGTACAAGCGGGCAACGTCTAGGATTCTCGCCTCGACCGTCGCGTCGCTGTCTCAAACTGGATGAAACCGGAAAAACCTTGCAAGTCCTCTCACTGGTGATAACTAACAATAGTCATGTAAAATTTTCATTTTTTGAAATTAGAAATCGGAATACGCCGTAAATTTAAACATAAATGAGCAAAGTATTGTATTTTTCAAAATTTAATTACTTTATTCTTTAACTTTTTTATTCCCTAAATTATTTTCTTATAAAAATTACATAATTAAAAAAGAGACTACGTACTGTACATATAAAAATCGAGACAGTCCGCAATTATTTCAAAAATACCAAAATTTGCACATACAGTAAAGTACAATAAAATCCGGGCACGTCTTTTATACAGGGTTTAATCAAATTGAGTGCAATAATTTCACAGGGGGGATAGCTTGGATCAATTGTTATACAGTGTGGGACACCACATTATACAGTGCGTTCCCTGATGGACCTAAGTATACCTGTAAACTTCCTTATTTTGCATTTTAGGAAGAACAGTTATTCTTCATGAAAAGTTTTGTTTCTTCTAGCTAGTCCTCAGCCATTACTAAAATTTCGAAATAACATACAGGTGGTTAGACAACGTGAAATTTGGTTAAGTGTAAAGTACCTCTTATTTGAAAGGAAAGAAAGTGTTACTGGAAGAAGATGTTTGTAATGTCAAGTATCTAATCTGAACGTTGTATCTTAAAGTTGTTCTTCTTTTGTCTTCATTATG
Organism: Dorcus hopei; assembly: GCA_033060865.1. Taxonomy (NCBI): domain Eukaryota; kingdom Metazoa; phylum Arthropoda; class Insecta; order Coleoptera; family Lucanidae; genus Dorcus; species Dorcus hopei. Next base: position 13,237,960 of record CM065424.1, read on the forward strand.
ATTAACAAGTAGGGGAGAGTCGGGTATATTGGACCGGTTCCAAAACTGGACCACTTTAATTCAATTTAAATTAAAACCAACTAGAACTATCTATCGGTTTTGGAAAAAGCTACTTGCAGAAACGTTGCCTAGTAAAGTAACATTTGAGGTATTTGTAATGTTTACTGTTATTGAAGTTTCTAGTTTATTTTTATTTATTTATTCAAAAGCGGTCCAATTTAAGAGCTGGTCCAATATACCCGACTCTCCCCTAATAATTTAGCCAACGTGATTATCGCAGTTATCTATAACAACAAATACAACTGAAATTTAACCCAAAACATTGATTTCATGTCAAAAAATTGTCAGTCAATGTTTAAATAATTAATTAAGACAAAAAAACACTAAGATACAACGTTCAGATTAGATTTTTGAGCTTCTATTGACCTTTTTCCAATAACACTTTTACGTTCCTTTCAAATAAAATGTACTTTACTCTTAACCAAATTTCACGTTGTCTCGTTTTCTAACCATCCTGTATATTATTTCAAAACTTTGGTGGTGGCTACGGACTTGCTAGAAGAAGCAAAACTTTTTATGAAGAATGAATGTTCTTCCTAAAATTCGAAATAAGGAAGTTTACAAGTATAGTTAGCTCCATCCGGGGACACACTGTATAATATGGTGTCCTAAGTGCAACCGTTTTCGAGTTGTGAAGAAATAAAGGTATAAAATACTTTCGGCCATATTCGGATTTTGGTGGACGTTCATTTCTTCGTTTATTCGAAATTTAAAGCAACGAACAAATTTATTTTCGGAAAACTGACGTAAAATTTAATTTAAAAAAAAGCATTGTAAATTGTCGTATTTTGAAGTTTTTGAAATTCAACATTTCTTTCTCGAGAACGATTACATTTAGGACGCCATATTATATAACATTTTTTAATCGTCTTGATCACCACCCTGTGAAATTATTGCACTCAGTTCGAATACACCCTATATAATGTAAATTTAACTTTAATATTTTTGACGTTTAGTACATATACAAAGTGTCACTAGTAATTTTATTGTTAATAGTTCGTGCGTGTTTATTTTTTGTTTATTTTATATTTTGACAAAGTACCTCATTTAAGTTCCGCTTAAAAGTAAGAGTATTGACTTCGCCAGGTGAAATTTGGACGGAATAGAGTTGCTGCGAAATTTCAGCGACATTTCAAATCTTTTTTGTACTTTTTGACAGAAACATAACCTCAATAAATGTCTGATTTACCAAATTTAATATGTCAAATTTTTGCCCGAATTTTATTGCCCGTTACTGTACCTGACATTTCAAGAGAAATTAGATAATATTTTATTTTTTGTGTAAAAGATGTTAATGATACATATTTGGAAATTATATCGAAAATAATCGTAAAATTAGAAAAACAAGCAAGTTGGCCTGATTCACCAAATTTATAAAATACAAAAAATAAATCCTTGCAATTTTACGATGTGTAATTAAAAAAAAAGACAAGGGAGTAATAAAACCGATGAAATTATCAAAATTAAAGATGATAAAAACAAAAAGTGAATGGAATTAAATGTCTGGGTCTGGTCGAAATTATTATTATTATTAATATTACACATAGGCTGCAAGAGTGACAAATGTTAGCGCCCCAAAAAAATTTTAAATACGAAATATGTAACTCGTATTAAAAAATCCATAATAAATATGCCAAATTAGTCTAAAGAAGTTAAATATACGATTATTAAAACCATTTTGCTTCAAATTTCGAATTTTGATGGAAAAAATGAACAAGTTTTTGCACATAACGGAAAATTTGCAGTTTTGAGTTGCGACCAGATTTCGGAACGTTGCCATATGGCTACGCAGTGAATGGGCTCTTTTCATTGGTACTCGTATTGCGTAACTATGGCAACGCTCCGAAATGTCCGAAGTCTAGTTATGACACCCTTCTAGCGTGATACGTTATTTTTGTAGAAATAAATGTTGTTAATGACGTCATTCAATATTAATCGGTAAAAAACAAACGATTACTAACATTACGAGAAAAAGAGAAACTAAGAATGTTTTGAAAGAACGTTTTAATTTCTTGCGAAACAAACCCCGGCGATCGTACGTTAATTAAAAAAGAAAAAAATAGTTTACATAGGCTGAGTTGCTCAGTGTCCGGTTAAACCAGTAGTTTGTTAACTATTGGTTAAATACCAAACCAACTGTTGTTCAGTCATTTTTAACCAACTGATTTATTAGGTCTGTTCGTAGTGCAGTTTGTAACTAGTTTGGAACCGTCAGAACGAGTCGCCCATCGAAGTAATCATCAATTTGTCAGTTGCGTTAAATGCAAAACATTCATTGGTGCATATTTCCAACGGTTGCAAACTAGTCAGAACTGCACTACGAACAGACCTATTAACTAAGGTTTAGTGGAGTGTTGGCAGCTCTGAAGTGCTTTAGTATCTAATTTCGCTATGTGAATTTTAACTTTCTTATTCGTAACAGTAGTTATTAGTGTGCCAGAAGGTGTAAGTACGAAAAAAGTTAAGAAATATTCAAAAAAATAAAATACTGAAGGTGGTAGTAATAGTTGTAGAAAAATACGGTGCCAGAAATACAGCAATGTGAAAGAAATCATATAAATAATCTTTACGAATTTTTGTGAAGACAAAATGTTTAATTCTGTTAATTAAACATAAGAAGAAATAAAGACTTTAGTTTTCAGCAAATATTTTATTAACTGCTTAAGTTTACTAAAATTTCGCCAAATACATTTTTGAATTTTTCAAAGTGAATAACGGAAGAGATATACAATGCATCCCCCTAATTTTAAATATCATAAAGATAACTTGTAGTACATTAACAAATTATCAGTAATAATGAGAGTAATAAAAATAAGTGAAAATTACCATTTATTTTAATAATGAGCCTTAGGTAGTTTAAGTTCTCTTCACGTCTAAATTGTTTAGTTTTTTCCGTTATTCCCTTTGAAAAGGCCAAAAATATATTTGGTGAAACGTCAGCAAATGTAAATAATATTTGCTTGTTACTATGGGTCTTATGTTTCAAACTCCCATGAGTAAGAAAACCCCTGCAGTTTATTACAAATACTTCCCAAACAACCGAAATTTTTCAAATAGAACTTTTTTCGTGTTACTCAGGTTACTTTTTACGTTAATTATACTATGTGTTTTTTTAAAAATGCCATAAAGGTTGGCCATGAAAATTAAAACTCATGTCGTAGCTTGGCATCTAACACATGCCAAATCTGAAAATTTGAAGTAAATGAATGGAGCTAAGACATGAATTTTCTTTTCCACAGCCACCCCTTATGGCATTTAAAAAAAAACACATGTTAGTTTAAACCACCGAATTTCATGGTATAACAAATGTCACAGTGACGTTTTACCTCTTAATCACTGTCTGAAAAACCGAAAAGAAAAATTAAGCTCTAGTTAACGTTAAATAAAGTTTAAACCTTCAGTGAGAAACTCAGCCTTAGTAAATTAGTAAACGAAAAGCAAAATGTTTTATTATAATTCTTCTTTCTTACCGACGTTTCGTCCTTTCAAGAAGCAGGAGAAAGAAAGAAAGAATTGTGATACGATTCGTCCGAAAGCTAAAAGAAGTTACGAAAGCGTTCAAGTTATTCCAGTGACAGAAACCAATAGAAAATTATAAAAATTATTTACGTAAATTAGAAAAGTTTTATGTAAGCATTTTAAAATTAATAATTACAGTGAAATTCAAGCTTAAATCAACACGTAGTTTCGGAGCTCTAATTTTAAATTTTTAAGCATTTAAAAAAAAATTATCCTACCTAACTCTTATAAGATATTATTAAAATAATAATTTCTCTTAGCGTTCAATTTGGCAATCGCTGATTATAAGAACGTCCTTGAAGTCACATAACAACAATAGCAGTGAAGATGACTCATCGAATCAAGAATGAAATATTGACACAGGATTCACTTTCATCTGCAAATTTAAAAAAAAAATTGTTTTTGTTTTGTTATTTGATTTAATTCAAAACGAAATTCACTTTGTAAGAAATAATTTAAGCGACTAACCACAAACGTGGCCAATTTTTTTTCCAGAAGGGGAGGGGTGCAAAACCAACCTGTCAAACCATCAAAATACTGTAGGTCCATTTTATTTCAGTAAATGAATAATTTTTTGTTACATTTTTTGTTGAAGCAAGACCATTTATTTCCTTAAAATAACAATTCTTGAGACTTTACGGTTTTATTTATTGCATGAGGTGCAAGGAAAATTTTAGGGCAGTCTGCACAAACGAATCTGTGAACATGATCACAATTTATCAAAATTTCATTTAAAAAATAAACTGTTATAGACTGAGAGGTATAAGAAGTCCACGATCGGATTAAGTACTCGACCCGGGAGACGGAGCCTCTGTTTTACACGCAGCACTCATTTACTCTGTTTTACTTGTTTGTAAGATAAAGATACCAAGTAACCGTATTCTCCGAATTCTTAAGAATAGTGCCAGGAGACTCAATTCGATCGTGGTCTTCTTATATCTCTTCTTCTGACTTCTTCTGACTTCTGGATGTACCGCGTTACAATTCTTCTTTCTTGCTGACGTTTCGTCCCTTCAAGAAGGAGGAGAAACAAAGAAGAATTGTGATACGATTCGTCCGAAAGCTAAAAGAAGATACGAAAGCGTTCAAGTTATTCCAGTGACAGAAACCAATAGAAAATTATGAAAATTATTTACTTAAATTAGAAAAGTTTTATGTAAGCATTTTAAAATTAATAATTACAGTAAAATTCAAGCTTAAATCAACACATAGTTTCGCAGCTCTTATTTTAAATTTTTAAACATTTTTTTTTTAAATTTATTATCCTACTACCTAACTGTTATAAGATATTATTAAAATAATAATTTCTCTTAGCGTTCAATTTGGCAATCGTTGATTATAAGAACGTCCTTGAAGTCACATAACAACAATAGCAGTGAAGATGACTCATCGAATCAAGAATGAAATATTGACACAGGCTTCACTGCAAATTAAAAAAAAAAAAGTTTTTGTTTTATATTATTTGATTTAATTCAAAACGAAATTCACTTTGTAAGAAATAATTTAAGCAACTAACCACAAACGTCTCACGAACGTCGCCAATTTTTTTTTTCCAGAAGGGGAGGGGTGCAAAACCAACCTGTCAAATCATCAAAATACTGTAGGTCCATTTTATTTCGGTAAATGAATAATTTTTTGTTACATTTTTTGTTGAAGCAAGATGATGTAATATTCTCAAATTTATTTCCTTAAAATAACAATTCTTGAGACTTTACGGTTTTATTTATTGCATGAGGTGCAAGGACAATTATTTTAGGGCAGTCCGCACAAACGAATTTGTGAACATGATCACAATTTATCAAAATTTCATTTAAAAAATAAACTGTTATAGACTGAGAGGTATAAGAAGTCCACGATCGGATTAAGTACTCGTCCCGGGAGGCGGAGCCTCTGTTTTACACGCAGCACTCATTTACTCTGTTTTACTTGTTTGTAAGATAAAGATACCAAGTAACCGTATTCTCCGAATTCTTAAGAATAGTGCCAGGAGACTCAATTCGATCGTGGACTTTTTATAACTCTCAGCCTATATCACATACACGAGGTAGTACTTAACGAATGAGTAATGTGGAAACATGTGATGCCAAAGGGCTAATAAAAGTGATAGATGGGAATCAAATTATATTAAAAAAGTTAATGAAAGTTGACCGCGCAAGAGAACGCAAAACCGACTTCCAAAACCAAACCAGATTTTGCAGAAACCACATATTTATGTTGGACCAATTGCAGTATATTGTACATAACATGGTATGCTTTCAGACATATCGTTTAAGCGCGTGGCAAGTACGAACGTGATCGTGTCGCAAAAACAAATTAAGGAAAAAAAAATTACCGCCTAAAGCAACAAGGGAAAAAAGCGCAGAATCAAAACACGAAACGGGGAGTTCGATGTTTGCCACGTCCTTAAAACAAAACATTCCAACCATATATGTGCCAGATTTTTTATCCGCAGCAATTATTAGAGAAAAAAAAAGAATTATAATAGCAAAAATAATGTGACGCGATCTGGCTTGAAGATCGCGCGGATGCATTTCTAAATGTAAAAATATAAATTAAATTTATGAAGCTACGAAGCTGAATTATAAAGAAAAAAAAGTTAGGTCTAAGGTTTTTAAACACTGTATTTTTAAATGTTTGTGTGTTACACTTTTGCGCTTGCCAATTTGCAACATCTACGAATTTATATGAATTAAATAAATATCATAAACAAGAAACTTTCGGCTTAAATAATATAATGGTAGTGTATTAAAGAACTGAAACAAATTAAGTAAAAAAAAAAAAACGCGTTTTGGAGATCGATCAAAACATAGCAGCAAAAATTTGCAAATATTCAGAAGCAAGTGTGCAACCAAATACTGTGCAATTCTTGAATAAATAGTGTACTTGCGTTCATTTTCGTTCGATAACTATAGTGACATTGATTTTCGTTTGTTTTGTTTATTTGTTTGTTGTTTGTTTTTTTTTTTTTTTAATTCAGATGTGATATGCTTTGTCGTAAGTAAAGACACATGAGTAGTTTTCTTCTATAATTTTTCTAACCTTAGAGAAAGAAAGACGAGGTCCAAATAATATAACAATATATACACCTTCAAGTATACGGAAACTAGATGTTATTATCCCGCACGTTTTCCTTTTTTATTTTCGAGGGGGGGGGGCGAGGGGGAATTGGTGCAATTTGCTTCGGCGGCAAAATGCGTCTTCGAGGAATCAAATTTCTACGTTGTGTTCACGCACGAAAAACTGCGCCCATGTTGCTGTTACTTCTTTATTATTATTATTATTATTAATTAATTATTATTATTTTAACGAGTGTATAGTTAAGCCGACACTATGTGTATTCGTCGTCTGTGAAAGTCCATCGTTAATAATAATTAATTTCAATTTTGCCAGTGATAGTACAATCGTCAAAATGTAAATGTGTATAAAATGCAAGAACGAGGGGGGGGCTTTACTTAAATTTTATTTTCTCAAATTAATTAATTACGTAATTTTAGAATTAATTCAAATTCCTTAACGAAACAATTTTAGAAATTAAAAACTTCGGTTAATTTTAATAAAATGCTGATCAGTTGATTAACCTAATCTTAACTGACTGATGATTATTGTAATATTTAAACAAGGCAAGCAAAATTAATTGATTAATTTCAGTGCTCAATTAATTTAATTATCGATGATTTCAAGGTTGCATTTGGCTTTAGAAATTTAATTAAATAGAGAGTATAGGACTTATGGTTAAAAGTCAACAATAAAAATTAAGAATTCTTTCATTTAAAGTTGTCATCCTCAAAAAAAAGATATTCTTCGCTGATGTCTCAATCTGCCTACTCCTCAATGTCGATAAGCTACAAAGGAAAATGGCAACAAAATCGCAGTCGAAACGTCGAACTGTCGCTAAAGTCAGTCAGGGTTAATCTCAAAATACCATTAAATTGTTGCTAAAGTAATTTTCTTTTTCATCAAGATGAGTAATTAAAAATAAACGAGAAAATGCAACTGTAAACAAATACATAATCAGAATTTTGTTGCTGTTGAAGTAATAATTTTTTGTCTGAATGTTGAGTCCATAAATAGTCCATTAATTGAAACGACCTCTCCTTTTTATGTTGTTTATTCCTGACTATTAATTATCATCTTTAACTGAACGCTTAATTTAAACTGTAACATGATTTCTAATGTCAGCAAATGACGTGCATACGTACTTGTCCCAAATCTTATTCATTTATACGTAATCCAAACCTATTTTTAAAAAAATCCAATGAGAACATTGTTGCAAGACTAAACAGTATAAAAATAAACAGAAATCAATTCAAACTAAGATAAAATATTAATCATTTTTCCAAAATTTAAATTTAATGTAAGATAATTATTTTAAACTTAATACGATAATCCAAAAAATCATAAAAAGTTAGAAGTTTATAGAAAAGAAATTATATTTTTTTAAATTTTCCTTTAAATTATTACATTGTATTAAATTATATTGTGTTAAGTATTTATATAAGTATGTGGTGGTGATTGAACATTTTTAAATTGTTAAAATTGCAATATAAAAGGCACATCGATGAACATCAGGGAAAGCAGCGTTAAATTGGAACATACTTGTCCTTAATTTAATCATTTATTTATTTATTTATACATAATCCAAACTTTTTTTTAATTCCACAGAGAACATTGTGGCAAGACAAAACAGTATAAAAATATTATAAAAAAAAATATAAAAAAATTAGAAATTTATAGAAAAGAAACATGTTTCTTCTCATGTTTTGTAAAATTTTCCTTAAATTATTACATTGTATTAAATTATGGTTTATATAAGTAGTTTGTAGTAAGTTTATATGTGGTGGTCATTGAACATTTTAAAATTATTAAATAAAATTGCAAGATAAGAAGCACATCGATGAAAGGCAGGGAAATGCATCGTTAAATTGGAACATAATAAGAAAATTACAATTAAATTAAATTTAAAATAAAATCATCTATTAACACAACATACAATGACATATTTAATGTTTTAAAAAAAAATCAAAAGATCAATTTTTCTTTAGAAGTTTTTGCGGTATTTCCAAAATCAATAAATAAAATAAATTGTCAGTAAACTAGGATTATGTAATTAACAAACATGAATTATAACGAGTGATCAATATCTTTTCTAATCAGTTACCTATGGAAATAAAATCGTATGTCTTTGATTAGTTCACTATTTCAAATGCCATTTGAATTATTTATATTGCATATACAAAACTTAACTGCTGTTTTTATGTATTGCAAGATTGTTTTTATAAATTTGATATCAAATCCCAAGTTCACATTTTCCACTTAAAAAGAAAGCACGCGTTAAGAGCAACGAAAAACTGTTTCATAAAAGGTACGCCGTTCTCTTGTAAACACAAGCGAATTCTGCGTTTTAAATTGTTCGCTAGGATTACTGGATTGTTATTTAACTGTTCGCAATGTAACAATAAACTCTTATGAACAAGGATTTTTGTTAATGAATTAAACTTATTGACGGGTATGAATAATAGAAATGAGAATGGCATTTGAAAAAATGAACTAATCAAAGACATACCATGGATCACTTGATTAGAAAAGATATTGATCACGCGTTAGCATGCATTGAAAAATACAAATACTTCTAAAAAAGAAAGGAAAAAATTATTTGACATTCGGAAATTCCTTTGCAAGTAAATAATACATACTTCCTTAAACGATTTTTAATGATTGACACAAAACGTGTATTTGCTTTAGATTAGTCATTGTAATATTAGACAAAAAAACAAAAATATTATTGCCTAGTAGTAACACATTCGTAGAATGTTAATAAACCCACAAAATAAACTGCTTAGACTTAAATTTAAAAAATAAATAAAACACCTTTTATGGCGAGAAAAAATACAGTATGGATTTAAAATGTGTAACCTTTGGCAAGCTCCATTAGCAGTTTTTTTTAATCTGCGAAACGTAGTATAAATAAATCGTGTAATAAATCTTTGCTCTAGAAGGTGTGTTATTTTTTAATTTGATTTCACGAGCTAGAGTTTTATTTTTAAAAGTACATTTTCAAGAACTACAAAAAAATTCACAGTAAAAAATATTCGACAACACATTTAAATCAATTGTTATTTGAATAAGCGAATAATTAATTTTAAAAAAACCAAACAAATAAATAAACGAAAATAATAATAATTATATTACCAAAATTAATTATTGAAAACGGAAATCATCAAAAAAGGAACGAAGTCGGATTTAAACAATATAAATTCTTACAATTTTTTTTTCTTTTCCTTTAAAAAAATTGTAAATCTGAGACGTTCATTAAAAAAATTTATTAGTCAGATGATTTTAGTCGATTAATCAACTAATCAGTAATTAAATTAACAATTTCAGCATTGCACTTTTTTGTAAATATTTCAGGAAATGTTAAGACCCTGATTTGCATTTAACAAATTCATGGAACATCTCATTCCGTAATTATTATTATTTTTTTTAATCACGCTGACAACATCAATCAGTATAGCAAACCGCATAACGTATTATTTCAAACTGCGATTAATACTGCAACAGTATTCAAGGATTCTTTTAACGTCAGCTTTCTCAACCGAACACGAAATCGAATTTACCAAAAGAAAAAAGCATAAGTTAATATTTACAACAATCCAAAAAAAAAATAGTAATTCAGAAGAGATTTTCACATTCACATTTAACAATATTTGACGATTGAACTATTACTGTCATTGTCATATCACATTGTTAAATATTACTTAAGAGTACTGAAAAAAAACGTGTTGTTGTGACATTGTCGTTTTCATTTCTTTTCTTTTTTTTTTTAATTGTTTGTTAGTTCCGTAGTTTGTAAGTTGTTCGTTTACGAAGATAATCCGCAACCGATTTTCTATTATTATTTTATTTTTCAGTTGGAAGGACTTCTTGCACTATTATGTGACAGTATTTAATTCGAAAAAGAAAAAGATAAGGACCAAGGTCTATTTATTAGGTTTAATTGAATCATTCCACTTTAGCATTTCATGAAACTTGATAAGACTTCTAGTTGCTATTCCTAAATATTTTTTTTACATACACATAATTTAATGAGTTTTTTTTTTTTAATCAACGTATTTGTTAATTAATTTTAGTTTTTAAAGTAGTGTGCAGTATCTACTTAAGTTGCTTAATCCAGTGTCCTTGTAAATAGTCCTCTGCGCACCTTATGTCGTGTGCCTGCTAAAAAAAAAACGTTGAACCTCTATTAAAGCTACAGTTCTTTTTTTTGTTTAGTTGTTTCAACAGTGTAACAGTGTTTTTTTGTTGAGCATCCATAATGAACAATAGTTACAGGAACAATTGCCCACATTCGACCGCATTCGTGAAGAGTCCTCGATGTTTCTTTAGAGACTTGTTACATTATATGTGTTTATATTATTTATGTTGCAATATAGAATGGAGATTTGTATAAGCATCTTTTTTTTTGTTTAATTGTGGGTGCGTTATTTTATCGCGTACTTCGTACGGTAGTTTAATGCAGCAGCGTTGAGATTTCTGTGACAACAACACCCACCGTGTGTTTAATATATTCACGTTTATTTTCTGTATGTACACTCACACCCAACACACAACACTCACAAACACACACACCTCAGTTTTAAAGTAGACTCAGTGTGCAGGTCATTACTTATTAAATAAATATACATATAACCGTCGATTATGACACAGTACAATTGGTATCATCCACTATTTTTAGAACTTTGTAAAGAACACTAATCTGGTGAAGGCACTTACTAACGTAGCGTAAGTCTTAGTACGTAGCGATATAAACGTAGCTTACTTATATGTAGGTATTTTGCAACTCTTCACGAATGCGGTAGCAAGACTACAGGTTCAAACATAGATTCATTAATGGCATATTTCTATTGACAACAAAAAAAAAAAACGGAAAGTTTTTCCACTTGATCCTTCAACGTCCAGTGTTCAATCCCAGTATCACGGTTTATTTTTGTTGTGCTTTATTTTAGCTACTGTTAATAAATATTAGTACTCACTTAATCGTCATTGACATAATATTCTTAATAGTTGCTTTTTGTTATTCTGTTACACTCATGACAATTACTTAACTTAAAAAGTCTCCAGGAAGTTATAATACATATTCCAAATCGAATATCCTCTAAATTTAATACACCCTGTATAGCTGTATACTTAAATTTGGAGACACTAAAGTTTGCAAAATTCTTTTGAGACAATCCAAGAGTATAATGTCAATGATGAATTGAGTTCAGCTCAAAAAATTTGTTTATTACTACAGCCTAAGACGTTATAAATTGTAAAGTTTATTTATTGTACGACTTGTTTCAAGCCGTACACCCTTAAATATCTGACGTAATTATCTCCACTTTGCTTTCAAAAATCGTTACAAATTCACGTCTTTGGCTCTAAGAAATAATTCAAAAAAGAAAATCAAGGTGTACCATTGAAATACGTCGTATTTAGTTTATAGATTTATAAAAATTTTAAAAGCAAAACCGATTTAATTACCATAGGGCTTTAGCATGTACTTTAAGTAATAAAAAGCACACAAATATACCAAAAAGTGTCTTCGTATATCATTGAATTAATTTCAAAATATTTTTGTACCTGCATTTCGGTGCATATTCCGCGCGCTTTAGTTGATGAATTCGAAGGAGTAAATTTATACGTGTATTTAAAATTGATAAAAGAAAAAATTGCGTCTAGTCTATGCAGTGCTTAATTGATAGAGGAAAAAACACACACACTCTAAAAGAATTATTAAGAAATATGTGATCGGTTAAATCGATTAAGACTGAAAAAAATTATTAATTAAAATTGAACTTGTAAACGTGTACGTCGCATTTTTGTTTCTGTGCTAATTAATTAGTTGATGTTTACCGGCAAAAACCTTCCGAATATGCCATGAGTTAATCTACGCGAAATTTTCAGCAACAAACAGGCAGATATACATACATACATACAATTAATTACATACAAAAATCCTTTCGAATCGCTGGGACCAAACAAACTCATATCCAAACAATTATCAGCAACCGATATCAAAATTCCCTTGTTTATTTTCTTTTTTTGAATAAAAGGAACTGTTATTTTTTTATTTTATTGTGAATATCGAAAATCAGATTTCTTGTTTTATATTATAGAAATATGGTGCAACTTAATTTCTAGGTTTTTACGTGAGATATGTTTCAAGAAATCTGTTATAATTCGCCATTGTAACCTAGTTATGTCAGTTAAGTTTGTAACTATTCCATTTTTTGACAATATGTTAGATTTAAAACAAAATTTATTTGATCCGGAAAGTGTTTTGCCGCAACGCGAAAAACGCTTTCCGAACGTTTTTATAAGTTGTGTTATACGAGGGGTCGGTTCCATCGACGAACGCGCGCGCTGTTCATTTTTCGTATTCGCCAGAGTTTCGATGGCGCCCCTCGTATATTATAATTGTGACTACAAATGCCTTTTTAGCGTGACTATATTGAAATATTATATCACCGGGTGGTATTTTAATATATGAAGAGAAAAGGCTAGGAAATACTGCTGTTCGGGCGAGAAACACACCTACCAGTTGGTTTCTGAGGCGTGCGAAGTTTGCTAGCATTTTTTCTTAAAATACACACCGTCATGTTCGTATCTGTGACATGTTTTATTCGAGTTAGATGTTTGAACATTGCTTTGTGGGAAATTGTTATTTTCAGAAAATATTTTAAAACCGCAAAAAATACAAAAAAAATATCATACACATTGTATATTTATAATGTAATTCTGAAGTATACCAGTATTTATTATACTGTGAAGTACATTAATTTCTTGTTTTATTTATTACACCTTATATCGTTTCCATCATACATTTTCAGATAATAAACGAAATACACAGTGTATACACGGCTTTTCATTATCAGAAAATAGCCGTTTGATTCAGTCAGTGCATACACGGCTTTTAATTCCTACAAAAAAATAATGGTTCGATTCAGTCAGTTTACACACAAAACAGTAATGAAGTCATAGTAATTCATAAAAAAATTAATTAATTTATACAGCCTACATATACTTGGCTTTTCATAAAAAAATAGTCGATTATTTCAGTGCATGTGTAGAAAATATAAAACGAGAAGAGGGACGGAAAAATGGAGCAAATTTAAATAATTCATGCAGTTCCAAGTATAGGCGTCCTCTACCGGTAAGTAGTCGAAGCTTCTCAATATTACAGATTTCTGTAAGAATGCTAAAGCGTGCGTGTTTGGATTTCCAGAATGATTTTCAGAATATTTCGTAAAATTGAACACCCGCAGTTACTGGCGCCATCCAGCGGACGGTAGCTGAAGCTTCGCTTACAGATTTCTGTAACATTGCTAAAGCGTGAGTATTTTCGTCTTAGGGAGATTTTTAGATAATTAAAAAGATCATTCAAAAATCAGAGATTTTTATTTTCCCAAAGGGATTTCTTTCCCCGGGGGAACTTCCCTCCCCCTCACAATTTATAATAAAGAATGTTCAAGCTGAGCTTTCTGCAATTTGATTCTTCTACGTGGGGTCAGAAGTTGTATGGTTATATTGCCAACCGCCCTCCCCCGCCGACCGCCCTAGCGCTTGTGCGGCTAATATAGCTTGTACGGTTGCAAATTGTAGTGAGAGGTATGACGTCACTTTTGATTTTTTCGAATTTTCGAGCAGATTTTTCTCGTACTTTCAAATTTCTTAATCGTAAAAATTGCGAAAAGTATTTTGAGGGACCGTCATTTTTATAATGCTAGAAATTTTTCTCTACAAGACATTGCTTTAGCCAATTAATTACAGAGAGAAATGTAATACATTTTCGACGCTTAAGTGTCTGGAGTACAAATCCTTGAGTCACTTTTGCCGGTTCTAAAAAGAACCATTTTATACGGAGCATCATGAGTGAAGACGACCACCATCAACTGCATGGAGACGACGCGACGGCGACGTTGCTTCAACCCCTTCAACGGGATACTCTCTAATCTGTGAAATTCCTGTAACGCAAAAGTAATACGTACAGTTGTGTTCAAAAAGGTGTTGTACAGCTACTTTTACATATCCTTGCTTTTTTAAATATCCGAGCTTTTCTATTTTTGTGTTCAATGATATTATTATTGCCAGAAACCGTATATGTAACAAAACAACTTGTACAACAATTTTTTGACTTCATGAATGCACATACAAGTTTACACAGTACAAATTCTGTACAACACTTTTTTGAACACGACTGTACATACTTATTTATTTATAATATTTCAAAATATTTTAAAATCCACAAATTGGCCATCCCTATTAAACTATTGATTTTGAGTTATTTTGCAAACTCATTTGGCGGCAATTTTTTTGTCAAAATAATTTAAGTAGATTGTTAACCTGCTGAACAATAGTCCAACTATTAAGTGTGACGTAGTTGCCTGCATAACAATACAGTGGATAACACAGATTCCTGTAATTTAATCAATCGAATGTTATTCTCGGAGCAGGAACCTCAAAGTGTTTTAAAATCTACAGAAGAGACAATCGTATTAAACCACTGATTGTGACTAATACCACAGATAAAGGAGGTTTGCAGATGGCCAATG
Organism: Dorcus hopei; assembly: GCA_033060865.1. Classification (NCBI taxonomy): domain Eukaryota; kingdom Metazoa; phylum Arthropoda; class Insecta; order Coleoptera; family Lucanidae; genus Dorcus; species Dorcus hopei. The sequence continues at coordinate 13,253,130 of CM065424.1, forward strand.
TCATATACGATATGTAGCGCTCTATTAAGAGACATCTGGCGGTAAATAAACCAATTGAGCTTCGGAATTAGCAAAAGGTTTGTGACAAACGTTCAGTTTCCGAATTTTGTTAAATACTCAACAGATGTCACTACTATTTTTTTAGAGCGTCCGTTCGTTTCTATTGCATTGGCTATCTGGAGAGATATATTAGGTTTGTTCCAGCAATAGTTCGTAACTACATAGTTCGGAACCGTCAAAAGCATGCAGTATTTAAAATTATACACTTGACGGCGCCGTTAAAAACGGTCATTACTTCGGTGGGCAACTGTTTTTAACGGTTCCGAACTAGTTACGAACTGTTGCTGGAACAAAGCTATTAACTATAAAAACGCTAGAAATACAAAGTGGAACAAAAGTATCAAATAATGGCTCTAACTTTTTTATTTAAAAAGTTATGAAAAAATATTTAGCACAAAAGTTCTTTGATGTATTCCTACGCATGCTTTGATGTATGTATATGCCAAAGTAGTGCCGTGCTACAAGAAAGGAGACCCAAAATAATTGTGATAATTATAGACCGACATCAGTTTTACCAGTAATTGTAAAGATATATGAGACTGTAACAAAGAATAGATTCATATGTTATTTCGAAAAACATAATTCACTTGCGGACACTCAACACGAATACCGAAAAGGAAAATCAGTGACAATAGCTATGAGAAATGTCTTAACGACGGTAATCAACGCTCTGGACAACCAGGAATCTATAGAAATTGCTTGTTGTGACTTAACGAAGGCGTTTGACATAGTACACCACGACTTATACGAAGCCTACCTACCACATCAACTTCTAACGTCGTATTTGGCAGAGCGCAGACAGATTATATACAGGAAAGATAAACGGTCTGTTCGAGCAACAGTTCGGAACCGTTAAAAACAGTTGCCCACCGATTTAATGACCGATTTTAACGGCGTCGTCAAATGTACAATTTTGATGACTGCATGCTTTTGACGGTTTCGAACCAGTTACGAACTATTGCTGGAACAAACCTAAAGCTTCACCTGAAGAAAGGGTACAGCAAGGAGTTCCTCAAGGTTTTGTGTTGGGGCCCCTACTGATTATAGTCAACATAAATGACTCGACATTTAATATAAAAGCAGATTATGTTTGTCTGCTGACGACGCTACGTTTGTAAATAAGTCACAAAGTGAATCAGAACATAAACAAATATCTCATAAAGCTCTCGAAGACACTTCTGCGTGTATGCTAAGTAATTCATTAAGTTTAAATAAAAGTAGAACACAGAAATTTATAATAAATAAAACTGGAACCGAAAAACAAACTTTAAAATTCCTTGGCTTAATAGTGGACAATAAATTAAACTGGTCAGAACATAACATACTGTGCAAAAAAACTAACAATAAGTGTATATAGTATTCGCCGCCTGAAACATTTCGACGCATCGTGCTGCAGAAATGTCCTACTATGCAAACTTCCACAGCAAAGCAACATTGGCATCACTTTTTGGGGATCTTCAAATCAAGTAATACGGGCGTTCCGACTGCCATGAGGGCACTCTGCAATCTAAGAAGCACTGACAGTTGCAGAGAAGCATTTAAAACCAAGAGAATACTTACCATGTCAGCAGAATATATTTTTTACGTGTCTAAAGCAGGTTCACAAAGATAGGAATCTCTTTGAACCAAACGTCCTATCACAGAATTAAGTTGACGCAACAAAAAAAAATATATATAAAGAGCTTTCTAACACAGAACGTATTTTATTCTCTAAATGAATTCTTTAATTTCAAATTTGCGAGTAAAATCAAATGATGTCTAAAAAAAATATAAATTTTTTAATTTTAAAAAGAATTTTTTTTTACTTTTCGTACTGTCTTGTTAGCTAAATATGTATTACTGTCATTTACCAAATATGTATTTATAATCCATTCACGATCTTTTCAGATTCAGAGTAGGCCATGTTAGGTTGACATTTTTGTTGGTATAGGAGAGGCAAGATAGTTAGCGTTGCACGTCATCTACGATTTCATGACGTCACATTATGCGTTGCTGCCGGATGGCAGAATTTCAAATCAGCTGACATATATAATTTAAGGTTATATTTTGTCAATTTTTATTTCTTCTGGACGTGTTAATGGTAATGAGAAAAGTATAATTCTGTTACTTTTGCAGAGTGGAAACTTCTAATGCTTTAAATAATAAAGTTGGTCGGTAATATCATTCATATTTTGTAAACAAAAACAGTTTTGGTAAAACACTACAATATTCAGTGTAGTGAAGAGAAATGCAAATTAAAACCATTAAAGATGTTTTGTAATCTACTTTTAGATTACAAATTCATAATCACTTCTCCTCGACAGTCAAATTCATCAACTTCGCAATTCTTCTTCGGGCACTAATACAGTCAATCTGTAATAAACATTTGTACTTTTGAAGGTGTTTGTGAAAAGTAATTATGAATTTATTATACAAATGTTCATCAAATAAGAATCTAGTTTAATTTATTATATTTTATATTACAAATGTTCATCAAATAAGAATCTAGTTTAATTTATTATAATCTTTAATACATAAATTTGGGTAAGTAATACAGTCAATACATAAATATTTTATCGTAATTCGGCACAATATTGCCACCAAATTTTTAACGTAGTTCCGTTCTTTCTTCTCATGTATAAATACTAAATAAATTTAATAGCTTTAATCAGCGTCACTGTCTGATTCACAGCAGGAGCTAGAGTCTTCCTCCAAATTGATAATCAAAAAGTCAACCCGTAGTAATGCTACATGCTGCAGTTCCATCAATCCTCTTCGGCGGTCATCTTTTTTCCAACGAAAATCAATTTTTTTCAATACTTTGCCAAGTGATGATAACTCCCGTTGTACAAGTCTCTTTCTTTTAACAAATTCAGCAAACTTTTACGTGTAACATGCTGACCTATGACAAGTAATAATTTACATAATATACAAAAAAAATTATTCGTAAATGCTTACGGTTGCGATACATTTCATAACATTGCGTATTGCAACTTGATTATCCACATCAACATTAGGCTTAGCTCTGGTTCGTTTCCTTTTAGGTGAAGGCAAGGGTTGATTTTCTTTTGATGCCATTGAAATTCTACTAATAGTAGCAATACTTAAGCCACATGCTTCAGCAGCACGCTAAAATAAAATCGTGTTTTTATGTAATTCGTAATAAGTATACAACTGTAATACCTCTCTAACAGCGCCTAATGGTAGCAATGGACCACCATTGTCATGTTCTCTTTCGAAGTAGTTGATGAGACGACTGACAACTTCCTTCGTCTGTTTACATAAATTTTTAGGAATGTTGCACGAAACTCAACACACGTTAACTGACAAAAACTGTTTTAGGTCGTAAAAATTTAGTAAACTATAAAACGCAAAATGAAAGCAATTGAAACCACCACAAAACTTGTTGACATAACTAAATTGGCAACAACGACAAATTTTAAGGAATACCAATTCTCAAAACACAAATTCACTAGAATTTTACGGCTAATAATAAAATATATCGAGCATATTTACTTTACATTTATTATTCAGATTTCTTAAATTTTTATAGAAGAAGCATTTCATTGTGATTTTACAACGTTAATACATTAATAAGTTACTTTCAAAATTTCTTTTTCTTTCGTTTGATGGCAGACATAGCTAGCTTCTGACGACACGTCTGACGTCATTAATGACGTGCACCGCTAACTATCTTGCCCCTCCTATACCTCCATTTTATTTGATGGTTATACAGGCTGTTTTTTAACTTCATGCAAAAAATGAAACCAGTGAAAGTTGACGTTAAAAGTGATAGAATGAAGCAGTTTTTTGTATAACAATTGATGAATAAATATTAGAGATAATAAATGTTTTCGGCGAACGATGAAACAGTTTGATAGTCCCTGGTTTATTTTTATTACGTAATTACGTAATCGGAGAAGTATGCTGGTATGTCTGCATCGGCTGTTAAAGTGGGTCAGTTCTCTAGTACACGTCACAGATAACAGTGTTGCCGAATTTTCCAATAGTGTTATTGTGGACATGATTTTAATTTACGGCGAATGTGGTCAAAATCCGTTGGTTGCAAGACGTTTGTATGCACAGTCTTACCCAGATCGCCCTTTGCCAAATAGCAGATCCTTTGTGTCAGTTGTGCAGTTTGTTGTTTTGCAAATTATTCGTGAGGAACAATTACCCGTTCCATTTTAAAAGAGTGCAAGCTCTGATGCCCGCAGATTACCTCGAACGCATGCGATTTTGTCGGTGGTTATTCCGGGAACAGACGGACAATTCGAACTTTGTTAATAACTAAAAGTAAAGTGTTTTCTTGACCGGTACTGTATTCTTTGAAATAAAACTTCTTGAATCACGGTCTGAGTGTTTTTTATTAATTGTTTAACATAACGTTTTCGAACCTGGCCAGGTTCTTCCTCAGTGTTAAAAATTGTGAGTCTCCTCTCTCCGAGTGTAGGGAAAAGACTGTTCTTCGGTATTAATTGTAAAGGATTGTTGGATCTCCATGATTTCATGTGTAGTAATTGAAAGTAAAGTGTTTTCTTGACCTGTACTGTATTCTTTGAAATAAAACTTCCTGAATCACGGTCTGAGTGTTTTTTATTAATTGTTTAACATAACGTTTTCGAACCTGGCCAGGTTCTTCCTCAGTGTTAAAAATTGTTAAAAATTCCCTACTCTCTCCGAGTGTAGGGAAAAGTCTTTTCCCTACATCACGGTCTGAGTCAGACTTTACACTCGGAGAGAGGAGACTCACATTTTTTAACACTGAGGAAGAACCTGGCCAGGTTCGAAAACGTTATGTTAAACAATTAATAAAAAACACTCAGACCGTGATTCAGGAAGTTTGTTAATAACATTTTCTTCACCGACGAATCAATGTTTACAAGGGATGGTATGTTTAATTTTCACAACACGCATGTGTGGGCAGGTATATGAAATGGCACTTTAATCGGTATGTTTACGTCTCGCGCAGGGGTGAAGGTCACCGTCCGTTGCGTCTAACGGTTCTAAACATTTCACAAGAAATTGCCGGATGCCGGTATGAATTTTTTGATTTTTTTTTCGTTTTAATTTTGGTGCTTTCGTGAGAATATCTGTTACCAAATACGCCATTAATTTTTTTGCACGAACTTGAAGAACACCCTGTATTTTTGAAAACTGACGCCAAAAAACATTGATGATTTTGAGCATTTTGACTTAGTATTACAAAGTCACAAGTAATTATTTGTTTTAATGTTATTATTTTACTTTATTCATACCATCGTAGAGCAGGGATGGCGAACCCATTACCCGTCAGAACATTTAGAGTGACCCTTGCACATATTTATAAATTGTGTCCTGCGTATAAGTACATAATAATATGTTAGAATCAGAGAAGAAAAATGATGTACCATCGTAATCAGAAAAACCGACTACACTCGAAATTTTAGTCATTTGAAGCGTGCTTTAAAATGAACTTCTGTCATTTTGACATTAATATTATTTTGATAAATCAAATAAAAATACTCCAATTAAAAGCAATTCAGAAAGCAATAATTCGAACGCGACTGCAAGACAAAATCAGTATTCGAGTAACTGCAACTGAATTTGCTGTTAGTATTAGTAATCATAGAGAATATTTATTTCTTTGCAATGGAATGAGATGGATGAGATTTTATAGGTTGACAAATACATGACAAATGGTGTCAAACCTAATGTTACACAACTAAATTTTTTCAAAATTGAAGTGTCGATCTCACTTCGCATGTAGTCGGTTTTTATGATCACGATGGTACTTTTTATTAATGACTTAAAATACCTGACCCACGATCCAATACTACAAAATTTTTAACTTAAATTTGACCCATTGGTAAAAAAAGGTTCGCCATCCCTGTCGTAGAGTATAAGAAGCAATATAGTCGATGGGACTGACGTTAAAGTGTCAGAATTTTACATTTGTCACATTTTGAGTTATCAAAATTCATGTACGTATCTTAACGAAAAAGAAAGCATGGCCCTCTTAGGTCTAGTTTTACAATCGTGGAATAAGGATGGAATAACTGTTCGCCAAATAATGTTCCTCCATATTTTCGTCCCACCTACGTCACGCTGTGAATAATAAGAATAATGCTTATCCGACGATTGTAAAATCGGGCCTTAGAGTCTAAAAAGATCGTGAATGGATATTATGTAATTTGTTTATTTAAATGTTATTGAATCTTGTAACCTGACGAATTTGTAATCTTAATTTCAAATAAATAAAACAAATACGAATATGGTTCCTTCGTGTTGTCTTTTGTTTTGTTGCTATGGCAACCAACTTTTGATTTTTAAATGGTACCTATAATTATTTTTAGTGATTTTGAAACGAGCGTAATTTTTTCGATTCAGTGACACAATTTTGTAATTTCGGGAAAAGAAAAGGAAATAAAATAAAATAAAGGAGAAAAAATTGATTCAGTAATAAAACGCAATTATCATTTTTGGTCAACAATGGCTATGGAAATTTGACAATTAAAGTTAATTTTCTCTGTATAATATTGAATTATGAAATTTCCATAGCATTCTTGATTAAAGCTGATGATTGAGTTGTACTAAATATTTTTTTCTCGCTGATTTTGTTCTTTTTATTTTTCTTTTCTCCAACAAAATTATATTACTGAATCGAGGAAAATACTCTTAATTCAAAATCACTAAAAATAATTAGAGATACTAGTTGAAAAACAAAAGTTGGTTGCCATAGCAACAAAACAAAAAACGAAGGAACTATATACGTCAAAGCAGGCGTAGGAATACATCAAAGAACTTTTGTATTAAACATTCTTTCATAACTTTTCAAATAAAAAAGTTACAGCCATTATTTGATACTTTCCTTGCAGCCTGTATACAGGCTGTCCGTTTTTCGAGCATAAACATGGAGATCTCGGTTATCTTAAGAGATACGAAGTTGGTTAAATTAGAACAACAAAGTATCCCAATCAATAATCTTCAAGCAAATTTCATTTATTCTTGACGGTTTTCAAGATATTCGAAAAAGGCACATTTTTATGAGGAATTGTTAAGGCACATTTTTATGAGGAATTTAAATATGCCTTTGTGTCATGCCGTCAAAAATTATGAACAAACGACATTGAACTTTTTCTTTTCTTATGGATACCATCTTTAATTCTTACACTGTTAAATGAATCGACTTTTTCTGATTACAATGATATATCACACTTGATGATTTGAACTAGATTCTGGACAAAATTTCGGAATCATCTGTTATGCAAAGAGTGCTTTGGAACAAGAAACAACACTTCGTTTCTAAAGAAAACTTGACAGTTCAATTCAATTTTAGGTATGATAGTTACGTTTATTGTTAATTGCAGTAATAAAATGTCGCTTTTGAACTACAGAAAACGAAAAATGCTTGAAATTTTTACGTCTTTCATCAACTCCCAAATTAGTTCAAAAATGTATTTCTGCAGTCAGCCTAAAAACATCAAACCGAACGAGTACATTGAACTAGATGGTCACCAGAATTGAACCTTGTAAATTATATTTTGTGGGATACCATGAAAAACTAAATTTACAAAATTGTACCTGTCCATGTTGATGAATTGCTTAGAAGTATTGTTAAAAATTTGAAACACATAAGAAGAAATATTAGAAGGGCAATATTAATTTAAGAAGCCATGTGGAATTGTGCACAGGATGTTCAATTTCAGCATCTGTTGTAATTGTTTGTTTCGTTATTATATTAAATTGTATTTTGTTATAAACTATGTTCAATAATAAAGTGCAAACATAAGGAACTGTCAAATTTTCTTTAGAATCAAAAAAATTGTTTTTATTTCCAAGGCATTCTTTGCAGAACAGATGATTTCGAAAGTTTGACCTAAATCTAATTCAAACCATTAAGTGTGATATCAGAGAAAAAGGCTTCATTTAATCGTGTAAAAATCCAAGATGGTGTCTATAAGAAAATAAAAAGTTGAATGTCATTTGTTCGTAATTTTTGATGACATGACAAAGACCATGGCATATTTAAATTCCTCATAAAAATGTGTCTCAACAATGTCTGACCTAAAAATGTATAACTTCATTTGTTTAAGAATAAAAACGAAAATTGCGATTTTTACTTTTTCTCGAATATCTTGAAAACCGTAAAAATTAGTTGAAATTTGTTTGAAGATTATTGATTTTCATAAAAATACGCAACTTTTTTCTGATTTAACCAACTTCGTATCTCTTCAGATAACCAAGATCCACATGATTAGACTCGAAAAACGGACATCCTGTATAAGCAATGCTAACACAGCATTTAATAATGTAAAAATTACAGATAAATAGATTCCTGTTACGTAATTGATTTGAGCAGAATGTTATATTGGAATACAGATGGCAGTACTGTAGCCAACAAAATTTCCAGATTTGTCAATATTTTATTTGAAGCAGTGCCAGGACATGTGTATTTTTTAAATTAATTTTATCGTAACTAGAAAAACAATTTTCTTTCAAGAAAAATTGCAAAGAAATTTGTAATCATAATATTGGAGAGTTTGTAAAATCACTCAAATAAATTATAACTTTATATTATTAAATAGAAATATATGTACACTTAATCAGTAAATAAAAAAATTACTCCTACTTTTCCCCATTATCTGACTAAAACAGCACTGCACCATGGTCCACACCTTAATCCAGCAATGTTTTCACCAGTGAATTCACGTAAGCAAGTTGGTGGATGCACATTTTCTTCAGTGATATCTCCAAGCTGCCTGTACTTATTCCAACCCATTCCGAGCAACTTATTATCATCTGAAAATCAAAATTTTCGATCAAAGTAATTAATTAAAATAATAAATATAACTGATACAGTAAGTTATCAAAAAATGTTCAAACAAATTGGCTTGTGAATTGGGATTTAACCTTACCTAGCAACATGATTGTGTGTTTGCTACCACATGCAATATCAACAACGGTAGAATCCGTTGCATTTGGGAATTCCATCAGCTGAGGAGATGCCAAAACTGAGATTGCAGTTTCATTACTTAAACCAAGTTGGCTATTACCATTCCACCCCCAAGAATAAACATCTCCGCTCTCGCTAACAGCCACAGAATGCCAACCGCCTGCACCCACCTTGACAATTTTGATTCCACCTAATTGCTCCACTAATTTCGGTTCATTTTCATTCACCAAGACCCCATGACCTAACTGTCCACGGCTTAAATAACAACAGTGAAACTGAATGTATTGAATTGCAAAAATAAATCATAAATACCTTCCCATACCAAAACTATAAACATTTCCAACATTATCCAACAACAAGCAGTGTTCTCTCCCGCATACAACTTGCTTAATATTATCGTTTATTAACTCCAGTTTGTTTGGAACGTTAAATACTCTTCCGCATTTTGAAACTGCGGTGGTTATCTTCGACCCACAGGCCAAATGCTCAATGCAATCGCCGTTCTCAACATCTTCACTTTCCAACAGGCTAGGCACAGCTTGAAGTAATTCAGGCTTGCGCAAGTCACACTTAGAAATCGTACCTTCTTCACTCAGAAATAAAACTCGATTTTCCAAGCAGCAGAACGCACGGATATTCTTTGCGTTCGCGAGTTTCATAGTTTGGTGGGTTTTACTTCCAACTGCACCGTGCAAGAAGACGTCATCGTCGGTTCTCACGACGGAATATGCATGATTTATGGCGATGTCACTCAAGGATTCGTACGTAAATTCGGTGAATGAATTTATTACGAGCTCCTTGCTGTACTTAAACTGCCCGTATAAGTTAAACCCGCACGAGTACACTTTCATAATATCGATTTTATTCTTCGGCGTTTTACTCTCGCGTGTGAACAAGGCGTTACATAAACAAACAAGTTAGCGTCATTTTAATGTTATTAAAACGTCGAAACTTTGAACACGGTTAATAATGGTACGTATATTAACATATTTCATTAATTTTTAACGAACGGATGTCGGATGTAAAAGAATTCTGCAATTATCGGAAAATCATATGTTATCTAGTTGCTATGACAACGACATTGTCGACGTTCAGCATACCAGTGTTACCAACTTTAATTTATCCGACTATTTTGTTATTAATCAAAATTTGATGAATTGATTAATTAATATCAAAATTATTTTGTAGGTAAATGTAAATCGTTAAGGAATAATGTCTGAAATTAAAATTTGTTTAATCTGAAATTTGAAGAAGCTAAGTCACCACAAGATGGCGCTCAACTTGAACCAGGATTTATAATATTACCGTGAATTTATTTTAACATAAAACATTGCTGTTACGTACTATCGCTGACACTATAAACAGAACGATTGAAAATTTGCTTGGCACTAATGCCTCTTACGACCTAGCGAAATTGAGCCTTATAGCACATTTTATTGCATTACCTGCCGGTGCAGGGGTAAACATCTGGAGTATTCTCTTCTGGTTTGCTCATTTGAAATTAAAATAAGCAAATCAGTTGTTTTCCTATATTCGAATCCTGTTAGAATTAATTTTCTGATGTTAATATTAAAATTATTCGTTTTAAATAATAAAGTCATTTTCAATTAATTTATTAATATTTCATAAATATATAAGAATTCGTTAATATTCAGTCAGTAATGAAATGGACAAATTATGTTAGCCAGCATAATACTATAAGCTTAAACATTTCGGAGCTAATTTTAAGAATTTAAATAATTAAAACCAATGTTATAATGATTAGTAAGCCAGTGACTATACTATTTTCCAGTCAAATATATACTTAGAAATAATATTTATAGTTAGTTTCTGAAACGGCACTCCATTTTGATTTATTTAATGCATATTAAGCATTTTGCAAAAATTAGGATAGCCTGTAAGTATTATGTGGAGAAGAAAACAAATTTTTATCCAGTAAAACTATATTTGTTTAAAGAATTTACAGACGTTTTGTCAAAATGAATAAAGCTAAATTAAAATATTAAGCTACTAAATTTTGAAAGTCTTTGCGAAGATACTGTAGGTAATATTAATTAATCTCAGTTATACAAATATTTAAAAAACAGCAACAATCAGAACAGACAAAAAAACTAGTAAACAATTGTTAAATACAAATGATTATTTTTGTAAAATTTATTAAACATCAATAACAATAATCAGTAAAACATGGAAAAGAAATAACTATCCACTTATCCAACATTTAGTTGAGATTTTGAAATTTTGTTCATACTGACAAATTTTTTACTCCATTAAAAATGGAGTTGCTGGTTCTTGGCGACGCACTTCCAGTGGAAAATAAAACTTCTTATCGTTATAATAATAATAATAATGTTTATTTGATCTGCACTACAGCGTGATTCAAAAGGGTCGCACCATCGGTTTGGTGTAAATACAGACCATTAACAGGAGCACAAATATGTTTTCAGAATTTTTTTGCCATGAATAGTTTTTAAGATATGAATGTTTAAAAATAACGCAAATAGGCAACGCTGCACCTTGTAGATGCACTTACAAATTTGAAATCATAGATCATGGGTACCCTCTTTTTTGTTGACAACTGCATATGCGCTGGTTTGTCAAAATCTTTGGAAATAAAATTTGACATAATAATAAATGTCATTGACGGAAAAACGTTGTTGAAATGCTCGTCGATGTATTACATGAGGGTTTTCTATTGCCCAATAATGATGATTGTGCATGTTAAACACACTGTCAAGAGTGAAGGTACATTCATGCGTCCACAAAATCAGATTTTGAAAATTTGGATTCAAATCGATTTGATCCAGCATCCAATGGCAAAAGTTAATACGAAGAGGAAAATCAGCTTCACACAGAGCTTGCACTTTTGTATAGTGGAAAGAATTTTTAATACACGCTGAATAACATTGTAATCTATGTTTAAATTTCGTCCAATATCTCGAATGCTGACGTTAGGATTGTCTTCAACGACTTGTAGAACAGCTTCCTCGACTTGGGGAGTTCTGGCGGAGCGTGGCCTACCTATCACTTCATGGATTACATCCAATCGACCTGTTTCCCTCACACGCTGATCAAGCCGTTGAAAAACATTTTTGTCTGGATGTCTACGTTCACCGTATCGTTCAGCATAAGCTGCTGCAGCGCGTCGAAAGTTTCCTCCACTCTCTCCCAGAAGAAGATACATATCACAGTATTCATTTAAAGTAAACATTTTGAATTTGAATAAATTCTTCAAATCAATCAAAAAATTTGACTTTCAAAATGTGAACGTCATTGATATATTTTATTTGTCAGGTCACTCTATGGTAACCATAGTAAAACCGAATTTTCGATGCACCGTTGCCGGCTTGACTTCTAAAATAATGTTAACATTTCCAAAGACTTTTCCTGCTTTATTACTTAATAAATATTATATTTTATTAGCAAGGATAATTTTACAGGCGTTTATCTACACCTTTCATTAATAAAAACATAAAGTTATATTATCTAATGACTCTAAAATCAACATCAGTTTCGTAACTTTGAAAGCCTATATCTTCGTAAAAAAATCATCTAGACAATTTTTATTTACACTTTTGAGAACAAATAAGTGGGTCTAAAAACCACCTAAGTGGTGGTGCGGTCCTTTTGAATCACGGTGTATATAAGGAATTCTCACATATATGTATGCTAATTTTAGTGTAACAAAAAAATTTGATCGTAGTTTACTTATCCGAGAAAAAATAATAGTACAAAGTAATGACATCAAATTTATTATAAAAAATAAATCCTAGAAATATTTATTTACAAAAAAGGAATTGTTGAAACAGAAATTATTTGTGTTTGACTGAATATGCAGAAATAAAAGATACGAACATGAGACCCCAAATTTATATTTGCTAATTCAATATTCAATTTTAATACCCGTTTCCTAAAGCGTATTTTTCCTGTCCAAGATTTATACCTGGCATCCTAGATTAACACATTTTATGACCTGAGCGTAAGGCTCACATCATGCCGGTGCAATAAGGTCGAGTTTCGCACAGTTTTATTGCTTCTCGTTCTGTTTATAGTGTCAGCGATAGTACGATTCTGAGAATCCATAGCAACATTTACAATTTGCAAATTAAACTGTCCTTTTTAAAATAGAACATAAGATGACAGCTGTCATGAATCTGTTCTATTATTAGTGATTTCGATATACTTATACTACAAAATAATAACGATTCTTTCAATTACATTAGATAAGATTATTCTTGTTTAAAATAAGTAAACTTAAAACATAAGGAAAACAGAAACTTTTTAATTTAAAATAAACACCACAACAAATTTTTAAAAATTTCTTCATTTACCTCCATGTAATCTCCTAAACGACTATAAAAGTTGTTAATTGCATTAGCTTCTTGTCCAGGGGTAATTCTTCCTGATACATTTTCACTAACTTTCTTGGCCTGACAGATGTTCCAAATTAAAACGGACAATTTTTATTTGATATGATATTAGAAACCATAGACAACCAAATATATATAGACTAGCAACTGAAATCAAGGAAGCGGATCGACGCCGATCTTTAGTTGATGCCCCAGTCGCTACTAGCGCTTATAAAATTATTGCGGGAAATTCAAATATATATATTTTTAATTATTAAGTAAAAGAAGAGTAGAGGGTTGATAGTAGGAATTGGAAATCTCAGAAATAATATATTCTAATAAAGAACATATTTTATTACCAAAAATAAACATATAAAACATTAGTAGTAAATATATACAATAAATAAGTGGATAATAATACTTCATATTTATAAACGTTCGTTAAATTAATTAATAAACTGCTTAATCTTATTTAGTTTTATATTTTTTGAGTGGATTTTCTTAGATTTTATTGCAGCGTATTGCTTAATTTTGTCATTAATTATGTATTTCTTTCCTTTTAGTATATTGTTAATGTTTTTATCCAAGTTAAAATAACAAAAGAACACATTTCTCTATGAACGTTTGATAAAAACTGTGCTTCTTGCAAGTAAATACATTTTTGGTATTGAAGATAATATTTTGAATAATATTTTTTTTTAAGTTTATTGAAAGTGCTTCATTTACTAACATAAACACAGTTACTTGCTCAATCTTTTTATATAAATTTGTAACATTTGCATTGGGTACAGTCAAATTACGGTTTTGAATTTGTCGCCATTGAATTAAGCTATTGTCCTCAGTATTTAATTCAATAATCTCATTCTTGCATGTTACACAATTATATTTGTTTAATATCTTCTTACAAAAATAGCCTGCAATGTAAGGAAAAGTCATTGATTCCTTGATTTGAAAATGAAATTTTGTACATTGCCGGAAGCTCTCATTATTTGGTAACAAATCTTCTCCTTCCTTTAAAAAATCTTTTAAACAGTTCAGTGAGAGCAATTGTCTTCTTCACAGTTTCCACCAGGAGAGTGAGGTGAAACAAAATTATTTATAATTAATGTTTTATATGAACCAACAAAAGCATTACAGTTTGGATTAATATTCCTCACTCCGTGGCTCCGTATACTCCCGAAAAAATTTTCGAGAGGATCTTGGTTTAAGTTTCGTGTACATAAATATTTAAATTCAATGCGCTCAAGTTTTTGCCAGATGTATATAAAACCACGGAGGGTGATAATCCAATTTTTAAGCGTTGGTGGTATCAAATGTCTGTGTTGTTGATTTATAAATTTCGTAGATTGCAAAACTTTTATAGCTTCATACCAAAAAGTAATGTGTCTTGATGTCTTTGTAACGCCTCCTCTCAAGGGTTTCGAAGAAGGGGGATCTTTACTTGATGCATTCACGCTGTCAAATAACTGATCAATAAATGCTAAAAATGTTGCAGTGTCCATAGCTGTTTCTGGCAATCCACCACTAGGACCTACAATCAATACAATAAATTTCCTATTGAACTTACAGAAAAAAAAATGTTTTACCTCGTTTAGCAAATCCCTTCATAATTGAAGAAACACGTTGTGAAAATACTTGTGCAGCGTGGCTGACTTTCATCTTTTTCATTTTTTCTTCGTAGATGTGTGAATCTGTTATTTTGTATAACATTTTTGTTTCTGCTTGTTCATTAGCATCCATTTCATATAATGCAATTATGTCTTTCCAACTGCCTGAGTAAGTTTCACCATCTTTTTCAAAACGTACATTATATTTTAAAAGGTTATTCCTCAAACCTTTTAAAAGGTGCAGTGGATCGAACAGTGGTATAATTTCTTCGTTATTAATAACAAAACCAAAACTTGTATTTTCTTGATTTTTTCGCAATTCTGCCACATCAGTATCACTTTTTAAACGTTCAATAGCACTGCAATTTGCTGCTAATTGGTCGCATACAGTTGCCACAATATGCAGTCCAATACTTTGTAACTGACTTATAATCTCCTTTAGATTAGAAACAATCTTATCACTTTTCATCGCATTTTCTGTAAAGAAATATGCTATTGGTTGCTTCCATTTAGTATGAATTCCTCGGAGTAAAAAAACCATTACATGATCAGCAAATTGAATTGAGTTTTGATTACATCCATCCGTAAATCCATTAATACAATCACATTTCTTATCGTATGTTAATCCAACATCAATCGCCATTTCATCGAACATCAGTATGCAGAATTTATCTTGTTCTTGCATTTTAGATACAGATTTTCTCAAAGACATCATTATTGGCACATTTATCCCACTAGTAAAGGGAAGTTTATTCAATACAGCCATTAATGTTCTACGGGACGGTAAAGCAAAAGTTTTCTGCAGTAATTTATACCCTTTAGGGCTTTGTTTTAAAAGAGATAATGCAAAAATTTTATCATCCAAGTGATATCGACGTCCGCGTGGTTTTTTACACTGCAGTTTCATTTGACAATGAAAAAAATTTGCTGATGTGGAATTCATTTTTGTCCTCATGAATTCTTTGGTCAAAGCATATTTTTCAGCTTCTTTAACCCTTTGACGAAGACTGATATTCCTCTTCTTCAAATTTGATACTTGCCTTTTTAATTTTTTTGTAGCCTTCTGCACTGATTTTCCTAGAAGAAAAAATGAAATTAGGTAATACGTTAATTTCATTTATTCAACTCCTTGCTATAATAGGAGTATAATTGCTGATTTTGCTGATATGTCTCATAACTAAACAGAGGATCATTGGGCTCCTACATCACTTCAAATGATTCAAATTCGGTTGGTGTAGTAAGTTTGTTCAGCTTCACTGTGCTTATAACTTCTCTACAGAAGTCATACGTAAGTACGGCAAAGCCGAGCAAACTTTCTGACATAACTGAAAATTATTCAAAAGTGATAGAGGACCCTGATAATCGCCAGTTTAATCATAACTCACTTAAGTGAGTTATAATTCAATCACTTGAATTACAAGGCTCATCTCAGAACTCAGTTATTCGTCAAATTAATTTATCAAATATAAATGTTAAAAGATTGGCTTCAAAAAACTAAATAAAATTATGTATAGTACAGGTTATTTTTTGCACATGTATATTATGACAAATAAGTCATTTAAGAAATTTTAAAAAAATTCTCTTATTTGCTTCTTAACACACTTGTAACTGTAATCCTACTTATTTCTGACATTTTATTGCAGTTGAAATTTGTGCATTTGCCTGACATACAAATTCCATTTCAGATATGTAAGTATGATCTAATAAATTCTCATAAGTTCTACTTTTCTTTTTTATACTTACTGACTAAAGCAGACTGTGTTTGGTTTTGCAAAGATATAGAATTCACAATAGTGCTGCATGCTAGGTCACCTCTCTCTTTGGTATTAAGTTTAGGAGTAGATGTACGATCTGAAATATATTGTATGGACTTTAATAATTTTTAGAATTTTTTAATGTGGGGGTTTCTTCAAGCAAGCAGTCGAAACTAATTGAAACAACTTTTTTTACAAAAGGAATGATTTAGACAAGTTTATAATCAGTTTAACTTCAGTGTCTGTATAACTTTAAATTATTTAAAATTCTTAAGAACTGCTTGTTTAAAGATAGTTTAGGCCTCTTCGATAGCTCTGCACTTTCTACACTTTTAACACCTTTAGTCTATTTTGCTCACTCCCACTTACTTATATTATATATCTCAGGAGCAGTTGGTGCAAAAAGTGTAGAAATGTGCAGAGCTATCGAACAGGCCTAATATATCACAAATTAACCTGCTTTAATTGGACATAATATACATCGAAATAGAAAACTTTGTTATACATACTTTATGACAAAATTATACATAGCTATAAACATTAAGAACAATAGGAATGTTTCAATTATTTATAATTTTGTGCACTTGTGTAACATAAAAATGCCATTTCTGATAAGTATGACCTCATAAATTCTACTTTTTTTTCATACTTACCGATAGTATTACTGACTAATGCAGACTGACTTTCATTTTGCAATAAAATATTAGATTCCATAATAATACTTCGACTGCTGCCTGTTAGGTCATTATTGTCATTAATCTGAACCGTAGGCATAGGTGTATGTTCTGAAAACACATTTTTATGAAATTATAATAATTACCACAATTTCTCCATCTGGGGGTTTCTTCAAGCAAGCAGTTTGATGCTGACAAAATTAGTTTATTACGAATAGAATAACCTAGAGTAGAACGTATTGATCAGTGTACATTTAATTTGAAACAATTTCAAATTCATAAGAACTGCTTACTTAAAAAGGACTTAAATATAAATCAAAATATAAAAATTCGTTTTAAGTACTGTATGCACAGCTAAGAACATTAAGAACTAGAGGAATATTTAAATTAAGGTATAATACCTACCTGGTAAATGCAAACTGGGAAAAACATTGAATTTTAGGTTCGTGCGATTATGAAATTCCAAAAATTTGTCTTTATCATCAAAATGTTTAGTACAAATTCGATAATTCTCACGTACTTTTGTAATATCCTTTTTATAAAGATCCAATCGATTTATTAACTTAAGCCATTTAAGAAATATCTGAAATAATAATTTAATAATTACAGAAACCACTTTCGAATAATTTATTAAAATTCAAATGTTATTTCTCCATCTCAAGATATCAAAAATATAAATTAATTGGCCTCCGCATAAATAATTTTAAAATGCAAGTACCAAAATGAAATAAGTTGAAAGCAAATTTTACTCTAAAACTAACATATGAAGTACATTACTTACTTTAATGCAAAATTATTTTACTTACTTCTGTATCTGAAGGAAATCGATGCATTTTGACGTCTTTTCCTTTGCTTATACAATTTGGTACACAACAGTATCGGGGCATATTTATTTATTTATATTTATATCTATGATCGGGGCATATTTAAACATCATTTAAAAATTATGACAACTGTACAAGAATGGGACAAAACGCAATTGTCACCAACTGTTAAATTACAAAATACCCTAATCCCAAATGTGCTGCAGGCGCCACAGGGGACCGGGTTCAAAACTAACCGACAGTTAATAATTCTTTTTTACATTGACTTTCTAGTGCATGTTAGAAACCCTAGCGACGACGATCATGCAACGGCATTTTTGAAAATTAGAATTAGTTTCCATAGTAATATGAACAGCAATGTTTCATATTAAAATAAAATCACGGTAGGTAGATAAAGCTTTTATTTAAAAAAAAACAGTTTTAAGATTATTTAATTTCGAGAAAACGAAATTTGACAATTTCGTTAAACATAGCGCGTTTTTATTTTCACCACTTAGTTCATCCATGCCATTCAGTTTATGGTTTATGCTTTTTCTTTAAATGTTTACTAATTTTTCTGTTCTAATCAATAGCTTCTTGTGATCATTCTCAGATAAACGGCGCAAACCCAATGGTAACGATTTATTTGAATTTATTATTCTTATTAAAAATCTCAAGAAGAAACTCACGAAATCTTTAATAAAGTATTAAAGCGAGTATAAATAACGGATGAGCCAAAAATATCGTCGTCTGCTTGAACGTCCCATAAATTTGATAAATTAGTCATGTTGGTATCACACTAGATCTTGAAACAAAATTTCGTACAGTCTGATCATGAGAATTTTTTGAAATAATAGTATATACACCTAGATAGAGAAGTCTAGTGTCATAACCCGAGGGTATGATTACATCCTGAGGCCCTTAGGGCCGAGGGATGTAAAGGACCAAGGGTTATAAGACTTCTCTACCGTGGTGTATACAGTCTGTGGCATTTAACCGGGTTTCTTCATTTACGCCGTTCCTATTAAACATATGAAAAAATGTTTTATACAACAGTATCATCCTTTCAAGCTCCGCATAATTTAAAAATATTTTCGAATATACAGGATGTCCCAGTTTGGCTGTACGATGTGTTACTTCGTTATTTTAAATGGAATACCCTATATTTTATAACGAATTTGAGCTTGCCAGATTATTTTAGGGTAAGTTTGATAAGGATTCCCTATACCTAAGTCCTATAGTTTTTAAGATATTAAGCTTTGTTTACGGTTTTTGGAAAATACGGATATAACTTTAATAATTAATATCTCAATAACGAGTAATGTTAGAAAGCAGATATTGTGGTGCTGTTGCGAGCTAAGTGGAAGGTATCTACCGCAGCAACAAAATTTACTTTTCATTAAACAAGAATTCAGTAAAACTATTTCCATTTCGACAACAGTTGAAAGGCAATAACTTTTGTTTTTTAAATGGAACGGTGTCATTTTTATATCGTTGTTAGATGCTCCATAAAAGTATCTTTCAATTAGCTATACACTTCCCTATACCAATTACTGACGATTCAGGAAATATTTAACGTAATCAAGTGGCAAACAATCTATTGCCTGAAAAATCAAAAGATTTGTACCTGAAAGCAGGGTTGGAAAAAAACTGTTTTAAAAAAAAAAACATTTGTTTTATTTAATTTTAAACAGTTTTTTTTGTTTAAAACATGTTTAAAATTGACTTGAAATTAATCATATTTTAAACAAAAAAAACTGTTTAAAATTAAATAAAACAAATGTATTGCTTAAATTTATAACACTTTTTTAATTGCTTCAAATTTTTGTATGTTATTGCAACAATAACATACAAAATACAAATATTCGAATTCATATTGTCATTTTCTAACTAAAACAGCGATTTAGAAATTTTCTACAGGCTGCCGAAATTTATATATGTTGATATACACCGTGATTCAAAAGGACCGCACCACCACTTAGGTGGTTTTTAGACCCACTTATTTGTTCTCAAAAGTGTAAATAAAAATTGTCTAGATGATTTTTTTACGAAGATATAGGCTTTCAAAGTTACGAAACTGATGTTGATTTTAGAGTCATTAGATAATATAACTTTATGTTTTTATTAATGAAAGGTGTAGACAAACGCCTGTAAAATTATCCTTGCTAATAAAATATAATATTTATTAAGTAATAAAGCAGGAAAAGTCTTTGGAAATGTTAACATTATTTTAGAAGTCAAGCCGGCAACGGTGCATCGAAAATTCGGTTTTACTATGGTTACCATAGAGTGACCTGACAAATAAAATATATCAATGACGTTCACATTTTGAAAGTCAAATTTTTTGATTGATTTGAAGAATTTATTCAACAGCTTATGCTGAACGATACGGTGAACGTAGACATCCAGACAAAAATGTTTTTCAACGGCTTGATCAGCGTGTGAGGGAAACAGGTCGATTGGATGTAATCCATGAAGTGATAGGTAGGCCACGCTCCGCCAGAACTCCCCAAGTCGAGGAAGCTGTTCTACAAGTCGTTGAAGACAATCCTAACGTCAGCATTCGAGATATTGGACGAAATTTAAACATAGATTACAATGTTATTCAGCGTGTATTAAAAATTCTTTCCACTATACAAAAGTGCAAGCTCTGTGTGAAACTGATTTTCCTCTTCGTATTAACTTTTGCCATTGGATGCTGGATCAAATCGATTTGAATCCAAATTTTCAAAATCTGATTTTGTGGACGCATGAATGTACCTTCACTCTTGACAGTGTGTTTAACATGCACAATCATCATTATTGGGCAATAGAAAACCCTCATGTAATACATCGACGAGCATTTCAACAACGTTTTTCCGTCAATGACATTTATTATTATGTCAAATTTTATTTCCAAAGATTTTGACAAACCAGCGCATATGCAGTTGTCAACAAAAAAGAGGGTACCCATGATCTATGATTTCAAATTTGTAAGTGCATCTACAAGGTGCAGCGTTGCCTATTTGCGTTATTTTTAAACATTCATATCTTAAAAACTATTCATGGCAAAAAAATTCTGAAAACATATTTGTGCTCCTGTTAATGGTCTGTATTTACACCAAACCGATGGTGCGACCCTTTTGAATCACGCTGTATTGGCAAACGTCATATTACGTTTCAAAACATAATGGAATAAATAATAAATAAATAAAAAGTAAATGATTCAAGTACTAGAAAATATCATAAATTTTCATATAAATACCATTTTCGAATACAAATACATATTCATAAATTTTCCTTTTTACTAGAACAGTTCAAGAATGGAATAATTTAAATGAAATAAATTTGATAAATTTAATAGGAAATGTGGAAAGAAACTAAAAATTAAGATGTAACTTTTTAAAAGCAAATTTTATACATTGTTAATAATGTTATAGTTATTTATTTAGTGTATTAGTTTGATTATTAGACCACCAAGTATACTAATATACTGTATATCTAATTTACAATAATAAATAAATAATAAATGTTGACAGATGTTTTTCAATTTCTTATTCTATACATAACTATTATCAGACTGATTATAACCAATCTAATGTAATAAAAAATAGATGTATCAAGAAACTATCGAGAAGTACAGTGTTACCATCAGCGCCAACGCCAATACATGGCCAAATTCAAATAGATCATTAAATAAGACAATTAATTTTTGATTATTAAATACATATTATATCAATAATACAAAACACTTACATCAGAAGTGTTTCTTCTACGCTTAAAACTACAAAAATGAATTTAAAACATCAATTTAAAAAAACATGTTTAAAACACTTTGTTTAAAACAAAGGGTTTGTTTTTAATTGGGAGTTTTAAACATGTTTTATACACAATGTTTTAAACAGTTTGTTTTAAACTTTCCAACCCTGCCTGAAAGCGTACGTAACATTGATGTTCATTATTTACCGGTAAATAATAAAATTATTTACCTCAGGCCGAGAAATTGTTTTTCAGAGCAACCTAACACATGTCAAAATGACAGGCTATAGTACTAGTAGTGGAAAAACAAATTACTTTAATAAAATGTTATTTTTCTTCGACATCAGTTTTTTTTACAAATTCAATATACAAGGAGATCAAAATTGATCGTCCTGATCCTATATTACTTTCCGTGAGCTTGATATCAATATTTACAACTATCACATGAAGGTTAGAACGAAAAGCAGTGCGTGCATAAAACATTAATAAAACTTACATCCAAACCTAACCTAATTAATAAAGAACATAATTATTGTTTAATCGGATTGCTATTACAAGGAAATCAACCATTTTTTATGAATGAACGGTAGTGTTGTAAGTCGGTAAGTTTATTACGTTACCTTACGGTAAATTTCCAATGTTACCGGTAAGGTAACATTCATGTGTTACCGGTAATTTCTGAATGTTACCTCCGTTGCCAACATAATGGAAAAAGCTGAAATTTTTCCAAATGATTGACTCGTAAACTTGCAAATTGTAACTCAACTAAAGAAATGAATTGTCAGTAACATGTAACCTTAAGACATACTTTATATTATTTAGGGCCCGGTCTTTCTATACCTCTTAATAAATGGACTGATAGCTATTCGGCGAATACTTACATGGAAACAATTCATAAAAAACAATTCATGAACAATTCAGAAAAATCAAGTTATTCGCCGAATAACTTTATTGGACGGATGGAAAGACCGGGCCTTAGGAAAAACGTAAATATACAGTATGTCCCCGCATTGAGTTTACAATACGTATTGTGGAATTTAAATTTGACATGTTTGGCGCGTTAAATTCAATGCGCAGTAACCTGCGCAGAGCTCAACTAATTTCACAAACTTCAAAGGTGCCGGCAAGGAGTGCGACTACTGCTTAGAGAATATACTGTGGTCGCGCTGTGCGCAGGCCGCAGCGTGTTGCCACAGTATAAAGATTACACAGTAGCGCGACTCTCATGAAAATATTCAGTTCGCGCATAACATCCCGCGCAAGGTCTGAGTCACATCTCGGGATGCAGAGCTCATTCATTCACGGCTCTGGTGCCGAATGAATCTTTATAATTATGTTAATACACATTATTTATACCTTGTTTTTTTTTACCACGTCCACTAAACACTACAATCCGGCCCTGGTGTGTGGGCACGTGTAATTTTACAATTTACAACAAAATCGCTGACACGTAAAGCAGAACAAACAGTTCGACACACCCCTTTTATCTATTCGAGGTCAATGAAAATCCAGTAAAGAGATCAAAGTGCCGACAAGCGAGTTGCGCTACTGTATTCTTTATACTGTGGTGTTGCTTCACATTTCAAGTAACGTTGTAACGTCGTTGAACGTTCCGGAACGTGACTGAGAAATAACGTACCAAAATCGCGTTATCAAAATCACGACCCATCACTAGGCCATACAGGCGCCACGTTTGTTCTAAATTGAGGAGGCAAGTTGAAAATTAAGTAGTGGTCAATCCGTTTATGGTTGCATGTTATTTTCTGCGAGTGATGATTACCTTCACTGCATTTAAATAAAGAAAAACATATCAGCTTTATTTTTAAGTAAATTTATAGTACATTTTTATTTAGTTTTTATGTAGTTATTAATATTAGCCAAGATTGTGGTTATGTAATTATTTCCGTTTAAAAAATGCCAAAATTAACAATAATCTCAACAACGCATATAATATCAAAAAGTACTCACCTGAATAATCAAGTTAGCACTGTAGAAATCGTCACAATTTAAGTTAATTTTGAATAACCTCTCGCAGCAACACATTTAGAACAAACATGGTTACCCTACTTACCTTGGATATAAAGTCGAAAATCGCTGGCGACCAATAGAAATCGACTTCACGTATGGCCACACTCTTTTTTTAAGGCACTCTAGTTTTCCTAAGGTATAAAAAAAACTGTATCGAGAAGTTAGCGCCAACTTTCTATCTCTTTTAATTTGGGGTTAATCAAATTCATTCATAAACTCCTTAGCAACAGTACCTTGTTATGTATCTATCCTTTTTCTTCTTTAGCGATTCGTCGCTTCCTTTTTAATTTGAGGGACGACGCCGAGGAAATGAATGGCGGTACCTTCTAAATACAGTAATCTTAAGTTTTCCTTATTAAAAGCGCCATCTCTTGGTTGCTGATTTTCGTCAATATTATAGCTGAAGACAAAAAAAAGGGTTTGTAATTGTAAATTTGGTTGCATTTGCCAATTAATTGTCTATTTGACAATACGTATCTCCAAAAAATATAACCTATTTATTTATAAACTGACAGCGTCAAATAATTCTAACCTATTTTTAATAAAGTTATTTTCACTGTGAAAATATTGAAAAAATGTGTCATTTTTTGACATTTCCCATTTTTACTGATTTCAGCTGTACATACATTCAGCTTTTAAAACTTCCTCTTCTAGTGTTATGTACAACCTCAATCAAAAGTAATGAAACACTCAAAACCGAAACGCTGTAGTCAGAGAGAGAAGATACCGAGTGAGATGAAGTCTTATGGCGAGCGAATGTTTCCGAAGTCCTTCGGAACCCCACAACACGTTGCGCTCTCTCTAACTCGGCATCGTTGCACTCTGACTACAGTGTTTCGGTTTTCAAAGTTTCATTACTTTTGATTGAGGCTGTACGTAACATAAAACAGATATTAACAATTCAGTAAAATTAGTCACTTTTGAATTGATCCAAACTATTAAAAACTATTTGATTCAAAATGTGAATGCAGCTGAATGTGGTTGCCAACTATCATTAATAAAAAAAAAAAACTGATCTATCGTGCGGCATATTCAAACAGGCAACAGTATATCTGACTTACCTGGTATTTATTGATAAAGATCTACATTCGAAATATTTTTTAAACAAACGCTATCCCTTTTAGGGTCTTCTTTCAATTTTAAGAAAACTTCGATCCTCCCCCGAGAAAGAGCTGCGATTGTTGCTTTTAGGGTTGGACAACGCGGGCAAGACGACCATCCTAAAAATTCTGGCCTCCGAAGACATTAATCACATCACCCCCACAGCAGGCTTCAACATAAAATCCGTAATCTCAGAGGGCTTTAAGCTCAATGTTTGGGACATCGGAGGGCAGAGGAAAATTAGGCCTTACTGGAAGAACTACTTCGAAAACACAGATATTTTGGTAGATACACGTCATGGTCATTTTTTGCTTTTATGCATGAATGCTTCTTTTAGATTTATGTTGTGGATTCGGCTGATAAAAGACGTCTAGAAGAGACCGGCATTGAACTGTACGAGCTTCTTGGCGACGATAAGTTGCAAAACGTGCCTTTACTCGTTTACGCAAACAAGCAAGATTTACCGGCCGCATTACCAGCTTCTGATCTGGCACAAGCATTAGGATTACCCTCCATAAAAGACAGGGCATGGCAAATACAGGCGTGCACTGCAACTCTGGGAACGGGTGTCAAAGAAGGCATGGAATGGGCTTGCAAGGCCATCAAAAAGAAATAAAAAATGACGAAATTATAAGCAACGATTCCGTCCATTGATTGAGTACCTACTAGCTTTTATGTTTCAAAAATATATACTTCTTTTACACTTAGCATAATTATAGTTATTTGATATTGTATACAGTCTATAATTATAGTTGCGAAACAGTGGCGGAACTTCAAATTTTTGGCCCCCCCGCAAATATTACCACGCGACGTTGAAACGATACGACACTGCTATTCTCTCTTTTCATGGTGCATTTAATTTTTATTGTATTACATTGATAATTTAAAAATAGGATAAAGAAAATACACACAAAGAAGATTTGGGCCCCTTATAATATTGGCCCCCCCGCGTCGCGGGGTCCGGCGCATTGTAGTTCCGCCACTGTTGCGAAAAATATTTTACACCAAAGAAAGTAAAATAAACGCATTGAAAGACAGGAGAGAAAAGAATTTCAAAGAAGTTATTTTTTTGGTCCACCCTCGTATAATATTCTATGAGGATAAAGCGATACCTATAAAACTAAAACAGTTTAAATTGAATTTTATAAATTGTAAATTCTTTTGCATTTAAACAATTTAAGTTTTAATGCTTTTACTACCACAACACGAAAGGTGTTCGAAATTCGAGAGTTCAAGAAGTTCAAGGCCAATTAGCCATCCGTAAACTTGCCAATAATGAATTTCCTGGTTGCTTAATTTGCAACACAGTTTCAACATGTATAATTAGAATGTACTCCTATGTATTTAAAAAATTAAATCAAATGCATCCTGAGAAAGAAGGATAAAAGAGTCGTTGATGATGTTATCTTTCAAACTGTGATTCTCGTTTGGAAACTCTAATTACACCTGCGTGTTTAGCAAGAAATGTTTTACTATAATTATCCATATATCATCAATACCGACGATGTTACGGATGTGAACATCAAGTATAGCTGTACAGTTAGTTGGGGGTAAGTGGAGCGGATTTCGGAACCTCCCCTGAAAATCTTAAATTTCAAAATCCAAAATTGAAAGCATTTTCAAATCTCTAACAAGTTAAGACTAACATACTAGCGTTGTTCGTACAGGGTGTCACAACAGTGTGTCCTAGGGCCCAGTATTTCATTCATAGTTTAACTTTAAGCTTCGTTTTATTCCCATAGTAATAATTGTTTAATAAATTATACCTCCACGAATAATGGGACATTTCTATCTGTGTTATATATATATTTTTTTTATTTTTTTATTTGAAAAAACTTCCAAAATCGTATATTTGATTGGAACATCCTGCATACATTCTTATACAGGGTGTTAATAAAAAAACTGTACACCGTTTGGCAGGTGATAGTAGAAGTCAAAACAAGAAAAAAATTCTAATAAACCCATATCCAATTCTCAATACAGGGTGTCCACGCCATGTGTTCACTCTTCTAGAATTTTTATTTTTTACATAAAATTCGGGAGCGATAAATTAAATAAAAAGCTGAATTTTCCGACATACCACTCGCCCCCGCAGGACTTCCGGTTCGCCGGAAGTGATATCAACTTTCCTATTTTAAATGGTATGCCCTGTATATTTTTACATATTTGGAATCTACAGATCATTGTGAGTCCGAGTATGTATCACCTGGTAATTTTGGTTTCCATGACAACAAAAATTTTTTTTTTTTTTGTTTTTTAGTATGCAAAGCTATGTATCGTGTATTTTCGTTCTACCAAGTCAGGCATGGGCATGGTAAGGGGAAGTATCTCCCACTACGCTAAGCAATAGGTCAAACGAGTGTCGATTGCAGCTAGCTTGGTCCCACGAAATATAAAATTGTAGACGGCGGCGGCGCGGTGTATTCGTTTTGATGCTGTTCATATTGAATTAAACCGAAAATTATTATAAATATTGTTTAAAAAAGGTTTGTTTTTCAATTTAAAGTGGTCTCGAACTTGTACGACACTATTAAACGCTAATAAACAAACATGAACTAACTCGCTCGGCGCTCTCTGTTTTTGATTTCGTTGATACGACTGAGTCAGTTATGTGCCGGTGCTTGTTTGTCTGAAACATCGAGATCGCCGCAAATAATTGGGGGTGGGGGTCGAGCTTTCGGCGAGCTCGTGCCCGTCCCTGTACCAAGTAATGCGACCAAGTAATTCGAGAAAGCAACTTCTTTGGTAGCACTTTGTTGCACTTCTTGCGTTTTTTAGCATAGTTTAATAAAACATTTTTTTTATTATTATTTATTATTATTTTTTAAATTCTTTTTCAACTCTTGCAATGAAATTTGGGATCACGTTGCAACTTAACTGAAAAAAATGGCTTTTCAGTTATACAGTTCGCCGGTATACAAGTGTTAATATAAAAACTTTACACACTTTAGCACGTGATAGCAGAGAACAAAACAAAAAGAAATTGTAATAAACCCAGGTTCAACATTCAATGGTATTTGAAATATGGTTTAATTAAAAAAGAATCAAACAATCAATAACGAATTTAACACACTAAAATTACCACAGAAGATGTTCGAACTGTCGTCCTTGCTAGCTGTTGTAAACAAAGTTGTAGTCGCCGTCGAAGAGACTCGCGCACTTGATTTTTCAGTTGCTGACAAGCGTTTACAACTCTCTGCCAAAGTTCATCTTCTGTATTAATTTCTCTGGCATAAACAATGACTTTTAAATAAGTTCCGTTAAAAAAAAATAATTTACGGCCTAATGAAAATTTCACATGGTGTAAAAATGTTAATAAACCAAAGTGCAACCAAAGAAGTTGCTTTCTCGAATTACTTGGTCGCATTAGAACGAAAATACACCATACATAGCTTTACATACTGAAAAACAAAAAAAAATTTTTTTCGTTGTCATGGAAACCAAAATTATCAAGTGGTACATATTCGGACTCACAATGATCTGTATATTCCAAATATGTAAAAATATACAGGGTGTTCCATTTAAAATAAGAAAGTTGATATCACTTCCGGCGAAACCGAAAGTCCTGCGGGGGCGAGTGGTATGTCGGAAAATTCAGCTTTTCATTTAATTTATCGTTCTCGAATTTTATGTAAAAAATAAAAATTCTAGAAGAGTGAACACATGGCGTGGACACCCTGTATTGAGAATTGGATATGAGTTTATTAGAATTTTTTTCTTGTTTTGACCTCTACTATCACCTGCCAAACGGTGTACAGTTTTTTTATTAACACCCTGTATATTATGTATGTATTCGATTGTGAATATGGTTTACATGTCAGAGGGACACCTGTATCTGATACCAGAAACTGCAGATTAAATAAAAGATTGCTCAAACACTTTCACAACATCTATCTCTCTGCGTTCACGAAATTCAAAATATTCGGTACAGTTAATCTGCTAAGGTGAAACCTTCAAGGAAAAAGCACAGCGGTGCACCATCAATGTAAGATCTGTTTGTTCTGTGATAAGAGGCAGGTTTTACGACCCATTGTAACAACCACTCAAAATTCTCCAGGTAGGCTGCGAGAGCACGAAAGGTGTGGTGATATATAATGATGTGTCTTGATACTTGTACACAATTGAGCACCGTTGCTCGCACGAAGACTACATACACGCTCACCAAGTACCGTTGCTTTTAACCGGTCTGTTACATGCGGGACTGATTTCCATACCAGAGTTTTGGAGCAACAGTGACGACACCTCCGGAATTTAAGACTCAAGCCCCAGAAATTCGAGGAAGTTCGAGGATTTAGTGATCGTTTCCAAGAAAACAAAAACGTAAGTACCCTTCGCCCACTCATTTCAAAGAATCATCTTAGTAACATTTAAAACAATTTTAAATAACACCACAGTTTAATTGGATAAGACACATCCCAAAAAAAGTAATAATAATAATAAACAAGAGTTACTACGTTGCAAGAATTACACTTGTTAATTACTTAACAGTTATAATTGTAATTGCTGTTAAACGCAAATTATGTATTGGCGTTAATAATTACCTACGGTATTACAAGAACGAATTTTGCGGTGTCCAAGATCGGGGTCAAAAACACCGTTTTTTCGCGTTTGCAAGTACTTCCGGAACGTCAGTGAACGAAAGTAATTTAAAAAACGCGTATCCCAAAATAACACGTCACTTATCAAATTTTACCGCTGCGCGCAATGCGTCATGAATGAAATTACGACCTAGATACCGACAATTTTTAATCAAAATAATAATAACAATGATTTAAAAAATCTTCAAAAATTGTTGGCGTAAATTTTTATTACAAAATAAATACGCCCGCAGTGACAAAGTAACCAGTTCAAGGCGGATCGAGAAATGTTTTTTTTTTTAGTTAAGTTCCGTTATTGCAACTTCACGACGTCAGAAAATATTTGGGTCTCCCAAAAGAATCTAAATCAATTCAAATCCAACCTGGATTCGGAAAAATAAAAATGAGCGAATATCATTCAAAAAGCATACTTGATACATTTTTTCTGAGTTACTCAAAAGAATCACAAAATATTACGTGGCAATTCTATTTTTAAATTAGCTGCTAAAGAAAAGCAGTGGCGCAGCCAGAAATTTCTTCTGAGGGGGGTTCTTGGGAATTTCCATCATGAGCACCCATGTGGCAACTTCCAGGGGGGGGGGCTGACAAGCCATGGCTAAATAATTGGACTGATGTAATAAATTTTAACTAATATGAAAGTTTACATAAAATATAATTAACAATTTAATTATTAACATAATGGTGAAGGAGGGAGCATTTGGTCCCAATGTAACTATATTTTTCAGAGACTAGGGTCGGAGCTCAAGCCCCCTTCATGGGCTCCCTTGATTTACAGTATTCCAAAAGGGTGAAAAGGAAAATTTATAAGAATTCAAATATACGTTTTTTTTATTATTGTGCATTCTTGTCATTTTTAGCTTATACTGTCGCCAAAAGAAAAGTGAGCCCTTTACTTGATGTAAATTTAACAATATTAAAACTTTTGCTACCTAGCTGTAATTATGAACTGTCTTTTACGAATGACAAATAAATTAACTTTTTTAAAGATAAATTTTCCATTTTTGTCTTATCTTTATGGCTACTATGAGGTAATATTTTTCAAAATGAAATAATGACTGATCTTTATTACTTACTCAGGCCAACATGATTTCAATTGTTTTGAATATAGTCGATGATCTTTATTAATTAGGAGACGCTGATTACGAATCCGTCATTATTTTTATCGTATCACATGAGTATCAGTATCAATATCAATCGCTATTTGCTGCTAACTCCATTCATGAGAATACAGTTAGCGGCAAATAGAGATTGACATTAATTACAGAGTCCACCCCCAGTAGTGGAACTTTGTAACTAATATCAAACACAAGCATCCAGACTATAAAAACATGATCGTAACGTTATTTTAAAAAATTCAAAAAACTCCGTTCACATCTGGATTTCTTCCCTGAAAATGTTGGTGATTTCAGCGAAGAACAGGGAGAACGCTTTCATCAGGTCATGAAAGAGATAGAAAAGCGATACCAAGACCGATGGAATGGTCAGTAAAACGTGATATTCAAAACGCAGCCCATAAAAAAGGACTCTAAGGCGCAGGAAAACGGAAGATATCACACAGAGCCGTCTTACCATATCCAAAGGGCTTAATTAAAATAGATATTTCGGTAGTAATTTTGAAAATAACTGTTGTTTTAGATAAATTATTGATTTTTTTCTCGAAAATACATATAAATTTTTTTTTAATTTTGTCGAAAAACCTGATGTGATAGCGAAAATCTGTGAATACTACTGAATTCAGAGCATGTAAATTAAATAAGAATAACTATCATAACGAAAACAATGTTCAAAAAAAATTTCATATGTAGGCCTGTGTTATTGTCTTGTCATCCGTAACTGTCAATTCATAATACAGCCACCCAGCAAAATTCTTAGCATTATTAAATTAAAAGTACCTACCATGTTTTCAAAAAAGTTAGTTGCGAAAGTTTTCTATTTTTATATGAAGAGTATGTGGACAGATTATGTAAAAAAAATGAAGATGACTAAGCCTCAATTCAATTGCAAAAAAAAAATTACATGACCCTTCTGGGGGGGTTTTAACCCCCAACCCCCCCTCGCTGCGCCACTGAAGAAAAGTGTAATAAAGTGGCCCTGTTAACATATTATTAATTATTATCATGTTATTAACTAATTAAAGGAATTTTAGTAACAATTTAAAACAGAAGTTACCCAATAGATGTCAGCAATAAAATTATCAACTGATTGGTCAATCCAAGAGTGCGTTCGAAAATGAGAGAAATTGGTTAAGAGTTATACCCGCAGCGTTCAAGAAATAGGGTATATAAACTCGATACTTTATGTTACCCTCGTTCGAAAAGAAAATGTCCAGGTAACGCTCAGGGTATATCCAGCTTTAACCAACTGGATACTTTGTTACAAAATTCTTGGACATGCGCATAAGGTTTTTATGTCCATAACCATTAAAATTAAAACGTACTGAGGTAAGAATACAAAACAACAGTAATAAATTACAATTTGACAAGGCTTTCAGTCTCAATAATATTGGAGCCGTGCGGAAAGTGATTTATTTCGCACATTCACGGTTTGTGCTGCAGAAAATCTCTATCTTAAACTTTATATTTTGGGTAGACATTTACTTCTAAATTGAACATATACGTACTCAATGCCTTCAAACCCCTTCATAAAGTCAAAAGATCACAATTCGGAGGTTCATGTTGGCAATTTTATTTAGTGGTTATATCTGGTTCCACAAAAACGTTCGGCAATAGTGCAAGGTTTAATCAGCTGATCGTATACTTGCCTTCCTTGTATGCTAACCAATATTTTCACTTTTATATCACTTCCGGTTATACCGGAAGTCGCCATTAACTTTCTAATTTTGTTAAGTGACGTTTATTTTATTTTTTTCATTTGTTTGTTTTCTCTACACATTATTTTAAATAAAAAATGTTCAGGCTTCCCTATACCTAAATGTAACTGATTTTGAGATATCTTCAAATTTATTTAAAAAATTGTTTTGGTGACCTTTCATTTAAGACAATGTATTTACGCCAATTTCAAATTTAAAGATTGAAGTGACATGTCGTTTAAAAGCATAATATTCAGACTTTCAAATCATATCCTAAATATCACTCAAAAATTCATAGGGTGGTCACAATATGGTGTCGAAGGTCATTATGTTTAACTTCCCAAAACTCAATTTTCGTAAATGGAACACCCTGTATATTTTTATATAATTATACAGGGTGATTTTTAAAAATTTTCATCAACTCTTGCCATGAGATTTGGAAGGCATGTCTTAGCTTTACTGTAGATAACCTCTCAAGGAGCGCAGTGATTTATTTTTTAATTAAGCTAAGACATACCGTCCAAATGTCATGGCAAGAGTTAAAAAAAATTAAAAATCACGCGTTATTATTTAATTAACCTCTGATATAATAATACATATTTTTTATTGAAAGTACATATACACATAGAATCAGTACACAACAAAATCAACTTTAAATAGATATAACAGAGGGCGCTTGTTTTCTTTTGGAAATTATTTAAAAAAATATATTGAATTTAGCCAATAATGATTAATTTGTTTTATGATGGCCAATCAAAAACAATTTTTTGATGTTGTTTCATTATGTCATCCTTCACAATGTTTGGAGTAAGTAAATAAAAAATGAAAATATGTAATTACCACTTCATAAAATTATTAAATGTAACCAATGGTGACCAACTTATTTTGGAATGACCAATCAGTATACATACCACGTGTCCACCGAGTGTGGTTTTCTTTTGTGGCGTTTAAACCATTTAAAATAGAAAAAAATTTCAAACAATATCCTCTTCTAATAAAAAAAACACTATACGTTAAATTTATTTGCAATTACACAGGATGTTCATTTTACAAGTGTCAGCAAGTACCTTTCATATTTCAAATGGAATGCCCTATATATATATTTTGATAGATCTATCAATTTGGAAAATATTTTATTAACGTATTTCTATACCTAAACCGAGTATTTACCGAGATAAATGCCCTCAACGAAAAAGCATCTTAAATGCAGGCCCTTATTAAATAGCTTTTAACTTGCTTAATTGAAGAGTCTTCATTATCAGTTATTAGTGTGTAATTACACATGCTTTAAGCTAAGTAGCACTGTATTAAACAGGCCTGAAGACTAAGCAGATTGTTGGTGGGTGGCAGTGCTTTCTGCTGATTTAAATTCAGCAGTGAAATATTTCAAGTTTTTCTTATGGAATACCGCGTATCTATAATCATCGACCAATGTAGAATTAAATTTGCTACCTTTTTCCCAAACAAAGAGGTAGTCTATGACAGTGACATCCGAAATTTTCTGCCCGCAACTGTATCAAAAAATGTAGAGAAAACTGCAGTTATAAATGTGACATTTCTTCTTGACATTTTAAATGTCAAAATAATAATACATCATGGAAAAGTAGAGTTATATTTTTGTGAAGATCAATTTAATGTAAGTATTTTAAATGTATCCCAATAATTTCCATTGAAACAATATAAAGCGAGCAAACATTCAATCATTGACAATAAACTATAAACATACAATATAAACGTCAAGTGACTGTCGTCACAACCAATGAGCAGCCGTTCGAAGTCACGTGATCTAAATTTGAATAATTTTCGATTTTAGCAAATTCTAGTTATTAATTCAAAATTTGCAAAAATTCTACGCGCACGGATAAAAAAAAACTCACCTATTTATGTTTGCTAATAATCCAGCAGTTCTCGGTATGATCTAATAAACAATTGTTATTTGTTTGTAAACAATTGTTATTTGTTTGTAAACACAAATAACTTTACACGTTTTGTTTTTTCAATCGTTGGCAATGATAGTAGAAGCGGGGCAAAAAAAACATCAAGATTAAAGAAAAAACATCAAGATTAATTAAAGACATTTTTTTAGAACTTTTCCCTAGTACAATTAAACCCAAAGGTTCAGGAGAATTCATAAAAATCAAACAATTTAAAAAACAAATTCGAGGCTATTATTAAAGCAAAATGTTGTTACTACAGATTTTTGAAACCTTGAGCTTTTGGATCTGGAGGGTCTATTGATTTTGTCTAGGGTCTAGGTCGAGTGGCTAGTCCGGCGCCAGACCCCCCACAGAAAACGGTTGAAAAAGTAGAGAATTTTAAATTCTTCTATTAATATTGTTGTTATATAAAAACTGAAATGATACAACATTTTTCTACGTCTAGTAATAAAATAATAAAATAACTGAACTGATGGAGAGCATTGAATTTGGAACGTGGCATTAACTTAAACTGAACTGCTGAGGTGTCTCATACCTATATCTTTCAACTAGCTATACACTTCCCTATGCCAATTACTGACGGTTGAGGAGATAGGTATATAGTATTTCATAATTTCTGCATTTTAACGAGTTAATTAAAATCAGAAGTGAGTATTTATTCAAACATTTTACTTGTTTTCCGAAAACCATAAACAAAGACGAATATCTTGAAAACCATGAGGTTCGCGTGCGGGAGGTGCATTTAAGGTGCGTATGAGTGTACAGGGAACCTTCATCAAACCTGACAAGCTCAAATTCGTTATAAAACATAGGGTGTACCATTTAAAATAACGAAGTTACACATTGTACAGCCAAGTTGGGACAGCCTGTAACACTAAATAATTTACAAGCTTATACCTAATTTATTTTAACAGCCGAGCGAACTTTAATGCCGAAGTGTCTAACGCTGAATTCCCTCTCACTCCCGGTCGCGTGCTTTTATAAGCCGGGGTTGTTTTTCGCGAATATTCGAGTACGCGACAGAATGTCTAGGGTTCATTCCACCGCTAGCGTAATCTTGAAATGTCCGAAGTTTATGGTCTAAGGCGCGTCGGCGATGACGCATGAGACGGACTGGAACCGGAATCGTCACAATAGGTACTTTTGTATAAAACATTTTTCCATAAATTCAATAGGAACGGCGTTAATGAAGAAACCCAGTTAAGTGCCACAGGCTGTATGTATTTACATGTACAGGCAACCCAACTAACAAGTTGATTATAAAAACCATTTACCTAGCCGAGAATTTGTTAAATTACTAAAATATGGTAAGAGGAATCTATTTAATAAATATAAAATTTAATACTACATGAAAATACGATGAGTTAGTAACAACACTTATTAACAACCATATTAACAAATTAATGAATTGCCTACTCGGTAGGGATGTTAGTATTCCATAATTACAAAAATTTTAAGAAAATTAGAATAAACACAATAATTATTTTACGAATTTGTATTTACTTATATTCCTTGTAAACTATTGCAAAAGAGCTCTCTTGATGTCTAAAACATGAAAGAAATTTTTATTTTGCCAGATACTCTGTTTCACGTCAAAATTTTATTTCAGAATCAAATGCAAATGGCAGGCAAATCAACAATTCTTCTAGTCAGCATGCTTCTGCTACTGATCTGTGAAGAAACTCATCAAAGTATAAACAACAACGAAGTAGAAGAAGACAGTAATCCATTTGCAGAAGCCGTCAGTGCTTTGTTTAAAGAAGGAAATGGAGATGGCCTCGGTAGTGTCATCCAAACGTTCATGCACTCAGATGGGGGCAAACAGATTGGAGATATGTTATCAACTGTTGCCCAAAACCAGAACATAGGCGCCACCGCCCAGATCCTTCAAGGCCTGGGATCTCTGATGATGCAAAACACGGACAGCAGAAACCAAGGCGGCGCAAGCATAGACCCGGCTCTCGTGGGAAACATTTTAGGAATGTTAGGGACCAAGCAGAAAGAAGAAAACGAGGGTTTCGATATTGGAAGCATCATCAGCACAGTTGGTGGAATGTTCTTGCAAGACGGTGCCGAGAACGTGGCGAATTACTTTCCGACTATTTTAAACACGCTCAGCGCTTTCGTAGGCCCGGAAGCCGAAAGACGAGAAGAGAGGCACGCAAGACATGCTTCCTCCTTGCCCCCAATCATCGAGAAAGTACACGTACTTTTCGACCATTTCATCCATTCGGAATTCGGGGTGAATCTCTTGAATAAAATCGGCGGGGAAAAATTCGTGAAGATTTTCTCGGACGAGAATGGCAAATTCAGTTATCCCAAGTTTGTTGAAATGCTGGAAAATAAGTCGTTCAGGAGGCACTGGATTTTGATGATAACCCAAAGAATTGCCGAATTTATTTCGTACTTTACAGACCCTTACGCCCAACAAAGGTAAAATTATGTCGGTGAAGCTTGGTATTTCAGTCACAGTTTGTCTTTAATCTTCAGTTTATTCCCATAGTAACAATTATAAAAACAATAAATTGTTCCTATGGGAATAAACTGAAGATTAAAGTTAAGCTGTAACTGAAATACCGGACCTAAAGGTATGATTTTCTTAACAAATAATGTTTTAAGGTTCATGTCGACGACGCAGTTTTTCGTGAACAACTTCTTGAAGGGCCAGGGCGTTCCCAAGTCGGCCCTGTTTGATCCAGCGCGGCCAACGGAGACGATTTCTGCTTTAGTCAATCATCTCTCGAAGAGATTTTTTAATTATAAAATTGATGCCGTCAAATATGTTAAACCTGCTGTGAAATACGTGAGGGTACGTAAAATTATTAATTTTTTTAAATTTGCTTCAGTTTGAATGTGTACATTTTCAGGACATATTTAAACTGGCTGAAGAAAAAGGTATTTTAGGGAAAGCTATTGATTCGAGTAAGCTGTCGAATAAACTGGCAGACACTTTTAATTTGGAAATAATTGAGCCGGTTGCACGAGTAAATAGGGCGTTCAGATTTGCTACAAAAACACCTAAATGTGATAAGTACGTAAATTTAATTACTTTATGTCTACAGGGTGCCTCCTAAAGATTTTAGGATAGGCACCCATCAAACAAATTAGAAGTCGAATGGGTTGCCTATTCTCTAATTTTAAGGCGACTTAATTTAAAAACTACTTCCAAGTAACGCAGCAGGAAAATGTTCCAGATATGTAATTTGTTTGGTAAATCAACCAGATCAAGACGAAGACGTTAGTTTACCTGGCCTAAAAGGAGCTCTCAGCAAAGGTGCTAGCATAATATCAATTTGGTTCATGAGTGGTCGCACAGGAACTTCCTTTTGGTCACTATACACAGTGATGATGGAAGAAACAAATTGCCAGGTAATATACCTGCCCCCCCCTCAATATAATTTTGTTATTAAAAAAATTCTTGCAGGTGCATTACTTTCACGAATGCCACGATTTCCACATCGAAGAAGTTAAGGTGACAACAGAATATGTGCACAGTGAACTATAACAATAGACAAACATTTTTTTTTTAAACCTTGCTCAGTAAATATGCTGTTTTTGGACGCAAGGACATATTTACTGAGCGACTAAAACCACACAAATCTCCGTAGGGCAATTGTCTTTGTTATTGTTGTGTATAAATAAATAAATATCTTTTTTTCTGTTAGTTAATAAAATATGTATTTACACAAGAGATTTAGAAGTAGAAAATCTTTAAGAACGGGAAAATAAAGTCTAATTTACTTCGACAAAGTATGAATAATCTATGAGCAGACTTTGTTGTTAAAAAAATTTATTTCTCAACATATAAATTATTATTTTATGTAAAACAAAATAACAGAAACACACTTATACAAAAGTATAACTCAAGATGATGTTTTTTTTAGTTTTATTAAAGATGGACAAATCCTTACAAAATCAGTCAAAATATACACACTAACGAAACACTTCACACTTTAATATAAAGAACGTCTTTCTTTCAGCAAAGTTACATTCTAGAGCTCATCGTGTTCCTGTTCCTGAAAATTTTTACGCATTAAATAAAACATTAACTTAAAAATGAAGATTAATTATGTACCTCAACTTGCGGAACTTTGTCTTCATCTTCTTCTTCATCATCATCCTCATCATCATCGCTATCGTCTTTCTTCTCCTTGGTAGCAGCTGCATCTCGCTCAGCTTTCTCCTGCTCTTCCTTGACTTTCCTCTCGGCTTCTTGCGTAGCCTTAAGGTTTGAAATTGCTTTCTTCGCATAATCAGCATCATCGGTTATAAGTACGTTATCGAAGATGGTACCCGATTTAACTTGCCACAAATCCAAGCCGATACCACAAATTTCAGGTTGCTTGTACAAGTCCGGATCAGGTACGTACTCTGGGTTAGGAATTTCCGGGTGAATCCACGCCCCTTTATAAGCAGGATTGTCAATCTGTTTGGGACTCCATTCACCTTTGTATTCTGGATTATCGATCATAGGGGGCTCCCACTCACCATCCATCTCATCATCCCAATCATCGGGCTTTGTGGCATCTGGATCCGGGATATGTTCAGGCTTATCCCAGTCATCGGGCTTTTTGTCATCTGGATCGGGAATGGTTGCACGGTCATCCCAGTCTTCCGGTTTCTTAGCTTCAGGATCCTTAATTTTTTTGGGAGGTAAAAGATCCCAATCACTCTCCAACTCTCCGGATTCAACTTTCTCTCCGTCGATTTGTACTTCGTAAGTATTATCCGGCTTGATGATTAAAGTGTAAGCGTGCGTGTACACGTCATCCTTACACCTGATGTCCTTGTTGATCAGTACATTCTTGTCCTTGTAGTTGAGAATGACGTGCACCTTCTTGGTTCCCGGGCCGCAGATGTCAGGGCCAAACATGACACGATACGGAGATTCTCCGTGCATGTCTTCCGGGTTCAGCGAACAGTCGAATACTTTGACATATCCACCACCGCAGTCGATGTTCTGTTCATGTTTTACGGTGAACTGGATGACCAGTTCCTTTCCATCTGTTGAGAATGGCTTGAACTTTCGACTTAGGGCGTAAAACCGTGCGTCTTGTGATGTTTGAAGACCTTGAGTAAAAAAGTTATTCAGTAATTATAAATTTTTTTAACAAATTTGTTGTAACCCTGTATAAAGTTTATATATTTTCTTTACTTTTAGTTGTCGGTTGCATGTGCTTGTTTTAGATTTATAAGTAGAAGGAGAAATTAATTCATAATTTATAAGAGAAATCTAAATAGAATTTAATTGCTTATAAGAACGTGCTTTAAACATGTACCGTTGCAATGATAATAAAAAAAAAGGAAAAACTGAAAATATCAATCCAGTTTTTGCTAGATTACAGATTATAAATAGCATCCACAATTTATGGTTTGGCGTTACTTTAATCAAAGATTATTATTTAATCTAATCCTATTTAAAAGCAACAATAATAAAATGTGTATTTTAGAAGACTAAACTGACAACATAAACTTATCTACACTAATCTACAGTCCAATCATGATTTTTTTTTCAAATTTTGACACTGACAGTGCGAATGTCAAGTAAATGGACTATATGCTTCAAAATTAGTTAAATGAAGCTTATTTCAGCTTTGATAGTATGGTAAAGTACAATTTCTTTGTCAATACCAATAAGCAGATGATTCAATACTTATTAATGATTCAAAACTATGAAAAAAAGTTTCTGATATTATTTAGATGTGAAACTGTTCATCTCTTGGCCACTGGCAATGCGAATACGGCCTTGCCAACATAATTTCTTCTTGTCTGATGACAATTCACATTAAAAAATTCATATCTCAAGGAATTTTCAAAATCGCAAACTTTTTACCTTTTGTTCGAAGAAATCATCAATCAGTACAGCGAAACAATTCAGAAGTCTGCAATATTGAAGACCTTATGAGTAAATAGTAATAATGCAAAAAAGATTACTTAATAAGTACTAATAACTTATGACATTACTGCAATGATTATTTGACAGTTCAAGGCTACTCAAATATGTCATAAATGACTTCATAATTAAGAGTGAAATGAAATTGTAATATAAATAAATTTGGGACTCAAAAATAATTACAAGCGCTTAAAAGTGCATTTTGAAAGAAGTGATACTGAGCTTCAGGAAATTGCCACACACACCCTGCCCTCGCTGTATTATTACAAAATACAATCCGATACACTACACAAATGCAATAGCGAATTTAATGTATACCTTTATCCTCATTTTCATCATTGAAGAACTTTCCAGCAGTCAATACGAATTTTCCAAATTCCTTGCCGGGGTGCTTACTATAGATCCAGTCTTTCTCCCAGGAATCTGTTAAAAATAATAAGATCATTAGACACTCGGTTTTAATTATTTCATAAAGTGCTCACCGTCTAGGAATTTTTCTTCTAAAAACACCTCAGCCGAGGCAAGGCAAATACACCCAACGACCGCGAAAGTTAACAAAGTAATCTTCATACTTTCAGTGGATACGACGGCTTAGGAAGAATTAATTTTTTTAAGCAAATGACTTACATCAACGGGGCTTGAATAATACGACCAAATAACTTGTATCCTGACAACTGCAAACCAAGAACGTGTACACCTCAACTGCTTGTGCGCAACGTTTGCACCGTAAAACATTTGCTGCTAAAAGTAAAAGGACGCGACAGATGGAATCGTTTCATTGGCTGACGTTTGTGTTTTGTCACTAAGTAACGACGTGCTCTCGTCGTATGTTACTGTTAGCTAACTTACAGAACAAAAGCAATAGATTCGTGTACGTGTGCGCGGTATTAATTGATACGTTGTACAGCTGGAGAACTTTCATTGGCTGACGCGTGGAATAGTAAATAGTACCAAAATTCGCTTTTCAATTCAAACACGTAATGCGTGCAAAGTGAGTTTGTTGTAGATTACGCGGAAAACCACATTAATTACGCATACAACGAAACGTGTATTTTAAATATGTCGAAAAAGTTCTTATCACTTTACGATAACGCAGAGTTTATCTAAATCAAGCACCTCCACGTATTTTGTTCCTGAAACATAATTAGGCAAAGAAATTTATACAGTTCATGTTTTAGAAGTTTAAATATATTTTAGGTTAGGTACACGGATTTCATAAATCTTTTTTATGCGAAGAAAAATACGATGAAAACTGCCATCATTGACAGCTTAAGCTTGGAATTCCAAGAATCCTCCAAGAACTTTTATTACATAAGACATGAACGATATGAAAAAATATTAGAACTAAAACTTGTAAATTATAGAAAATAAAATAAACTGATCTTGGCTTTATCATCTGACGTTGATTCAAACATGATTTCGACAGTGTTTTACTAATCTATAATTTATGGTAAATTAAGTAAATAACACCTCATTATTTATTATTGAATTCAAATGGAATAATTGCAATGATGTAATTAATTATCCTATTTATCTCAATTCATTTAAAATAGGTTACATTAACGGCAACAGAGGGCGCTGCGATCGCAGTTTGATGTGGTTTGATTTAAGTGTTTTAAGTATGGATAACAACACAAAAAAGATAATTAGAAAATAGTAAACCCAAGAACACAGTAAACCAACTTTCAATGACTTACGGCCGGTATTACCAACGTTTTAAGGAGACCTTAAATTTAGGTAGCGTTTAGATTGTGACATTTCTGCTTGGTTTGTATAACATCAATCACATTCTAAACACGAATTAAATTTAAGGTCTCCTTAAACCGGCCGTCAGTTCTTCTTCTTGGAAAATTTTTTGGCCTAATCGCTTGCGTGCAATACAGCCACAGCTAATATGACTCAGTAAATGAATATAATCTATTCACTCTTTTTCCTCGTCCCAGTAGGCGAATTAGGGTGACATTTTTGTTGGTATCACAATGAAACAAATGTCAAAATAAATCGACACGTTTTTTTCAATATTTTCATAGTGTGAAAATGGATTTATTAAAAATAGGTTAGAATTATTTGACGGTATGTCAGTTCATAGGTAAATAGGTTAATTTTTTTTAAAGATATGTATGTATTGTCAAGTAGACAATTAACTGACAAATGAAACCAAATTTACAACTGAAAAAAAATCATTTCCCGTTTTTTTTGAATTCAGCTGTAAATGGTCCTAGAATTTTATTTTTTAGTAAGAAGGCTAAAATATTTTTAAGGGACGAGATTGATTTCGTGAAGTTTTTTTTGTATAATTTTTTTATCATTAATTTCTTTTTCCACTAGTCCACTAACGGAGACGTTGT
The DNA here is from genome assembly GCA_033060865.1 of Dorcus hopei. Taxonomy (NCBI): domain Eukaryota; kingdom Metazoa; phylum Arthropoda; class Insecta; order Coleoptera; family Lucanidae; genus Dorcus; species Dorcus hopei. The sequence goes on from CM065424.1 coordinate 13,295,743, forward strand.
TGCCAGCTCGACTGTAGTGCATATTTCACGGTGCTCCTTCGTATAATATTTGGCAACATAGTCAGATTAGTGGTGTGGAATTGTCATAAATATTTTTCATATCAGATTCTGGCATCTATCAAACTTCAGGGCAGCAACTTAACAAAACGAGAACTCGGCCTACTGAGACGAGGATAAAGAGTATAGATTTTATTTATTTTATTTTACAAACGCCGATCGTCTTCGAGAAAGCACCAAAGACCAAAGTTGGCTACATTGCATTTTGACACTTGCGTATTTTGGTGACCCTGGGCAGTCGCTATATAAATGGAGGTTAAGCTGTTTTAAAGTATTGATTTTCAGCTACAAGCGTCTGCATTGCAGATGATTTGAATTAGAAAATCTTCCAGAAAAATCTAAAAATGGTACGCGAGCAACACCCATTTTCTTCCGGCCTTTTCGTTAATCGCATTTTTTCAGAGTTTCAAGGCAACCAAGTGTCCAACTGATGAGCTATCGTTAACAAACTGTGCGATCATAAACGAGAGCGATTTCCCCCATGATGTCAAGTATTACTCATCTACAGAAATATTTCGTTTTGATTAATTCTCTATATTTTTTCAAGGTACATCGATATTTACACAGGCGGGGGCCAACATTACGTGTTTTCAGTCAAGTCTCACCCGGACATACCCAAACATAACATAGGGTTCAGCCTGCCGCAAAGAAAATGGGCAGTTCTTTCACTGAACCAGGAGCTCGAAGTGAAATGCATAGAACTAAGAGAGTGTCTCACAACTATCGTTTTGGAAGCTGATTTCATGCAAAAGAAATCGTAACACTTCATAATACTGTAAGATTCAAGATTATGCTTACATTCTTTTTTTTAGTACAACACAAGAGCCATATGATTCAGAGGAAATGGCTAAAGAATTCTTGTACCAGTTCCCCGGGCAGGCATTTACAGTTAATCAACAAATGGCATTTAGTTTTAACAATAAAAAACTCTTGTCTTTAGTTGTAAAAGATTTGGAAGGTACTTGATTATGAATTGAAATGAAATTAAATCCTTTGCAATTCGATTACTATTATTGCAGCCGCTGACTTGTCTGCTATTCAACAGGGGCGTGAGGCAAAACCAAGAAAAACTAAGACCGGGCGATTACTTCCTGACACAATCGTTGTTTTCGAAAAGGCAGAGAATTCCTCTTTGAATTTAACTGGGAAAGCGAAGGGGTAAATCTAGTTTATTTTAAGTGAGTAAATTTCTATGTAAAAATCATATTCGCAGGAAGATACAACGACAGTCTATAATTAACCCCGATTGGGATTTCCAAAAAATGGGAATCGGCGGCCTCGACAATGAATTTAATGCGATATTCAGAAGAGCATTTGCTTCCAGAGTCTTTCCACCTGAGATAGTAGAACAGCTAGGTAGATGAATACAAAAAAGTTGACATAGTCAGGGGTAAAATGTTAATTTGAAACTTTAGGTTGTAAGCACGTCAAAGGTATTTTGTTGTTTGGACCGCCAGGGACGGGAAAAACATTGATGGCAAGACAAATAGGCAAAATGTTGAATGCACGAGAGCCGAAAATCGTGAATGGTCCCCAAATTCTGGATAAGTACGTGGGCGAATCTGAAGCAAATATTCGAAGGCTATTCGCTGATGCGGAGGATGAAGAAAAACGGGTGTGCTACCATTAGGTTTTGTTCATTTCTCATTAGATTAAATCATGTTCTGTTTAGGCTGGGCCCAATAGCGGCTTGCATATTATTATTTTTGATGAGATCGATGCAATCTGTAAAGCTAGAGGGTCTGTAGCTGGAAACACGGGGGTTCATGATACAGTTGTGAATCAGCTGCTATCAAAAATAGATGGGGTTGAACAGTTGAATAACATTCTTGTAATTGGTGGGTATCTTGTATAGTTAAAATTAAATTACTGTTGAGAATAACTAAATTTGTAGGTATGACAAATCGTAAGGACATGATAGATGACGCTTTGCTGAGGCCGGGTAGATTAGAAGTGCAGGTGGAAATTAGTTTACCAAATGAAGAAGGACGTTGTCAGATATTGAATATTCACACATCAAGGATGCGACAGTACAAGAAAATTAGTTCTGATGTTGATACTAACGTAAGCATAAAATTTCATAATATTTATTATGACTTGCATGCTATTTTTCTGCTATGACTCATTTAGAAGTCTTTTTACACCTTTTTATGATGCAACAATGATTCATATCTATTGTAGTATGATAATACTGACACATAATTTCATTTATACAAAATAAGAATATTCAAATATATTCTGAATTGTTGTTGATTGGTATATCACAACTAAATAGATAAATAAATACTTCATACAATTTTTACTTCTTGGAATTTTTCATTTTTAAATTACTGTTGTATTATTATCAATAACTTTCTGCTTGTTGAAATTAAATTGAACGTAATTAAGGTGGAAACAGATGCCTGCAACACAGAGACAAGCGAAACAGGGGCGCCTAATGAATATTATCAACATAATTTAAATATTTTATGATCAAATACTTCCAACAATTTTATTTTATTGTCATTATATGTTTTCATAAGAACATAAATCTGATAATATTTTGAAATAGAAATATCTTTATCCAGGAATTAGCAACATTAACAAAGAATTTCTCTGGAGCAGAACTAGAGGGTCTAGTGAGAGCAGCTCAGTCAACCGCAATGAATCGATTAATAAAAGCCGCAAACAAAGTCGAAGTCGATTCAGAAGCCATAGAAAAATTGCTTGTTCATCGCACAGACTTCCTCCACGCTTTAGAACATGACATCAAACCGGTGAGCATTTTTGAAAGGATTTCTTTAACAGTTTACACTGCTGTAACTTCTTAGGCTTTTGGAACAGCACAGGAAGTTTTAAATCGTTTCTTGGCACGCGGAATTTTAAATTGGGGATCACCCGTGTCGAGCATTTTAGAAGATGGAATGCTCTATACTCAGCAAGCTAAGTCTCCAGATACCGCAGGTACTAATTTAAATAAACCAAACTAACTGGCACTTTTAAATAATGCCCCATTTCGTCTAGGTTTGGTATCAGTTTTATTGGAAGGCCCTCCTAACTCAGGCAAAACTGCATTGGCCGCTCAACTAGCAAAAAATTCTGATTTTCCTTTCATTAAAGTGTGCACCCCCGAAGATATGGTTGGTTTCACTGAGACAGCCAAATGCCTTTACATTCGCAAGGTAACCAATCAGTATGATGCCGTCAATTTTTAAGCACCTTTCTGTTTCCTTAGGTTTTTGATGATGCTTATCGATCTACTTTGAGCTGCATCGTCGTTGATAACATCGAACGTTTGCTCGATTATGGTCCTATTGGTCCCAGATACTCAAATTTAACTTTACAAGCACTATTGGTTCTACTTAAAAAAGAACCTCCACCTGGAAAGAAGCTTCTTGTATTGTGTACTAGTAGCCGAAGGTAAATTTTTAATTGAAATTATTTAATTCATTCGCTTCATTCCCTTCATTCAATTACGAGGATTTTGTCGTATAAACTCAACATTGTTTTAAGTACTTTATCCTTTATTAGATTATCAATGTATGACTTGTATTGGAAAATACATAATAAACTTATGCCCAGTTGCACCAACTATTTAAGCGGAGCTTAAATTTAAGTGGTGTTTAGACTATGAAATTATTTATAGATTTAACAAAATATTAAGTCAGATTCTAATTGATATTTAAGTTGAAATTTAAATGTCAATCAGAATGTTTTTGACATTATACTCACCATACGTGAATGTCACCTTCTAAACATAGCTTAAATTGGGGCTCTGCTTAAAAAGTTGGTGTAACCGGGCATTACTTACTTACTTCATGTTATCATAATTTCAGGCAAGTTTTAGAAGATATGGAGATGTTGTCTGCATTCACCGGCATTTTGCATGTTCCGAATATATCTAAACCCGAACACTTGTTGGCTGTACTGGAAGAATGCGATCTTTTTACTAAGCAGGAATTACAACAAATTGCAAAGAAGCTTCATGGAAGACGGTAAATAATTTTCAACGTTTAATTAATTAAAGGCGACGTTTTAAATTGAAATTTTCTTAGGGTGTTCATCGGTGTTAAAAAATCGCTTGCCCTCGTCGACATGGTGAGGCAAACAGAAGAAGGCCATAGAGTTTTAAAATTGTTAACGAAGCTAGAAGAAGAGGAATGTTTGGATTCTGGAGTTTGTTAAACCTGTCAATTCCTCTACTGTATTAAATTGTTACTGTTGTAGCTTACTTATTTAGTCTTTAGTATTTTTCCTGTGTGTTAGGCGAAAGAAGCTGTCTCGGAGAAGATTGCTTAGTTTATCGTTAAATAGTTACTTACATTCCTCATGCAGTGTGTGATATATGAAAATTAGCTGACCGTTTATTTTATTATTCTCTCAAGGACAATTTATCGTAAATATAGTCAATTCGTAAATGCTAGGGTTTTGAATTAAATGTTTAAAGCAATATTTAGGTGGTAGACATGAAATTTGTTGGTTTGAAATTCGTAAAGCACTATTATTTCGTTCATATCAAGAAGTAGATTTCAGTCAGTTTACTTAGATGTGACTGTTTATTATATTTTGTTAAGTTATGATGTAATTGATTAATTCGAAGCAATAGAAAATGCTGCAGTAAAGTAGCGTAAAAGAAGTTGAAAATTAATTTAAATTAAAATGTTTGGATAGACAAATTGTTATTAAGACATAGTGATCTTATTTATATTGTATATTTAAATTATTATTTATTTATTGTATCTGTACTTTGGTTTTATTTGTAATTTATGCATGTTTTTTTTTTTTTAAACAGAACATTTTATGAGACATTCATTTACGTATTGTACGTAAATATTAATTTTGGAGAAACATATATCCATAAATCTAGCTTACAAATTATTTTTTTAATTAAAGTTCTTTGAGAAAGCAAATGTATTCCATAGTATACCGCAGATTGCATTTAAATTAAATAAAATATTGACCATTTTTGCCTTCTATTATTTCATATCTTAAGGAATTTGCTCTAAACATTGTTATTAATAATTCGTTTTATTTTTATCATTAATTCATTTAATGACCATATATATACGTATTTAAATCATTTTTTTATAGAGTTTATTGTTTTTGTTTTTAGTCAAATTACTCTCATTACATTTACACACAATTTCTTTGTGGAATAAATGCACTTATTGATTTCCAAAGTATAAATTTCAGTATCTATTTAAATTAGATCAAATAATACGAATTATCACATAAATTATCATTTAAACTAAGACTAGCTCAACTCCATCAATTATTTTTTATTTAATAAGTACGAATTTAATTTTCACATGATATGTGTGCAACAACAGAATATATACCACGTAAAACATCTCAAAAATTAATCAGCCAGTGCGATACTGAGCTGTTTAGTTTTACAATTTTCAAACTTATCCATGGATTTGATGCTACCCAAAGCCCCCAGGCCGATGAACAACCCAATTATCAAGGTGAATGCGATGAATAAACCAGATAAGATGGGGGCCGTAACAAACGGAACACAGTCCACGGCATCACTGAACCGGCTGTTCTTGGAATCGGGCTGCGCTTGAAGTGCATACAAGATCAACTCTACGTTATTAGTTGCATCCCTGAAAACCGTCTCGCCAAAGCAATGGTGTGAAAAGCGTTTGGGGGCTTCAACTAATTTAGTTATATTCAAGAGGTAAGTCTTCGCATCAACATGCACCAGTTCAACCGCTGTTAACGTCCAGTAAACGTTGTTTGAAGGAAACCTAAATCTTAAAGTAATTTTTCTACTGTCGGGAACCGGAATAGACACGACCAATTTAGGTGGGTTATTTCGATCTGGCTTTGATAACATCGTAAGCGTGGGTTTTCCCAAAATTAAACTGTTGTTGTTAATTTTTAGCAACGGTGGTTGAGCAGAGTAAATCATCGCTGTACCTCCCGCATTATACAGGATAGGACCTTTAGGTAACTCGTATGATGACTCAGATGAAAGCGTACCATTTCTCATACTTTCTACTTCACGTTTAGATCTCACATTTGGAAGCAATTGTAGAAACAAAACATTTTCTTTATTAATACAGCTCCTTAATGATTTCTCAGTGATTTCCTTGAAGATTGTTGCATTAACACCTAAAAAAAATTTTTAACTTAAAGAAAGCTACAATAAAGGTGGAGTTACCCTCGTACCATTTATGTCATTCAAATCAAGATCACTGCTTGGAACGTAAGCACTGTGCATGTTATTAAAGCAGTACGAGACATTCTCGATCAATTCAGTTTGAAATGCAATAATTTTCGGGTATTTTAACACTTGGCTCAGTTCAAGCAAATCGGTGTTGTTGAAATGCTTTAAAGCTGGTATTTCTAAACTGCGTTGGGCCCATAATAAAAGCCCTCCACGTGAAGGCTTAACTATCAGCAAACAAGTTAAAAGCAGACAATACTTCATTTTTGGGATGCAGCAAGACTGCAATCAATACTCGAGGAAATTTGATTTTAGCGCGCGCATGCGCTGTAGGAAACTTCTTGCATTTACGCACGCGAATATTTTTAATAAATGATGGAAATATTCCATTTTAAATTAATTTGAATCGCGTAAATAAATTTGAACGCTCTGTATAATATATGTACAGTATTACCAACTGGTTTTATCGCAAGGTTACTAAAGACAGGTTGCCTGGTAACTTTCAACGTCACTCAGTAGGCCCATTTAATGCATGTACACAAATAGATGGCCTACTGAATGACGCGTCACTCCACGACTTACCAAGCAACCTTCTCTCTTTAGTAACCTTGATTTTATCGTACTTAAACCATAAATATAGTAGAAATGGATGTCGTGTATGCTAGCCTAAGGCACTAAGGTTACTGTATTTAGAAGGTACCGCCATTCATTTCCGCGGCTTCGTCCCCCAAATTAAAAAGGAAGCGATGAAACGCTAAAGAAGAAAAAGGATAGATACATAACAAGTTACCGTTGCTAAGGAGTTTATGAATGAATTTGATTAACCCCAAATTAAAAGAGATAGAGGGTTGGCGCTACCTTCTCGATGCAGTAACCTTAGCATAACCAGCATGGAACTGTTTGTCGGCACCTTTTTTTGACCTTGGCGCCATTTTGCGGTTGGATCCACCAGTGCCGCAATAAAAATATTTTTGATAATCGAATTATTTAGGTTATTTTGTTAATCGGATGACAGATTATTTTTAATTTGAATTATCCGATCACTACTTGAAAGCCTAGAGTTTAAGTTTACTCCAGCATGTCTAATCGAAAGCACCTATTATGCTGCTAATTACACGAGACACCACTGATCGTATTCGTGCAAGGGCGCATACGACATTATTGGCGTTTTCGATTGAGATCAGTCCTAATCCGCTCTAGTGCAACACCCATCCAGATCAGTTCATGATAGAATTGCACTTGATCGGATTAAATGTGCTCCGATGAACGGTGATTGATTCGCCTCACAGATACTTTATGTGCAATCCAGTTCAATCGAATTCGCCAATTCTTAATCCCTAAAAGAGCAACAGCCATCCGAATACGCCACCACAAGTGCTCGCTCTATATGCGCATGTGCAATTTGATCTGGAGCTGCTCGGAGCAGTCAATCGAAAACGCCATAAGTTCGATGCACGCAATGAGCAGAAGTGAGAAAAAGACACACTCCGAGCGTCCAGTCGAATACAGGTTAGACAGATTATCAATCCGGAATATGGCGACTCAGTTTGCGCGGGAAATTTTGTTGCAGTCTGCATGTACAGGTGTCCCATTTTCGATGGTATCTTCGTTAATAATGGAAATAGAAAAAAACCGAGCACGCAATATTGGGTCAACTTTTTATGCTAATTTTAATGGCCAACTTAAAACTTTGCTGTTCCTTGCCATTTTTGCGGTACAGTTGAAAAACGAAAAATTCATCAAATTTTCAAATGCGCATATTTTTTTTATTTTTAAAGATATCGAAAAATGATAAAGGCATTTTTTATTCGGCTTTTAACGTAGATCATGATTCTTTAATCAAATCGCACCAAAAGTTCATAATAACCGAGATATAACCACAACTAATGTTTTTTTTTAAATGGAAACCATAGTTGGCTTTGACATCATTAAAAAGGGTATTTTTTCTGCTTGAATCATGATCTATGTTAAAAGTCGAATAAAAAATGCTTTTATCATTTTTCGATATCTTTAAAAATAGAAAAAATATGCGCGTTTGAAAATTTGAGGAATTTTTCGTTTTTCAACTGTACCGCGAAAATGGCAAGGAACAGCAAATTTTTAAGTTGGCCATTCAAATTAGTATAAAAAGTCGACCCAATATTGCGTGCTCGGTTTTTTTCTATTTCCATTATTAACGAAGATACCTATGGAATACCATCGAAAATGGGACACCTGTACTCACCTAATCTAACCTAAAAATAAATATTATTAAACTTACCAAAATAAAAGAAACTGTCTTCACTGAAGTGTTCACTGCACACAAACATATTTTTTGTAATCGGTTTTCCAATTTTAAGAATTACCTGCCATTTCTTTTCAACTATTTTATTTGGCGGAAGCATATTCCGGTTTTTGCGATTTTTACACTGCGGTACGGAACACATTCTATTACTTTTATACGCAGCCATAATAGCAAATACAACACTTTTTCACTGGTTTTACTACCTTTTTACGAGCTCGCGCCAAAAACGATCAAACACATTGCCAGTTTTCAGGTTCCACATAATTCCGCCGCCCGGCGCACAGTGGACGAGGTATTAGTAGCATTCCAGGAGCATTCCTTTCACGAGCTTCCGTACAGCATACACACTGAACTGTTCTGAAAGGAACACAAAATTCAAATTACATCAACATAACCACACAACGCGTCGAGCACCACCTCATAAGATGGTGCATGAGGAATGAGGGGAATCTCGTGTGAACTGTTCTAGTGCGCGACGCACTTACATACAGTCTTGTCACTGGCGCTAGTTTCTAGTGATGAGCGATATATCACTGCCGGTGATTTAATCACCGTGATTGGAAAATCACTTATAGTGACCGTGACCTAATATTCAAAGTAACGGCGACCAGTGATCAAACCGTGATTTTACGATTTCGCTTATACTTTTTCAGGCTTATTTGTTTATAAAGTTGTAAATTACAACGTACAGTTATCAAGCGATAACGAAAATAAACTGGTGTCGGTAAAGATGAATTTTTAATTTGTATTTATAATACCACATAATAGGTATCTACATTCTACATATTTTCGATATTAATTAAAACGATGATAGGGCTTTATAATTTATTTTGAGAGGAAATTCTCATTTTTTCCTTAGTAATTAAATCTAAATCTCTATCAAGCTGTCAGTAACTTTTACGTTTAATATTGCTAATTATTTAAATTAAAATTGAAAACTTTTGTTAATTTATCTCTTTGGCATTTGAAGCCTGAATTAATTAAATTTAAAATATAATGGAAAAAGTGAAGCAAAATAAATAGGTGAATAGTGATTATCGCGCATGTATACGCGAACGTGCTTGGTATTCTAGTACATACTATATAACGGAAAACGATTTCTTACTAAACAGTGATCACGGTCACGCTTTAAAATCACCGTGATTCAAAAGTAACGGTCACTGATCACGACGATATCGAAAAATCACGGTATCGCTCATCACTACTAGTTTCGCGTACAAAATTCTTGGAAACTCGGGGAAGAATGCGCAGTAGGGCGGGTCATTTTTGTATGGAAAAAAACGAATATTGCGCTTTTGATTTTTAATAGCAAAATTATATTGCCTTTACATGAAAACAGTGTAATGCTAAAATTTAAAGTAAATAGAACCTCATCTTCAGGTTGCGCTTTGCCTTGGAAATATGAGTAATTTGAATAAATTCTGGTAGTCATATAACATAAATGTCTCAAGGAAAATAGGGTTTTTAGAATAAAATAATCATTTATTAATAATTAAAAAAATAATACAACAGAAAAATTAATGAAAATCATTCAATATTGAAATCTTTCTTGCTATCGAATTTAGGCATTGCTGCGAGATTCGAGTTTTAATTTTATCCACCTTCTCTTGCCCTTTTAGTATACAGTTTTGATCATAACTCTGTTATTATTATTATTGCAAATACGAACTTTTCATGGCGTACTATTTGGCCTTTCTCGTATAATTTCAAAAATTTAAACGTAAGGCGCACCCTCTAAATATTAATTAAATTCAAAAATATTTCGTAGGTGTCATAATATCACTAAAAGACAACATAATTTTGCTATTAGGTAAGATTATCTCAAAGTTGGGTTTTTCGACCCACCCTAATGCGCAGTAGTCTCGCTGCTTCTATTCGTAGTTTGATTTACCCTTATGGTTCAGCCACACTAACGGCAAATGTGCTGCCTAACGTCATTTTTAACGTCTAATTTGCCATTAATCAGTCGCTACACATACAATTATTGTCAAGTTAGACGTGAAAAATCACGTTAGGCAGCACATTAGACGCAGCGTGGCTCCGACAACGATAGTGTAGCGACGGATTATTGGCATATACGGCACTAATTTTGTAACGGCATTGAGAATGGCATTGCGCGCTAGACGGTAGCTCGGCTGGCGGTTTTTGATACACATCAAACGAATTGCCGGCGAATGTATCGCATAGTTGTTGCCATAGATAAAGAAAGATATATGTGAGGAAGACAGAACATACATTTTTTGCACGAAAACAGCGACATCTCGTGTTTTTAGTCACGTACTATCTTAGTTTTGATTGCAGGTTTCTTTCATTATTTCAAGTACTAATTTAAAATATAATTTTTGAATGTTAGGAAATGGAAAATGCTAAAATATTTGAATAGAACTCCTGTGATATTTGACATTTAAGATAAAGTTGCCAATATTCAAATAAAATACCACTGCTGCAGCCGCTTCGGAGCGAAATGTGGGACAAATAATGACCTTAACCACCAATGTAAAATTTAGCGCATTAATTTTCTCGCGTTAATTGTCGGGTTCTTGTCCGTTAGAATGCCGTTAGACGTTAACGCAGATGTGCCCGAAGCATTAGATCATATAATACTGGATAGCGAATAATATCTTAAAACTGTGCTAAGGTAAATGACAGAGAACGCATATGGGATCAACCGTAAGAACTTAGGGATCATGCGCAATTGTAACATTTACTTTCATGAATTCGAGGCCAGCCAGAGGCGTACAGCGTATGTATGGACGGTTAGAAGCGTATAAGTTTTAAGGAAGCAAATTTTGAAAATACCATGGTTTGTGCATTGTGTGGTGAACAGAAGACATCCAATGAAACATCATTTCACAGGTAAAGGAAACTAAATTCAAATTATAATTTTTGCAGTAGGTACCCTTTCTTAAAATTTTAAGTAGTATGCCTATGCCATTTCTGTAAATAAGACTTGTATATGCTTGTGTATGCTTGTATAAGACTTGTTTATGCGCATGTGTCGCAAGTCTTGCCGCCATACTTATGTTGGCACAAATTTATATCATTGTAGAAATAGGGTAAGCGCAATCTACGTAGTATATATGATCTAAGGATTTACCGGCTTGGTTCGGGCACGTTCGGGCAACTGCACACACTGCAAGATTTTAAATTTAAATTGCTTGCGCCACGTAAGAATCAACGCACGGAAGAATGCGCAGTGGTTGCATTGAAGACACAGGGCTCGTTTTTTTATTCGGGATTAGTTCATTCGTTGCAGCGATTAAACCAAAAGCGTTTTTTTGCACTTTAAGTTGTAACAGTTTATCGCCACGGTGCGTCTTTTTACTTACGATGCAGCCTAAAGACTTATGGCCGTATGCACAGACAAATCTTTAGACTTAAGCCAAAGTAAACCTTTACTTTGAACAATGTAACTATACGGCGAACAGTTTGATATGAAGTTAGCTTTAAGTATCAAGTCCACCTTGAGATTTGTCTGTGCATACGGCCATTACAATCTGTGCTTACAGCGATGAATAATTTTCTGCAGCGTTTGAATATGAGCTGCACAAGTACGCTTGACGGCTTGACGTGCAACGTTCGTGACCTAAAAGTGTCAGGACTTTAAAATTCTATAACTAGCATGTAATTTATAACTTTTGATAGTTTCCCTGTTTTTTCCAATAATGGTCAATAAATAGCAATAAGGAAAAATCTGCATTTTTTCGCTTCTTGCCAGGCGGCTCATCATTTTCGCTCATAAGATTCTCTAGGGCAAATTCTGCAGCTGTTAATATCAAAAACTCTTGCAATTTTCATTTCATATTAAAAAGTAATCTCTCAAGTTTCACCTTCAGAGTAGTTAAGGTGTTTCTTTACTATTGAATGTAGCGATTGAAATTGTCACTTTAAAGCTGAAAGTCTGACGTCATCAAGGTTCAGCGTTGAAATTTTAAGATGCAGCGTTTTAAATGTTGTAGAGTAAAAAAACGAGCCCACAAAGATCAAAGGTACCGACGCCAAGTGAACAGACTGTGTGTAGACTATGCTTCCACCGTTCCACCTACATCAGTGAACGCGAACGGAACAAGGGCTTGGTGCACTTGAGCGGTTCAGAATCGTTCTAGTTTGTGAAAGGAATACTACTAATGTAAAGTCTTGGACATTTCGGGAAAAATACAGTGCACTCGCGCTAACGTGAACTAATTAAAACCAGCTATGTTCATGATTGCGCGATTGTTCATGTTTCCGAGATGCAGTCTTCATCTCTTAAAAACAATTAAAACATGAAACATCACTTTCAACCTTTATTTATGTCCTACATATTATGTATTTTTGGAAAAAATGAAGTAAGAAGTGATTCTTTGGACTTTTCGCGATTGTTCATGTTTCCGAAATGCAGTCTTCATCTCTTAAAAACAATTAAAAACATGGCACATCACTTTCAACCTTTATATATGTACTACATATTATGTATTTTTGGAAAAAAATGAAGTAAAAAGTGATTCTTTGGACTTATGTTGTAAATTTCTACAGTATATAAAGTAGCTGTTCATGTTAGCGAGGTGCACTGTTCACGTTAGACAGTGGCCAATGCTAAAATTTAGGTGTTCACGTTATACAGGAGTTCATGTTAAGCAGTGTTCACGTTAGCGCGAGTGCACTGTATATACAAACAGAATTAATACCATAATAATGTAGTTAAATGTTTGGAGAAATAAAAGCAATATTTAGTTTGTTTTTATATCGGGTCTTATTAGCGTAATCAAGGCATTAATTCAGAGGAAGTTTAAAACAGTGTACTACTTATGATAAACTGTTATTAAAAATTATCAGAATTTACTAAAAATTATCTTAAGAGGACTATGGAGGTCCGCCATATTGGCAAAAATTTATTTTTCAAATGCTGCTTTTAAAACGCGTTCGATTTAAAAATTTTAAAAGTGGATCTGTCTGTAATAATACTATAAATGTGCGAAAGTCAATAATTATGGAAAATGTTTTATATTAACAAAGAAAAATTATAAAATTTTAAAACTCATTACGGAAAATGACTTTCCCACATTCTAGGTAAAAAACTGAGCACATATGTTTAATAAAAAATACGAAATTATCATTCCTAAAAGTGCAAAATGAAAAATACGTAATATAAAAATTTGCTATGTAATGTGCTGCCATCTTAAGGTTGAAGGAAGACTAACTCATGTCAAATAAACTTGGCAACGTTGTTATCATAAGACTGGGTGCGTTCCGACTTGTCGCTACGCTTTTAAACTTGTTACATTTACCGTTCCAAAATTCTGGAGAGTGTTTAATTTTACTATATTTGAATTTATGAGCAGACGCCGGCTATTCAGGGTTATTTTTTATATTTTGCACCCCAACTAGAGATTTTATTTAGGAGATACCGAAAAACTGTAAAACAAAAGTTGTAGGATTTATGTACTTATTTTATCTTTTAGAGTTATTGCAAAAAACAAAAGCGCATCGCAAAGTATAATATTTTACGAACGATTTACGAACGTTTTAAAAACACGAATTTAACACGTTTCCAAATTTTAGTTAAAACCTTTCTACGAGAAAGAAATTTTTATATCATATAAATGACTCAAAGTGTGACAATTAATGCTCTTATAAAAATTAATAAGGCGCAGTTTGCTCTGAGAGAGTTGGTGTAACGGCACTATTTCACCCTAAAGGATTGCTCATTCCCTGTTCGCATATTCGCATGTTGTGACGGATGATGTAATCGTCACAAATTGTCTGCTTGTCAGGTGTGATTTTAATCAATTTGACAAATAAAATTGACACCTGAAACATTTCGCTGTACAAAGTTTATGACAACCACGATCGCTTGACAATAAAATACTGGTCAATCGGGTATATTTCATATATCAGTGATTAATAAACACTGAATTATGCGCATGTGCTGTCGCTTTTAACCACTTTTTAAACATTTTTGCTATTCCACAAGCGCAAATGACATTGAGAAGAAAAGATATGCAATTATGTTCAGTGATTATATTTTACAAATGAAGTTAACTAATGTTTAAAATTGTAAAATAATCACCGTGTGCTTCTGAAATACGTCTTCAATCAGTGATTTATAAGCAGTGGTTAAGAAGTTATTATTAAGCACAGTGTTAATAAAGTGATAAATAATCACTGCATTATGGAATACACCTGAATGTGTCAAAGTAAGACACTGACGACCAATTTTTTTTTTGTCGCGACTATACATAAATATTTAATTACGAAAAATTTCTCTAAATTGTATCACTGCTATGATAAAAAAAAACTAATAGGACAAGACGTTTTAATCTGCATAAAACTGCTACCGATCGTAATTTGAAATTATCATTGACAATCATGCTTAAAGTAAATGTTGTTTTAAAAGCTATAGGATAATAATTGCTTGCGTAGAAGAGAGTGTCATAGTTACACAAATTCCTCAGAATTTCGGCGTTAACAAAAATACGGTTACTGACTTGACAATAAAGTAAGATTTAATATAATAAAATAATGGAAACGCATAGCTGCTGAATTTTAAAGTTTTTTTTTAAGATATCGATAGAACGCCTTTTTTAATTTCATTTTGTACGGTCTGTTGCTTACCTCACATGTCGGCGATTGAGCAATCCTATAGGTTAAATATCACTCTCAACTTTTCTTGAATATTAAGAAATTTTGAACTGGAATAACTTTTAATATAATTTCCTTCCACAATTTTTTTTTTTTTGACTAAAATTCGTTTTAGGTCAAAATATGTATTGTATTTTTGTTATTTAGAATCATTCATTGGAGGAGTAAACTGTAACACGCTTTCGTTGTGCAACAAGTTTAAATTTTTTTACAAGTATTTTTACAAATATTTTTACAAGATAATGTTATTTTTTGATTTTTCAAAAGTTGCAACAATATTACTAATAAAATTTAGAAAATTATGCACAATTTATTTCCTATTTGTATATTAGAAGATGATTGTAAAGATGTTATGTCTTGAAATGAAAACAAAAATATATTTTAAATTTGAAATAATTTCTATGTAGTGTAATTAATAAGCCATTTATGTATTACATTTTTGTTAAATTTAATATCAATTTAAATTTCAAAATGAAATTAGTATCGATCGAATTCTGTTCAAATTCAAATATCAGAAAATTGTTTATCAAGAAAATTATTGCCTAATTGACTTAAAGCATAAGCTAATTTTCACAGAAAGAAATGGAGAAGTTTATTTTATTTTAAAAGTTATTTATTATTTGATAAATTTCCACGAACAAGAAAGTGTCTTAATTATGAATATGATTTAATTAAAAATCATTTTACTACTGGCGTATTTCGCAATTTATTTTTCGATATAAGAATGATTTTTATTCAAATCGTATACTTTTGAATTTCGCGCGTATATAACCAGCAAATTTTTCTTCCTTTATTTCAGAATATAAGAATATTACCACGTGTTAGTTTTGCGACGCGACGCAACGTTGCCACTTGTTAGATACGATGAATGTGTATGAACTTATAGAAGACGAATGCAGATGATGTTATCCTTGTCGTTCAACTATGGAGCCTAATTGGACTAAACGACACTTATTTCAATTATAAGACAGGCGTGTTTTCAGACATGCGGGGTTTGCGGGGAGTACTGGTGGCTTTCGAGTAGTTGATCACGTGATCCATAGTCCTCTTAAAATAAACCTTTCATTAAATTCATCATCGTTAGCCTATTTGGGGTTTTCAACTAACGCCAGGGGGGTAGAACTTTTATACAACAAGGTGGTACTAAGTTTTACTTAGAGCAGGCAAATACAGATGGCGCAGAAACTTGCCACCATTTTTATATGCAAGAGTCGGCAGTCTATTTCCTTCCTTGTCTATGACTAACGCCCACTGCCCAGCGGCTCAGGATGAGGGTTCATTGTTGAGTTGGTTACACTGGCTATTGACATTTATTTTGGCAACACTGAAATAGTAACAAAAAAAGGGGGCGCAAACATGGGGAACGCCTTCGGTAATATGCCAAACAATGGCATAAACCTTTATTTTCATCCTGATGTAACGCCTGATCCACACAAAGAGCCGTCTTTCGACTCGAGCCTAGGTTTTCCAAACGGACGTAAGGAAAGAGGTACGTTTACGTAACGCCATTGAGGTTATGTTAACTTGAAGTTTTCAAGTTATGAGAGCCACACAGGAGGAGATGGTATCCGCCAAATTACCGCTCAAAGATCGTGATTACTGCGCTGATGTGTTGCTGAAATTCCGTGGTTGTCGCAGAGAGAAATTTCCATTTGTTGTTCGCTGCGAACATGAAAAGCACGAATACCTACACTGTCAATACGAAGAGTAAGTCCGTTGCTCTTAAGAAAAAATTTATTAATTATATGTAATGTTACAGTTACGTATTGAGAATGAAGGAATATGAAAGAGAAAGAAGATTAATGGTGCGTGCGAAGAAATTAGCTGCAGCGTGATTTTAAATTACAGCTAGTACAGTGCATTGTAGAGTATTTATATTGAAATAAAATTGTTAAGTTGTTTACAAGGTCCATTTTAAATGTGGCAGATCAAGATTTTCAGGAAATAATTTAGAATATATGCAATATTAGTTCTGAATAATCAGGGGAATCCCCACATTATTTTTCTTTTTTCTAAACACATGACATAGTTACTGATTTTTTTTAAATGAGATCAGAATAATTTCTTTAAATTAATATTAATTTACTCTTAACTGAGTATTAATATTTTTTTTAATTCCTCAGTTTTTATTACATTCGTAAATGAAGAGATTTGGAGTATACGAAAACACAGACTTAATTTTTCCTAAAAAAATCTATATATGTATATATTTAAAAATCAATTACAAATTTGAAAGAACAAATTACAGAGGAAAAAAGAACAGTAAGCAACAATATTTATAGCCAATATAACTTCGGGTCGTCTCTTCTGACCTGCAGCTTCACAACGTGTCTGTAAATTTTTAAGGCGGGGCCAAGTTTTAGTTTCAAACTGGTCAAGACATCGATCCTTTTCATCAACAGCAAGGACGGCCCATCGATTTCCTAAACAATATTTTTCAATAAAATCCTATACATACAAAGATAACGGGTAAAATTACTTGTTCTTTAAAAACTTTCGCTTCTTCTGGGAAATACTGGGCGAAATAATCGTAAACTTCATCGTAAGTCCAATTAGATGCGTCTGGTATCGTCGGATCAATATTATCTTCAAGATCCAGGTCTTTAAAGCTCGGTGATTCAGATTTGATTGAGTATGGACTGTGACCTCGTGTATTTATGTGTGCTTGGGGGCTTAAAGTAGGAGGTGTAGGTGATCCGGCTGGTGATCTGTAATTCGTTGGGGAGGAATTGCCGGATAATAGCGAACTAGGTGAAACACTTTCAGCTAAAAATATCAACGTCAATGACATGAGCATTCAAAACTGCAATTAATTACCATTCGTTTTAGATAAATGCTCTATATTGGTGAAACCTAATTGAATATCATTTACCACCAACTGCTCTGGCATTTGGCAGTTGATGCAGAGCCATTTTGTGCCGGGTTTGATTTTTTCCACTATTTTCGGTTGGTGACATCCTAAGTGGTATGCGTCAGCACATATGGAACACACAGCCAAATAACCCTGAAAATTTAACTTTGTATTTTATTATTACAAAAAAAAAAAAACGCAAAAATATAAAATACACAATCACAATC
Source organism: Dorcus hopei (assembly GCA_033060865.1). Taxonomy (NCBI): domain Eukaryota; kingdom Metazoa; phylum Arthropoda; class Insecta; order Coleoptera; family Lucanidae; genus Dorcus; species Dorcus hopei. The sequence goes on from CM065424.1 coordinate 13,313,937, forward strand.
TGAAAAATTACTTTTTTTTTAAATTCAATCTAATATCTTTTTCATTCGAAGGAACTAAGGCAAGTAGTATAAATTTGTATGTTTTTATTGATTTGAACCACAGAATAACAAGATGCGCAACTCTTGTCATGCTTTGGTGGTATAATTGGGAGGGGCGTACGATTGGCCATAGACTGTTGATGAAAAAAAGTATTTTTTTCGAATTAATGAATAATCATACCGCTTCTTGAGTAAATTGGCTATCTTTCTTTCAGCTCATTGGTAATCATCACTGGTTACAAATCTGACATGCGCAATCAAAATTTGGTCGAGTTGCGCTTCTCGTTATTCTGTATCTAAACTTTTTCCCTTTTTTTAGCTCTGAAACATTCAATGGTATTCATGGTAAGTAATAAAGAGAACCTTCGATCTAATTCATGTGTTTTAATTCTATTCCTTGTGGTCATTAACAATTATAATTAATTTTTTGTTTTTTGTACTTTCTAACATGCATATTTCTTTTATTAGTGGCTCAGAATTGATGGACTTATTGAAAATAAATTTGATTATGATCTATTCCTAGAGTTTAACTTGATTGATAACTTTTTTAGTTACTGTATGACACAATAGGGGCATTCAATGGATCAATCGATTTATGATTGCATACGGTTTAGCGTTCAACGCATCTGAATCGATTCAACATCGATCGTGAAATTGTCCATCATAAAAATTTTACGATTCAACTGTGATTAAACATGGCGTTGCAGTTTGTGTCATGTGTGCGAGTTGTTTACAACAGTGTATTGTTTATTTCAGGGATTTATTTGAGAAATAACTTAACCATGTTGCTAATATATTGTCATACTGTTATTGTCGAAAAGTTAAATACCAAATATAGAAAATAGGGTTATATCGGTCACGCCACCGTTCAGTGTTTTCATGAATCGATTTAAATCGATTCAATCTGATTGCAATAAATCGATTTGTTTGTTGAATGCCCCCTATTGTTCTCAATTTTCATTTGTGTGGCAAACTCAAAATTTCCATCCAGAGAAACAGTAAATGAAAATCAGAACAACTCAGTGTAAATTGTATTATTTTTATCTATTTAATTTAAAAGATTTGGAATATTAATAACAAATCAAAAAAATTACAAAACGACATAAATAACGGTGGCCCGTATTCTCATCCCATGATCAATTTAATAACGTGTATATTTCCCATGTCGACGCTCGTCCGTCACTCTCTTACACATTAAATTGAGATAAAGCTATATTATTTCATGTTTATTTTAACCACGACCTTAATTAAATACGAGTTTAATCACAAGATCAGGAATATCACGATACGGGTTAATGACGTATTCGCTAGCGTTAACGATCGCTACGCCGCGCTGCTGAACTATTCAAGGCAGAGTTTAAAAGTCAGGTGACAGCACCACGAGAGCTAGTTTAAAAACAAAAATATGCGAAAATCTTTTTGCTAGTGTTAAATATCCCATCACGTGTTACACTTACTTTACCATGTGCATATAATTGCCACTAATCTTAATAACAGCGATTGCAGCGCCACAGAATGGGGATGGCGAAAGCGAATAGATCTAATGCAGTGGTGGCAACTATTTTTTGTTAAATTTCAATCAATTTATTTACATCAATGCAATATAAGATAATTAATATGGCTGAAAAGAGATTTAAAAAATCCTATTTAATATCTCACACAAGGGATTTTCCATAAAAAAATGACGCAATCGTCGTTGCGCTTTTGTTTTGGTATGTTGAGTGAAAATTATATGGGCGAATAGTTGGTAGAAAGAAAAATCTGTAAATAAAATCTGTACAACTGTATAAAATTAATACATATTTAAAGCATTACGAAGAATATCCTACACTTTTGTCCTACCTGTATATTATATACGTATAAATATTTAGACGTTTATATTTTTATACATTTTTTCAACTGTCTTCCGAAATGTCCGCTTGGTCGGTTGGTAGCACTGATTTTTGGTCCAATTTAGAAATGGGCTAGGCAATGATCCCGGAGCATTGAAAGTACCCATACGGGTGCATTCACCAGGAATAATTAACAGTCCCCCTGTATGTAGGGTGACTGTTAATTATACCGACAAAATGAAACCACGGTAAGAAGCGATGTCCGAGAGTATGGGAAGAATGTTCTTCTTTAGTTTTCGAGAAATAATTAATCAAAAATTAGCCCCAAAATGACTATGTGCCCCTGGTTAAAAAGTCGAGAAGCAGATGAACGAAATAAATGCTGTCGTAAAAGTTTTTTTTATAGTTTTATGATACCGCAGCGTGACTTCATGAACTTGACCTTTAAGTGGAATTTCACAACTCCGTTTTTAGGTCAACGCCCGCCGTGAATACGAACTCGAAAATATTTACTTGACAAATAATGCATGCAGCAAATTACCTGAAAGAGATTATTCCACGCAAAGACTAACAACACTTTGAACACCTGATAAAGAAATAAATCAGTAAACTCATTCGTAATCTGATTCGAATATTAATTATTATAATTTCGTTTTGTGTGTGAGGAATTATTAACACAAATCTTTTAAAACTTTAACAAATTCCAACGTTTACAATTCATATCCTATGTTTTTGGCGCACTAGTTGTAAATCGTCCCTCGTTCTACCGTACACATTCTTTTCACTTTGAATTTAATCCTTAATTAATGAACTATTCCTTAGAATTTTTTAAACGTAACTCGTAATCTATTACATTCATTCAGTATGCGATTTAATTAGAAACTGCACGCATGTCACCAACAGCTGTTCGTAATAAAGTTTTTTGAGTTGGCGATGAACTTCAGGTCTAATAAATCGTTTCACATTTTCGGAGGAAACCGATCCGTTTAAGCGATATATTTTAAATGTAATCAAGTAATAATTCTTTTGTGGCATTAATTATTTATTACCAATTAGTATTACGCATAATAGGTACTAGCGACGCCACGTTTAAAACAACAGATTATATCCTAATAATTTTATTGTCGGGCCGTGCTATTGACCCCTGTGATGACCAGATTTTTTTTTGTGGACGAACCGACTGGTACATTCCGCTCTAGTAAATAATCCGGACAATTATTTGAGAATTTATTATTCGTATTTCATACGCAATTTTAGAAATTACTAATAATTACGTCGCATAAAAGAAACTTCCTTTCCTAGCTGTTAAAGGAGTAATAAAATCAATTGAGATGTGTCAACGTCGCATTGTGTGCAAGCGAGAGTCAATAAAAAAACTTTTGTTGTCCCTATTATACTGCCGCATTTATAGCATGTGGCCGCTGTATTTCATACGCAGTGCCAGGGCTTGATTTTGGAGTAATTTTTAAATTAATTATAAACTGTTCACAAGAACTTTTTAAACATTTTTTCCATAATCTGACATCGATTCTCTTATGCGTTTTTTTTGTCGGTACAATTGTCATTCACCCTATATATGAAAACTCCGGGTGCATTCAAAAATTTAAATTTCCCACTTAAACCGGACAAAACATAACCTTTTCTTGTTTTATTGTTTACAGATGGTCAACCGGTTTAGAGATTTACACGCTTCACATTCACAGTGTGTGGTGAATAGTTACATTTAAGTTTAAGCCAAAGCTTTATAGCTAAAATCTGAACAAAATATTGAGTAAGTTTGCTTTCGTGAATAAAAATCTTTTTTTACTCTTAAAGTGCGTCCACACTAGAACATTTTAAAGCGAACAAACAAAATGAGCAGAACGAACCGCACACGCAGAGCAGAATAGTCTGAACAAGTGCTCGTGGCGTTCGACATATTCGCCGAATTCTTTCTTTTTCTATTACACTGAAATATATATTTCCGTCCTCTTAATTGTTCGGCGAATAATAAATCCTTTTGAGCAATTCCGATTTACCGACAAGCTTCGGAAAACATTTGGCGCCTTTGGTTCGGTTCGGAGACACGTCCACACGAATTCTGCTTTGCGCGTTCTGTTCGTTCTGTTCAAGTCTGGACGCAGCTTTATATTCAGGTTTAATTCAGCATGTCTATAGGCGCCATGCATATCTCTGCGTTCAGCGCCGCCTGGTGGTCATTTATGAAATAGTGTTATGAAAACGTTTCTTGAGATTAACTCATTGCATGGGAATAAATCACTTTTATGACAGTTGGTATTGGTGGCGCCGTCCTCGCATGTGCATGGTGCCGCGCAAAATGTGTTATATTTGGTATTATTTTGAAGCATTTTTATTTCCTGTATGAATTTAGGCAAATTGGCAATGCACCGGGTGCATCATTCCACCGGTACAAACGATTGTCCCAGGTGGAAACCCATCTCTAGTCCAATTTAGTGGCTAAATTTTATGGAGAAACCCATTTCCACCGACTTTTTTTTAATTTTTATACACTGTGATCAACAATGATTGAAGGTTTGCATCTGAAATAGTTCCGAAATATTAGGCCTGTTCCAACAACAGCCTCTGACTAGTCCGAAACTGTCAGAAGCATGCGCCGATCAAAGTTTCACATTTAACGCAGCTCTTGAAAACGGTGATTAATTCGACGGGCTAATATATTTGACAGTCCGGAATTGTGTTGGAACAAAGCTATTATTAATCTTTCATTCCGCAACAGCTATTTTACTATCTACTTACAATATTTTCTATACAACGCCGCGCCGTGCGGACAATAGAAAAATATTGTAGAGCGGCACATTCCAATTATTATTGATCACGGTGTATTATAATTGTAAAAAATATATTTAAAAACCCATTTCTCGCGATTCTCTTATAAAAATTGAGAATGTGTTGTTTGGTGCGACATTTTTTTATATTGTAATCGTAAAAAATTGATTGTTTCATTACAAAAGTTAGTGAAGTTGAACGCCTTAAGCTACCTACTCAGTTAAGCGGATAGCGTTTTGCGGCTCTCGTGCATCATTTGTGATTGGTTATAATTTTGAATGAGCCAATCACAAATGCTGAACCGCAAGGCGCCATCTGGTTAACTGAGCAGGTAGCTTTAAATTGTAGGTGCATTCGCCATTATGCTTGGGGCACGCTCTGAGCAGAAGTGTGAGGGAGAGCGAATGAGTTTCAGTGCATGTAAGAGTGAGACAAAGGAACACTCCCAGCGCTCCAGGCGTTTTGTCGAATGCACTGTAATAGCGTTTTCGGTTGCACTATATTAATATGCACTGAGTGCGCGCTCAGAATAATTTCATCTTGCTTTAACCTCATCTAATAAAACGAGATGAAAATATTTTGAGTGTACAGTTGCAATCATAATTCATGACGCTCAAAGAAAGCTTACAGAACAACGTACCCATCCCCTTTACAACTATGAACGTCGAATATAATCAAATTTTACTTCTTAAAAGTGAATCTGGGATATCGTACATTATTTTTTGCTTGGAAACTGCAAATAAAATGTCCATGATGAGTTTTTCTGTAAAGGTTATGTCATGAATTATGATCGCGACTGTACATCCAATCGAAAACGCTATCCCATAAGTTATCATAATTGACATTTTTTTCTTGTTCAGCAAATAGCACTTGAATTGTCTGTGATTGAATCACTGAAAGCCACCTTGTGAACTGCACTAAAATTAGAAACAATATTCACAAGCCATTTACAGGTTTGACAAGTACAAAAGTTTAACAATTATTCCAGTGCAGTAAATAGGTATTTCCCTGAGAAAAAGGAAATGCTGAAGAAAGTAAGTAGTGCTGCATTTGCATTTGCACTACTCAACCTAAAACTGCACTCCGTTAATTCAAAGTCGTATGTAGAATTATAAAACGATGCTGAGAATGATTAATATAATTTAATTTATAAGATCATATTTGTAATTTAAACTCTAATTTTGATCTGGCAACGTTGGTCTTTGCTCAAAATGCCTTTTGAATATTTCAACAAATTTTTGCACTCTGTATTTTTCATTAGTTCATTTGTTTATACATTTATTTCTCTAATGAAACAATGTATGTCTTACCATTGTGCTGTAAATGCATGATTTGTTTGTCGCTTAATTGAATAATTAACCGGTACTTACTGCATCAGAAGTTTCGTAACATATCACACAAGTTTTACAATGGGGACACTGCCATGTATTATCGGGGTACATCCTCAACATCATGTCATCACCATTTAAACAACTGAAATGAGCTAAGAAAAGCAAATGTGAAAGAGCTGTGATTACAGGTAAGGTTGGGTACTTACCTTTGTTGCTGCATTCTCTGCAGGATATCATGCGATCGTTTGGTCCCTTTTTATTTTGTAAGTGACAGACAGAGCAGACGCCCCCATGGTCCCTGTGCCCGGTGCTGGACGAGCGCGATTCTGGTCTTGAATCATTATCGCTGAGCTTGGCCAGCTGTTTCTCGATCGTGGACTTATTTAGTGAACCGACCGGTCGACCCCTTTTTTTTGGAATGTTGTTATCTGAAGGATCAAACACCTTCTTGGCCCTCTGAAAATTCAAATTTAATTAAAAAAAGAAGCTAAATTTATGTGAGGTAGCAGTGGTGAGTACCATGTTTTTTTTCATAGTGCGTTACGTTTAACGTTACGTTACGCTACTTGACATTTACAAAAATAAATATGTTACCTTACGCCTTCCGCCAACGCGAAGATTTCCATTGTCGTTCCTTTTTTCACCCAGCGTGAAGCTCTCGGCGTATCTTTCTTTCTTGAATCCGGGTTTTGGGCCGGGTTTCTTTTTCGCTGCTTTGATTTCGCCGACGATGGCGTCACGCGATTCCCTCGATAGTTCGTCTATCTTAATAACGTTATTGCTACTTTCGATTATCGTTGTTGTTGTAGTTGTTGTGGTAGTTGTGTGGAACTTTTGAACGTCGTTTCGGACCGGCCCGACGAGAAAGTTGCCGTTTTCCATCTTTATCAAACTGCCACTTTCCACTTCTTTGTCCAGCAAAATGCTCACGTACTTCTTCGTATACCTTACGCTATCTTTCGAGAGTATGTTTTTGATTAGCTCCGGCCCTGGTACGCCTACTTCTAAGAAATCGGGTTCTTGTAGAACTAATTCAGCGATCGCGCTCGTAAGGAGCCCCGTGAACTTCCTGTTGGCTTTGTTGTTCAGGCCAATTATATCACCTTGACTGTCGCGCTTCAAATGCGAGAATTTTTTCGCCGCATTACGATAGCTTATGTTTCCCTTGTATTCAACTTTTAATACAACGCCATTTTCTACACACTTTTCCAGTGCGATTTTCGCGTCGTTGAAATTGATCGAATGCCGTCGCGTTAACGAATTAAATATTCGATCAGCGTCAGGTCTCGCTTTACGACGCCGGAGCTGGTCAATCGCCTCAAGAATGTAATCCTGGTACTTTATTTCACTCATTTAAGTGGCCGAGCGTCCGATTTCGGAACGAATTTATCTGAAAAAATCAGATTAAACACATCACACACACCGTGCAAATGTGAAACGAGATGCGTGAAACTGTGGCGGCGAACCACGCGCGTTAATTTTACACTCTATAATCAAAACCTGTTCCGATATAGTACGTAAATAATATTCGCGCGAACACAGCAGACTTTTACGGATCCGCAATTACTTTATCTAATAACTATTTCCGACCTGTTCGCATGCAATCTAATTTATAACATAGGAAACGCACGGCTTACAGAAGCGCTATAGGCATGACTAAAACTGCCTTATTAATTTTACTTGCCTCGCAGATATCTTCTGCCGGCCTCGCATTTTCCTCACGGGTACGCTACTCCGATTCCGTTCGATTTTATTCCGGCTACTCAATGCACGCATTAAGTATAAAATGACTATAGCACGCAATTATAAACAGAACATCACTTACCGGCAGCTGAGTTGAGTTTGTGCGAGTTGTTCGGTTGCGACAGGGTGGCTATAATCGCGATCTACGCATGCTCAAATTATAGACGCATATTTTAAAATGTTCTGGGATTCATTCGGCACGCCGGAATTATTTTGCGGCGCCTCCCATAGATAAAAATGTTGGAAAATTAAAAAATCCCACCTAACCCGCAGGCGAAACACGCTCGTAACCATAGATATTTAAAATGCAACGTTGCCTCATCGTAAGTTTATATGACGCGGATTTTAACGAAGGAAAAACAATTGGGCCGGACCAATAAGAATCCCATTGCTTCTACCGGGCATAAAAGTCGTAATGCAATCGTTAATTTTTTATTTTTTACTATCAATTAACGCCAGACGCATGTAAATTAAGACGTTTGTCTCATCTTTTATCATTCTTAAAACTGTATTTCCACTTTTTGACGTTTCAAATGTCAAAGTGACATTTCATTTAACCTATAGCACACAACGAGATGAACAAATTTAGAGTCGAATTTTGAAGAAAAAAATTGAATCGACGTTATGACTGACAATATCGACGTATTCTCTGCAACTGAAGAAATTTGAGATATGTTTTCGCGTTGAATGCAATTCATAGAATAGTTTGAACCGTATTAGCTTCTGATATCACGATTTGAAATAGGCGCGAAAACGCAATGTTTTGAACATATCTATCAATTGCTGCGTTTTATTGTGCACTACCGGTGGCAAAAGTATACGCCAGTAGATGCGTTACAATAAAACGGTAATAGTTATGCTTTAACCTTCAGCTGTCAAAGTGGTACTATTTCGTCTTGATTTAACGGAATAATGGAAAACGGTGAAATACCGTTTACGATAATAGCTTGATTTTTACAACAGCAAAGAGTCATTGAAGACGAATTGATGGATTCAAATTGAAATGACATATCCCCACCCTCTCTACCGTGTTCTACCGTCTTGAACGACGGTAGAGAAAGTTGCCACCAGTGGACACCAGCAGCACAATAAAACGACGTTTTACTTCTACCGGCTGACGCGAACGTTGCAATAAAACGCACCTAATAGGTTTTGTTTGTATTGCTGGGAGTTACTGTAAAAGCTATCATACATATATAGTTTTCAGTCAAATTCGTTTATCTCGTGCTGAAAAAACTTCGAATTTGACTGAAAACTACACATGATGGCTTTTAGAGTACCTAACTCGGAGCAATACAAACAAACAAACCTAATGTCAGCTGTTATTTGCACTACATAAAACATGGTATATAAAACTTTTCTTCAAATTAAATTGTAAACGTTGCATTCTTAATAAGATTGTTTTCCATGCACTGAAGAAACGGATGTTGAGAGGAAAATAACAGACGCCAGGCCTCCACTACCAATACGATTTCTTTTCTTTTCTTTCCTTCTATTTGCTTTGCGCAGCAATGCTGCTTGTCTTACGGCCGTAAGCCATTCCAGACAATTACGAAGTATGTTTAAGCTGGGTCTTAACCTTTAAACAGCACAAACATCCATGGCTAATGGCAGGATTCGAACCTGCGCCGCCGAGCGACACGACTTTACAAAGTCGGCTAGGCTACCGCTAAGCCACTCGGCGACCCACCAATACGATTTAAAAATATCTGTGAAAATATCATCACCAGTGTTGCCAACCGTAGTGATTTGTCGCTGCAATGGCGACATTTTTAATCCCCTGGCAACGTAGCGGCGCCTGTTGCGAAATGAACCAAAAGTGGCGACTTTTTACGAATCTCACGGTGGACACACTGTATTATAAAGATTTTTTTATAAATAAAAAAAATAAATTAAAAAAACCTAAAAAATCATTAAAAATACATAAAGTTAAAAAAACACAAACAAAAGGCGGTATTTTACATCGCAGATTAGTAGATTATAATAAATTTTAAAAAAATTGGAATAGTGGCAAAAGCAAAATACATATGTAATAAAAATTCAAAAATAATCAAATTAAAAAAATAACAATAAAAACAAAAAACAATGTATTTTATAAACAATTTAATACATTAAACATTTTTTTTATAAAAAAAACTATAAAAAAGCAAAGAAAATGAGAGCAGAATTTTTTAAAAATATGAATAATTAAAACCAAATAAAAAACAAAAGACACAATTTACAGCACAGTTCAGTAGATTAATAAATTAAAAAGATACTGGAAGAAAAGGTGACAGAACAAAGAAAACAAATGAATAAGACTTAAAAAAATATATAACAATACTTATTTAAAAAAAATAAAAACAAAAACACAACAAAAAATTCAGTAGATTCATAAATTAAAACAAACGAAAAAAAAACTTTCCGACATGTTTCAACAGATGGAGCTGTTGAATATCTTATAACAACGCAGTCATTTTCTTGTAACTGTCCATAAATAACTGTCAGTTGAAATTCAATGAATGTTGGTTTTTCAATATAACCCGACAATAAGCAGTGAACCCCCCTCATAGAAACAAATAAAAAGAAGACTATCGGCAAGTTTCAACAGATGGCGTTATACAGGTTGCCCATTTAAGTCGTAACTTCTGAATATTTTAGAAAAGGCAACCAATCAATCAACACAGAACTTCGCGTTTCCATAATGTACTAAGACCACGAAAGTAGAATGGGTTCAATTTCAATAAATGTATTTGTTTCTAAATTTTATTTAATGTGAAATGCATTAAATATTTAGACACAAATATATTTTTATTTTTAAAGAAATTGTTAAAAACCGTTATTTGTGAGTTTTTTTAATTCAAAGTTAAGTAGCGACTTTTTTAAGTTTTAACAGTGAAATCAGCGACTTTTGTTTCTAATTGCAGCGACATTTCACCCCGAGCAGTTGGCAACACTGATCATCACAGAACACAACCAGAACCAGAACGTTTCAAAACAGAATGAATGCGGTTTAAGACATTCGTCATTTGACGTCATCGTTTCAACGCGAAAATTTAAATGTTTTGAAACACTCGAAACTGCTTCAAACTGCTGCATCGCAAAAATATGGCTTTAATTTTCTATTAAAAAACAGAACTATTGTAAATTTATTTTTGGGTTAAGTCATGGGAGTTGTCAAAATACGGATTAGATTACGTTGGTCAAATCCAGGGTTGCCAAATATCTTGTGCTGCTTTCCCCAAATAAAATATTAAAAACAAGAATTAAAAAAAAGTACTCCAAATAAATCTTGTATTTATTATTTATTGTCGTACCAAATTTCTTGTGTTTATTCGAATTTTTATTTGATTTCGATTATAAGGATTGTCTATAAGAAAATAAAAAATTGAAATTTAGAGTCTGTCCGCTCTAACCTAAAAAATCTCCAATTTTATTCCTCAGTGGAAAAAAATCGCCTAAAAATACAGGGAAATTCCTCAATCAGCCAATTCTGGTCAAATTAGGTAAGTACAATATGTATAGTCGTCCAAGTTTTGTATCGGTTTTATGATCTTGCTATAAAAAATGCTTCAAAGAGACCGGTACTGCGGTGTCTGTGTCGCCTCTTTGTCTTTTTTTATAGCAAGACCATAAAACCGCTACCAAACTGGGACGACCTTAGACTAGTGCTTAAGGAAGACTTCCGAAGCACGCGGCAGACGGCAGTCGGCAACTGCTTTTGTCGCGGCAGCAGACGACACTACTTTGCACTATTGTTTTAAATGAATGTACTTCTAAGGCCGGACGACATTAGTCACGCAAGGTTATGAAGTGCATCCATTTAAAATAATAGTGCAAAGTAGTGTCGTCTGCTGCCGCGACAAAAGTAGTTGCCGCCTGCTGCTGCCGTCTGCCGCGTGTCGCGTGCTTCGGAAGTCTACCTTTAAAAGTATCCGAAAGAAGAGCAATAAAATCGTTCGAATTTGACCCTTATGGTAAACTTCCCCAGTGCCAGTCGATCACCTCGATTATCAGGATACTTTTAAGCACGAGTATACACATAAAAGATTTTCATAATTCCACATTAAAGAATTATAGTGATTCCTAAGCTGAAATTCCCGCGACTCTACTACATACAGGGTGAGTTCGCGTTTACGCTCAGATCGATCGGAGTGTTTGTTTTTCTCACTCTTACATGCAGTGAAACGCAGTCGCTCTCTCTCACACTTTTGATCAGAGCGCTCGGTGAGCATAAACACGAACTCACCAATAATTGCAACTTCTAAAGATGCGTCACTTGTAGCTTGTAGCCGAAATCATAACAAAAAATTTTTCTTTACACAGCGTGACCAAGCAGTTTGGAAAGTCCCGGAAAATATCTGAAAAGAAAAACAAAAGAGTAAGATACGAAATCATTCTAAACTAACGAGATTCGATTAATGTAAATAGTAGACCCGTTCCTACAACAACCTCTGACTAGTCCGATTAGTCCGAAACTGTCAGAAGCATGCACCGATCAAAGTTTCACATTTAACGCAGCTCTTGAAAGCAGTAAATAATTCGACGGGCAAATATATTTGACAGTTTCAAACTAGTCCGGAACTGTGTAGGGACAAAGCTAGTATATTTATCTGTAAAATGATACGCGTTTCCGCAACAGTACTTGATTTGACCATCTAGTCGCATGAGCTGTATAGATTACTTAAACGTGAGGGTGTCGGCAACACTGCTGGTGGCAACAGTGTTGCTAACTTTTCAATGAACTTTCCCCCTACTTGAAAATTCTTTAAATTGGTATCAAATGCCCCTAATTATCTTTTCCAAAACCTACTTTAGAAACCAAATTCAAGACTGAGGAAAGACTTAAAAAGAGAAATGAGTTTATACAAAAAAAGTTGATTGTTATAAAACACAAAAATTTTGAAATTATATTTTTATTACAGTCAACTGGTTCGCTCATCAGCTGTCAAACGCTCAGGTAATGACAGCAAGACAGCCAACCAGCATTTCAAAACGATTAAAAATGAATTATTTCTTGTTTGTATGGGGCACAGGATTGTATTAATAATTTCGATTTCATTTCCCCCTTACAAATAATCCTAAAAAATATTTCTCCCTAAAAAAAACCCTTTCATAAAAATTTACCCCTAAATTTAGGGGGAAATCCCTAAGTTGGCAACACTGGTTGGCAATGGACTACCACATGGACTACCATGGACTACGTAAGTGAGACGAATTTGGAGTGAGGAACTTTTTCAAACAAATGAAAACATACGGATTTGACATTTTTTTCATTCCCACGTAACAATAAAATAAAGCAAGAATGGATTGACTTGATCACGTTAAAAATCTAATTAGAATGAATTAGGTATGATTTTTAATCTGTGATTTTTAACTCATTTTAGAGGCGCTTTCGTTTCTAACGGATCACAGGAACATAACGCGTTTGGATCAGCGAATCGTGTTCTTTTGTGTAAATGATTCATCCCCTCTACTAATAGTTTAGGATCATGATTCGATTTTCGGAAACATAAAATCTTTAGCTGCTTTCTTTCGTTTGATCCAAACGCAACATAACAGGTTTAGATTCAAAGATAGATGCTCTCTTGCAAATGGATCTTCATGAAATTCCGATAGGTAATCTCATTTCCCCTTTCAATCTTCCAATTTTACGATCCGTTTGGATTGAAATGATTCAGATCCAAGGGCCCTATTCTCAACTCATTCGAAAAGATTCGCATGCGAAAATGACGTCAAAATGATGTAGACTCTCGTACAAAACTATACAAATCGTTCGGAAATTATGTCATTTTGACGTCATTTTCGCATACGAATATTTTCGAATGTGTTGAGAATAGGGCCCAAGAGCGGATAACGAAAAATTACTCGAATCACGATTCAAACTTTTCAGCGAAAGAAAGCAGCTCTAAGGCGTTTTCGTTTCTGACGGATCACAGGAACATAACGCGTTTGGATCAGCGAATCGTGTTCTTTTCTGAAAATGATTCATCTCCTCCACTAGGGAAATCTAACCTCAAATATAACTTCGTCTTGACAGTTTACGAAAGAATGTTCCAAACACGTTTCAAAGGAGTGTTCTTTTGTAACAAGAATAAACGAATCATGATTCTCTAAATATGTTCAGATCGGATCAGATCATTTCAGCAACGAAAGCGCCCTTTATGTTTTGCTTGTTCGGATCAGGATTAGACGGAAATCTAACCTCACATATAATTTCGTTTCGACAGTTTACGAAGGAATGTTCCAAACACGTTTCAAAGGAGCGTTAAGAATCGTAGTCATATGCTTCGATGTTTACTGTTTACCCTAGCAACCGTTGCTATTTGGAAAAGTTTTGACATTATGCTGTCTATTTTAAGGTAAAAGTAAAAATGGCGAAAATTTTAAATACGAAGCAAAAGCAAAGATAAAATAAAAATAACTGAAGTGAAATTATTTAATATATAATCAAAGTGCCTATTAAATATGCACTTTCCACAAGCGCAAGCGTAGCGCAGCCGAACACTGTAAATAACCGTAGTGGAACAGGGAATCCCTTACTGTTACAATAAGCCAAACCTGTAGAATCCTACAGTTACTTGTATATTTTTAAAAAGTCTATCTCTATCCTATATCATATTTCATGCTTTTATTAATTTTATCACTGCTATAGGGACCGTGCACATGCCTGCGTTCAGCGACGCCTGGCGGTGATTTATGCATTAGTGGTATGAAAACATTGTTTTTAGGTTAATACACATGTGACACGTTGAAGCGACGTTATTAACGTCACTCTGTAATTTTTAATTTTGCAAATACAATGGATGTTGAAATATATTTTAAAATCTTATTTATGTAAGTGGACGACCAGCTGGTAGTGGCCGGCCATCAGGCGCAGTCATCCTATGCATAACTTCAATAGCCAAACGAAAATTTTGGTATTTGCAGAAGAAATTTTGCATGGCATTGATGGTCAATAAAATTTTTGGTTGTGCGCAGATTTGTTGTTATTTCTTGTAATTGTATTAAAAATATTTAGGGCTTTTTCTAAATTTACTCAAATCTTGGAACAAGTTTTATTGTTTGATGATCAGTACAATTTCTAAATATGCAAAATTTATGCAAATCCTGCGTAGTGTCACTAATAGATGTGAAAATATATTACAAATTGAATTCTATTGTTTATGAGCACAGTATTTCAAAAAACACAGAAGATCGGCAGTTGATTATTGTTGGACATGGGCGTTTTCCGTTGTTTCTAAATTTTTCCTTTCAAACACAGTGGATTTTAAATGCATGACCTCCGTACACAAATTTATGGAAATTTGCCTAACTGGAACGTATTCTTCACTCTTTTTTGCTCTTTTACACCTATTTGTATAAATAAAATGGATAACGAGAGTGACATAGAATTAATGTAAAAGTGCTATAAATTAAACAAAAATCTGAGTACAAACCTCAATTTAAGAAACATCACTAATATAATCAGTCTTTTAATACAATTAACAAAGTATTCCAGTTAAATAGTATAAAACATGTTCCACATGCATTTGACATGAAATCGGTCTGATGATCGGTTGGGGTTATTGTTTATATTGACTTCTTCACATGAAACGCATACCATCAGTATCCTGACCGTAAATGTATTCACAATACCAAGACTAACCATCCGTTAATCATCAACCACATTTGAAACTGGCCTACATTTGTTGACTTGCTTTCCGACTTCTCATGAAATTCTTCAAACTTTCATTTCATCTGAGTCTCCTGCACATTTTTCGAATAGAGTACGTTGTACTTAATGACTAATCGATATTGAAATCTATGAATCACTTTCAAAACAGAATACAAACTTAAATGTTTCAATCCATATATATTTTCTTGCTACTGTCTGGATAATTGTAAAGTTTAACATTCTTCCTGTTACTATAACTCTTATGACAATTTACAGTTGTAGTACATAATAACTATTTGATCTTCTGGTATGAAATTAATTACAAAATTCAAGTTCAAATGCACACTGGGCGTTTGAAATGACAGATGTACTTTTGAACTGTCATCATACTGTCACTCGTGTTTTCATACCACTTATGCAAAATATGGCCATTGGTGGCGCTGTCATCGCATGTGCACGATCCCTATATTCTAATAAGCCTCTGTGTCATACCAACCAGATTTGTATTTTGTTTTTATAATTATTCCTCAGTTGGTTTCCTTCTATTATAGATATTGATTTTAATTACTAATTCATTATTTCTTATGTGCAAGTGATCGAGAAAATTAATTTCAATTGACTTTCACACATTTCATTTATGAAATTTGAAATTTATTGAGTTGAGTGAGTTGAGGTTGGCTGCCATGTATTACCATGGCAACTGTATAAACAATTGGAACTGTCAAGCTTTTCTAACCCAAGTTGCGCTGTGTTTTCCTTGAAATTTATAAACAAGTAAGTAGTCAAAACTAATAATGCCTTATGTAACGATTTTACTTTAAAATCATACAAAATTTAAATTAACGAAATATCTATTCTTAATTATGCCATAACGTATACCTAATTATAAACTAATTGCATTGTTTGTTTCAATAAATACAAACTTAAAAATTAAAAATTACACACAGTAAGAAGACAACATAAGTTGAGAAATGCCAGATATCAAGGGCTTGTCATCTTTAGAGCAGACGGTTATACTGCAAAAAAGAAAACGATTACACACATGTAAATTTGAGATGAGACCAAGTATTTACCTCTGGTTAATTTCAAGGGCATCTACTTTTACCGTAGACACATATAATCTGGGGGTTGTCAAAATCCTCCACGTTAATGGATTTATTAGTAAACTGTTGTATTGCCATTCGACTTCCACAGCTTTCAAATTTTTTATTCCATCAGCAGCAACAACGAATTGGTAAGTTACACCTGGTTCATGGTAACCTCCGCTGTTCAGAGGAACTTTGCTCGATCTAGGCCCCGAACCGTCCATGGTTTCATGCATTACAAACCATAATTGACCTATTTCTCCACCGTGGGTAATACTCTCTTCAGAATCTGATATTTTAACCTTGACTTTAAAGTGAGCCTCTAAAAGTTATGTGGTATTAAAGTTTTTCGATGAGTAACCTTTAAAGAAGTGACTTACTGCAATACGGCTTGGAATCTCCAGTCAACAAGTACTGGACTAAATTATCATTGGGTCTTATGATGTGTTTAGTGATGAATTTATCATACGTTGCCTTGCTATGAAAACCCATGGGTAAACAGTGTCTTCCGTTCGCACCGCATTTGAAGCAGTTGCCTTTTTTAAAGTCCTGCAATGATTTCGTCTTATTTTGAAAGTTAAATGGTAATTGTAACTTACTTCGAATGATGAGCATGAAATACTGAGGAAAGAGCAATCGGTTTTGATTATGCTTTCGATAAAAAATTCATAACTGCGTAAGTGATTGCATCCTAGAAATTTTTTTACGCCTAAAATACAGTAAAGTAATTAAGGATTTTTTTTGCAATTTGGTGTTTGATGACTACCTGAAAAGAAGCTTTTCTCTAGCGAAATATACTCGACGACACTCTGTGTGCACCCCGGTTGATCTGTGCCTCCGTTCGGATAATAATCGATGTGTCCTATCCTTTCAATAATTCCAAAACCGCCCCTAATGAAAGCGCTTGCATCGGTGTGTATGACGTCAACAAATTTTGCAGCGGAACGATCCAGTCTAACTGGTGGTTTGTTTTTCGCAAAGTGCGGCTCTGCAGGGTCTAACCCTGTAATTCTTCCCAGCTCGAGATTAAAAACCTGTAGGTAAAACCAACGTAAAATTAGTATATTAAAGAGTCTAAAGCTGTGCTTTACTTTTTTTAGGGTGTATCCGACGTAACCACAACAGTGCGCCCCTAAGGAATGCCCAATGCAATGAACGTGATTAAGGTGACCAATTTTTCTGCCCAGCTCTGAAAGAAGGTGGGCAGTTATGGACCCCACCAAGCGTATGTTGGCCACGGCTTGAGTGTATGGTGGACTTGAACCTCCCTCCCAGTTGATCACGATTATAGAACAGTTTTCTTTTGCAAGTAACGTGTTTTTCATTTCTTTCACCTAAAATGACTACGTAATGATTTTCGTTCGTCACAAAAAAAAAAAACTAGTAGTACCCATTGTTTATTGCCACTATCCATAAATCCATGGGATATCACATAGAGTGGTAGATAAGGGTCTATTCCGGAAGCTTCAATGATGTCATACTCGTTTAGGTCTATTAATACTGGTTTATCGGGGTGTTGTCTGTTGTAAAAAGGATAGCTTGGTTCTATCTACAACAAATTTTGAATTCTATTGTTTTTATTAACGTAATCGGGAGTAGAAATCATCATATAATCAATCACAAAGATAAAGAAATGAACTAAACAGTGAAAATCTACTCACAAACAGCACTATCAAAATAATTTCTGTTAGAATCTTCAATTTAGCTTGAAAATAAAACAAAAAATTAAAATATTGGGGAAAAATAATTAAAAGTGTGTATATTAAAGATTATAAGGGATCTTTGATCACATGGAGTTTATTTCAGAAAAAAATATTAATTTTTTAATTATTTTTTTAAAACTGTGTATAAGGGAAATGTTAAAGGTAAAATATAATTCAACTCGCCAATACTGTACCACTAAATATACAGTATGAGCATAAATGATTGAGGACAAGTTGAATTTCCCGCGTCTCTATCTAGTAATTTTTACTCTTTGTGTGTGGCCGTCCTGAGAAATTAATTTTTGTTCAGTGTCGCCTGTGTAAATTTTGCAGCCGGCTCCAAGAATTCATAAGACAAAATGGGGCGCATTTGCCTAATGTACCTGTCAATAGGCAAACTCGCCCCATTTTGTCATGTAATGTACCTGTCAATAGTTATTGCCGCTTCTTGTATTTAAAATAAACGAATTACTTGCCTATTTTTTTTTGTAACCTATGCATTTGACCAACTTAAGAAAAATATTGAAAGGCGGGAAATTCAACTTGTCCTCAAACATTTATGCTCATACTGTAGTTATGGTATGTTGAAAAAACAGAAATTATTTTTAAAAAAATTCTTTACCCAACAAGGAAGTTATAAAATCTTTCGTTTTGGATAAAAAGTATGTTTATTTTTGGTGATCAATTAAAAGCTTGCAGAAGTAAATATTTTTCACATAATGACGAATGCTAAGATAATTTTAGAACATAAGTCTTCACCAGACAGGATCTTCTTAAACTCTGATAATGACGCAAATCAAACAATAAAAACAAAAAACGTCACCTTGTTATTGCATATTTAATTGTGTAAATATTTTTCTTTCGTTACCGGAAACGATAAAAATGCGGGCCAATAGATTAAGCACTCTCAAGAAAAATCAATTACATAATTTATTGAATGAAAAAAGTACTTACTTTTGCGAGTTCTTGAGGAAAAACGGAGACCGGTCTGTGTTCCGACGTCCAGGGTGGAGATAACTGAAAACAACCGTAACTTCCGTAACACCTGGTGTCGTTTTGCATATCTGCTAAAAGAGAAAAAAACTCACTCCAACATTACAACAACTTTAAGAAGTAACTCACTCACCTAAACCGATTTCTAGAAAATAATTATTGTAGGAAGACATCGGGGGCTCCCTGTTTACATACTGATTCGCAACTAGCATCATCGTTTGCAAAAATACAGATCTGTTAGCTACCGCCATAATTTCGGTTCTCGCAAAAATGTTGAAATTGTCTTTGGTTTTAACTCGCCGGATGTATCTCGAAGAGAATGGGGAGAGACTGATGAAATTATTTATCAAAGTCCATAGGTCACATTCGTACAAGTACGTATTTACATGATCGGATAAGAACGCAAGAAAAATGCGAACTTCGTACGAAATATCTTTTCAGAAGATCCGCGTATCTCAAGTAATAAAAAATTCAAAACAATCTTTTTTCTGCAAGAAAAAAATCAGATTTATGTTCTAATTAATGTAGTATGTAATTGGTGTTTTCCAATTTGTGGTTTTGAATTTTTAGTGAAATACGTAAAGCTCAAAAGTTACTAACTTTTTATTTAATTTCCAAATGAATCTTGCAGTAGCTTCAAATTTTTTTCCCCGTGATTTGAATAAATTGAAGCGTGCAAGATAAAAGTGACCTTCATTTGCGATTCAAAATTCCATCTTTTTTCGATGCAAACAGTTGAGATTAGACAAAAACGATTTATTTTTCAGCAATTAAAACTTGTTTATTCGTCAAACGCCTCTATCTTGGTCACTAGAAATCGTAATCCTTTGGGAATCACACGCCGAAGGAGTCACCCCTTTAATGGACCTGATGATAACTTATCACCACTCAATTTAATTGTGTTATTTCTACCGAAATCATATTTTGAAATAAATTTGTTTTCTGTTATATTGTACATGTACACAAGAATTTTCTAAGAAATACATAACTGAATAGTCACGTTTAATATAAGGTCTGTTCATACAGCATTTTTGCTGATAGAGGCAATAAACAAATAAACCTATTCGTATGCGAATGAGTAACAAACCATTCATTCTCATTTAAAATCCATCCTAAAAATATGCGACTTTGCTTCCTCTTCGATTTTCTCGAAATTTATTCATTACACAGAAAAATTTACTAAGAAACTTTTCTTTCTTTTCCCGACATCTACCCGCATACCAAGTTTGATGCACCTTCAATAAAACACCCAGTTTATTCGCCCGTTGAATTAATCACCGATTTCAAGAGCTGTATTAAATGTGAAATTTGAATCGGCGCATGCTTCTGACAGTTTCGGACTAGTCAGAAGCCGCTGTACGAACAAAGCTATAAAATTCCATTTTATTAGCTGTTTTGGTGATAACTCATCACTTACGCCAAAGTGCTATCCAAAACACGGTCGGTGATACGATTTGGGGACTTTCCAAATAATTAAATGTATCGATTGCTTCATTGAAACCTTAAAAAAAGGCGGAAACAGAAAAGAAATGGCTATATTAAAGGACGCAAAAAGTTGTTTACTCTCAAAGCTAGCCATACACGTACAGGAAATCCTCAAGGAAAAAGCCTCCGGGATTTCCTTGGAGATTTCCTCTACCGAACCCTTGGCCACAGACGGAGAGACATGGCTGTTAAAATCCTCAAGGACGACTAAGCGTCCACCATACACGTGAGTCAAGAGGTCGCGAAAATCCGGGCTCAAGGCCAAAAGGAATTGAATTTCCTTCGGGATTTTTCGGCCTCTCGCACCCTCCGCGGCCTCAAGGAAACCGCCACATACGTAGAGGAATTCCTCAAGGCTTGGACTGTTCGGGCCAAACCTTGAGGAAATCTCGCTCGTGTATGGGGGCCTTTAGACACGTCTACTTCGCTATAATTTTGGCCTTAAAGCTGAATGCATTGAAAGAAATGCTTCCAAATTATGTGCATACGTTTTCAACGAACAGACGAAACATTATGCTGTGATATTACCCAAATTAATGAAAGTTTCGCACATACCATACCATCAAAGGAAGGAAATCCAATTAAAATCTCTTTAATTCATATCAAATTAATTATTTTACTACATCTACACGTACGTCACAAACAAAGTATCTGAAAATAAAATTATTATTAAAAACCAAATTCAAAGAAAGTAAACCAATTAAACTTACCAAAGGAAGATAAAAGTAAATTACGTTAAAAACAAATCAAGAAGTTCTGATCCAAATCATGTATTGAACAACAAAGAGGTGTTCCGGCGTACGAACGAAAGGTTCCTGAATATTTTGACCGACGACATCACCTTGGGCATTACATCTGATGCTCACCTCAAGTTGTGGATGGACGGCGCATGCAGATGAGGACGACAGATGCCAGGGACTGACGGTGTACGGATGAAGACGGCAGAAAGAGGGGACATCGGATTATTAAAAACTTTGAATCAACACCCGAAATTATAAATATTAGTTTGGGATGTCAAAATTATTCATGGGTTTATTTTTGGAATATCTGTTTAGGAAAAGTTTATATTATGTAAAGATTAGATAAATATTGAATACATACTTACAAATTGTTAATATATTAAGAAAAAACTGTATTATAACAAAATTTACACGACATTCTAAATTGACATTGATTAACGTCAGAATTAAAATTTGAAGTTTAATAAAAAGAGAGGAAATTAAAATCCGATTTGAAAAAGTTCGACATGTTGCCATAAAGACGGTTAACATGGAAAATCAATATTTATACGAGCCGTAATTAGCCGTATTTGGGACGAGTTTGAAAAGCAGGAAAAGCCACAGTAAGTAAAGAAAGTCTAAATTTCTATCATTATTGTCAGAAATTTTTAGAGAACTGTCAAAACATAACAGTTAAATTCAAGTCAATTAACGAATACTATCGTTTACGATTCGCGACAATCGTAAGCGAGGTATTTAAACCAATTGATGAAAATTTAAAGCCATATTGAAATTTATTCAAGGGATGTATCATATTACGATTCGCGACAATCGTAGTTGGGTCATCTAAACAGAGTAAATTTTAATATATACAAATTCTTGAAATTTCTAATTAACAGTAGATTGGATACGATTAGCAACAATCGTAATCGATTTATAAAAAGAATTAGAAATTACAATACATACATTTTTTAAAATTCTAAATCAATAAAACACTTTCTTAACTGTAAGAACTCACGATCTAAATAAAGCCTCACAAATAAAAGGAAGAATCCTATAAAAGGAAAATTTCAAAAAGAAAAGAAAGAATCAATATCATAGGAGTGCAATCACGTACTTTTCACTTAAGCTAAGACATGGTATTTCATGGCAAGAGTTGATAAACAATTTTTAAAATTACTCGGTGTTTATTATTCTGGATGTAGATCTTTTTTTCAAAGCGGATTATTTTGAAAATTACAGCACTTTTTTGTTCGTTGAAAATTATCACAAAATTATTAATTTTATAATTGATTATACAGGCTGTTTCATTGAAGGTGCATCAAACTTGGCATGCGGGTAGATGTCGGGAAAAGAAAGAAAAATTTCTTTGTAAATTTTCTGAGTAATGAATAAATTTCGAGAAAATCGAAGGGAAAGCAAAATCGCGTATTTTTAGGATGGACTTTAAATGAGAATGAATGGATGTCTACAACTGTAAAGACAATTGCTTCCATGGGAATAAACCAAAGATTCAATTTGAAATTAAAGTTATGAAAGTACCGGCCCTAAAACGAAAAACAAATGTCGGTTAAGAATTCCTCGTAAATAAAGTTTATTTACACAAGAAACGTGTATTTCATAAACATTTTTTGAAACCAGAATTTACAACATTTTAATTAGTAAATAACTTCGTAACCTCTTAATTATTATAACTTCGTTTTGTGTGTGACGAATTATTATTAACACAAACCTATTAAATTATTTATTTTATTATCCTGCTTTGACGAGGCAGCCAGTAAGCATAATTGATTTCGTTTTCTTTTCTTCTTCCGTTTGCAGCTAATAACCGAGTAATAATAAAACTAAATTGTCTGACGAAGCTGTCGAACGACTGCGAAACGTTAAGTGTATAGTGCGCGATTTAGTGTCTGCTTAAGAGATTTTGTGATACATATGTAATATTTATAATTAATTACAAACTGTTCCGCAGAATTTTTTCTACATTTTTTCGTAATCTGATCGCGATTTGATCAAAAATTGTACACATAACGCCGACGTTTAAAACAGCTTTTTTGTCTACGTGCAATACCGATCGGCGCGAGCGCGTGATCAGCTGGCTCGATTTTCAGATTGGTTAAATACTAATTACATATACCAATAAATGGACCGGAATTATTTACACAATTATTTGCGAATTTGTTATCCTTATTTCATACGCACTTCCAATTAAGTATAATTACGTCGTGTAAAAGAAACTTCGGTTTCCCAGCTGTTAAACGTTTTATAAAACCAATTGAAATGTGTGTCAAGGTCGCATTGTGTGCAGGCAAGAAGTCAATAAAATAATAATTATAAAATTTATAACCTTATTATACTGCCGCATTTATAGAACGTTTTCTGTAATCTGTGACATCGATTCTCTTATGCAATTGTACAATTGTTATTCATCGGATTCATCCTGTATGTTGGTGATATGGTCCTATGTTTGGTAACTTGACAAATTTCGTCTTTCTACCTCATTCAAGAGCCAGTGTAGAATATTCATTCTGTCACTTGTTATAGATTGAAAATACATGCAAAACACATAAGAAACAAGTGTTTCAGAATAAATATTCTATCATTAGGTGCGTTTTATTGCAACGTTCGCGTCAGCCGGTAGAAGTAAAACGTCGTTTTATTGTGCTGCTGGTGTCCACTGGTGGCAACTTTCTCTATCGTCTTTCAAGACGGTAGAACACGGTAGAGAGCGTGGGGATATGTCATTTCAATTTGAATCCATCAATTCGTCTTCAATGACTCTTTACTATTGTAAAAATCGAGCTATTATCGGAAACGGTATTTCACCGTTTTCCATTATTCCGTTAAATCAAGACGAAATAGTACCACTTTGACAGCTGAAGGTTAAAGCGTAACTATTACCGTTTTATTGTAACGCATCTACTGGCGTATACTTTTGCCACCGGTAGTGCACAATAAAACGCAGCTATTATCTCAAGAGTGAGAATATTTACTTTCTATTATTAAAAATGATTTCGGAATTATTACATGCACTAATGGTCGTGGAGAGAGTGTTTTTGACAATAAATTTAATTAAAACTAAACAGAGGAATAAGCTATAGGTACAGACACTATTATAGGTTTATTACATACTAAACGTCTCATAACCACGATATGCGTCGGTTAATGACCAATGATATTTATAAAGAATCATAACGTGAGTTCTACTGTAATAGATAGGATGTTTTTTTTAATTTCTTACATACCTTTTCTGTTTTTGTTTTCAATAAAATTATTAACTATTTTTTATCGTTTTATATATTTAATGTTATAACAAATAATGAGTGTTCAGTATACAATAATTTTCATTTTTTCTTACGATTGACTTTTGATAAATAAGAATTTATTTTTTAGAATAAAATAATTCTTTCAATTTTAGACCATATAAGCTTGAAATATACAAAATTTTATCTCCCCTCCTTTTAAAAAACCTTTGTACAAAATTTCTGAAATAAAATAAATAATTTTGAAAAACACAATCTACCACCATCTACCGCTATTTTATGTAAAGTTCTACGTCAAAACAAATTTTCACTTGGTAACACTGCTCCAACGCTAATTTCAAATTACTAATCAATAAAATGTAATTAAAATATGTATTATTTTATATAATAGATAAATTTGTGGCGACTATTTGATTATTTTTTTTGCAAAAAGGTAAGCTCCTCGGCGATAAGATAAAACAGAGTATTATTTGGATTTACCAACACGAAAAGCACCGTTATATTCTTATGGAATACAAATATAAAGAAAAAAGTGATAGTTGATAACGTATTGTTGTTAATATTGTTGTAAGTGTTAATTTAATTAGCCAATTTTTTTAAATGTAAAAATCTGCATCTGGTAAAAATTGTAGCATACCAATTACCAGTTAGGTTAAGTTCTCGGATAATGTAGGTAACTGTAATTCATTATCCGCCATGAAGGTGGTTAACAAGTAAAAAGTTAAACGGTCAATCAATAAATTGTTTTACTTTTGCAAATGACGTCATTGTTTTGTACCGTTTTGTTACAAACAATTTCAATTTGCGAACGAGCTGACCGAGTTTTGTGTTATCGAGTTTAGTTACTCTGGTTTGTTGTAAAATGCACTATAAGAGTAACGTCATGTAACCTTATTTACTCCCTGCAACGAACCTGCAACTGAAGCAATGCCCGAACAAAGCAACGATTATCGCGTGGTGGTGTTTGGAGCCGGAGGCGTCGGCAAAAGCTCGCTGGTGCTCCGGTTCGTAAAAGGCACCTTCCGAGAAAGTTACATACCCACCATCGAAGACACCTATCGACAAGTATGTCGATATGTTCCAAGTTTCATCTTTAAATGTAGTTTTTGTTTTCAGTTATTTATTGTTGCTCGATTTATTTCTCTTATTTGGTGTTTTTTTTCTGCTTGATGCTTTAGTCTGCCGGTAAGTATTTTAAGCCGCTTATTCGTTGGATATTTATTTCACAATTTTAAACCTGAGTACCACATTACATCATTTCTATCATGCAGGTAATCAGTTGTAACAAGAACATATGCACTCTGCAAATAACGGACACCACTGGATCTCATCAGTTTCCGGCCATGCAGAGGTTATCTATTAGCAAGGGCCATGCATTTATACTTGTGTATTCAGTGTCGAGTCGACAGAGTCTCGAAGAATTAAGGCCCATTTGGGAACTGATCCGTGAACTTAAAGGACCCGATCTTACCCAGATTCCTGTTATGTTGGTCGGGAATAAATGTGATGAGAGTGCAGAACTCAGAGAGGTATTTATTTTTATCTTTTTTTTTTTTTTTAATAGGAATAGTAAATTGCCATCTTATAAACTGTGTTTATACGGGCCACTGCACGCAAAACTGAACTAAGCTAAGCGAAACTAAGTTTTTTGAAAATTAGATCCAACGTAATCTTACGCAGACGAAGCAACCGAGCGAAGATAAACATTGTTTTATACCTTTGCTATTCTAATTTTGTTTCCTTTAGCTTTATTTCCATGTCCGCGTAAGATTACGTTGGATTTAATTTTTAAGAAACTTAGTTTTGCTTAGCTTAGCTTAGTTTCGCGTTCAGTGGCGCCTGCCTTAATAAAGGCAAAGTCCTTTATATGGCTGGTCACATTCTTAGTTCAGAGCCATTTTTCTGTTCCAAAGAGGGAGCCACGCTGGCCTGTTGCTATTTTCAGCGCATAATCTGGTAAAGGGAAATACTTTGGTATAAGAAAGCAACATAGTTATTTATGGTTTATTATTCGAATTCACATAAAAAGTGTAAAATTTGAATTTAAATCAAATATGAAATGCAACATTTAATATGGTAACTATGGCAACTATGCCTTCCTAGATTAATAAAGAACGAAGTTCTTATCTGGCTAATCGCGTCCTTAGTTTAGACTCATTGTTCTGTGCCAAAGAGGGAGCCACACTACAGGACATTTTGCTAACTTCAGGGAAGTGATTGTGAGCAAACTAGCGCATAATTTGTTAAAATGCAGCATTTTGGCATGATAAGAATGCAATATATTTATGATTTATTTTTTAAATTGTCATAAAATGTACAAAATTCGAATGAAAATGTAACATTAAACGCAGTAACTATGGCAATGGCGGAAGTTCAATTCAAAATTATGCAGAGGGAGCCACACTAACGAGAGTTTGTAGAGACTTTTCATAGAACCACAAGAACAGACTTTTATGAAATGCGACAGGCCAGATAAAGCACTGGTGCTTCATTAATTTAGGCGGCTGTGATAGCAATACATACACATCACTGAATGTTAATGAAGCTGGCCATGGTTACCGTTAGTAGTTTTGTAGTGTCTTTAATAGGGAGCGCTGAGGGGAGTACTCCATGGCATGCTTTCTCAGAACCGAATTTTAGGCGAATTGAAACGGCCATACATACACGTCAGTGAATGTTAATATAGCTGGCCATGATAGCAACAGGGGTAATTCCATGTAGAATAGTACAGATGGAGCCACACTAACAAAAACAGATTTTTTTCTAAATGTGACCCAACCTTTATTAATTTTGCTGGTTGTGTTTTATAGAAATTATTACATTTGATAGTTGCCTGGATATGATTATACAGTTAACTTGTATGTAAGTAATTTAATTAGTAATAATTGATAGGTTTCTACGTCTGAAGGACAAGCACAAGCAGCGAACTGGGGAATTAGTTTTATGGAAACGTCTGCGAAAACAAACCACAACGTGAAGCAATTATTTCAAGAATTACTCAATTTAGAGAAATCGCGTAACGTCAGTTTGCAGGTCGGTAACAAAACCACGAGTAGAGTGGCGAAAGATAAATGCGATCTGATGTAGAGACGTGAGCAGAGGAAACACTTCGCCGTAATTTTTAGTCGTAATTGCAAGCTGATCTCGAAGCGTTGAACCGGTAGCTACACAGAAATATTTAAGTTAGCTTGTAGTTGAAAATTAAAAAAAAAAAAAAAAACAAGAAAATGCAAATTAGGATTTTTGCAAATTCGAAAGTGACTAAAATACTTAACGCTGTTTCTGTGCCAAGGAATGGAGCAAAGAATTTTTTATTCATTGATGAGGTCTCGTCTGTTTTTTGTAATACAGTTGTTGAAAATATTTACAACGTGACTTGTTAACTTGCAAATAGGAGCGATATAAAATTATGTTATGATATTTTAATGTCAGTACGTTGAAAGCTAAGTAAGTAAAAGATGGTTTAATTTGCGAATTTTTTTGTATACCATTGTTGACTATTAAAAGTGCCCAACTCGAACCTTGTTACCATTTCGTGTTTTCGAGCTTCGTATATTGATATGTCTTTGCTTACTTAGCCCGAATTTTGTTCCCCTTTAAAAATCGACTGCATGTTATGCTGTAATACTTGCAGTATTATCTGTTTAGTAGTTTTAAACATTTTAACAAACAAGATGAAGCTTTGTGAGATTTTGTATTTACTTTATTCTTATATGTTTCAATCGCGACATCCTGCGATCACTTTTTGACTTAACATTGCATTATAAATGATTGAATTACAACTGTATACAACATTCTAGAGTGTGATATAGACATTAAACTAGCAGCAGCAGAAATGACTGGTGAATGGATTTTTTTAATTAAATTAAAATACTTAAAAATACGCAGGCTTTATTTCACACATTACATGAAAAAATTGACAATAAAGAAAGGGTCATTCATCACTGATGCATTTGTTGCTCTTATTGTTGAAAAAATTCTAAACGCAGAGGTGATTTGATCATAATCTAAATTTTCTAGATTTTTCATGAAAATGTATCGCAAAACTTCATCTTTTGTCTAGTGTGCCCTCACAGTAAACATTGTTACAACGCAGTCATAACCATCCACGTCATATTGTTAACGAAAAGCATTCCTGCTCTACAACACACATACATATATCACGACAGCATATCAGTACACGTAGTTTTCATATTTCATAGGATGTTAATGTTATATCGTAGATGATTCGTTTAAAACGATCGTTTTACACAGAGCAGTGCACTTTACTACAACCAAGAATTGGAATGTGTAACCAACACCGGGCGATGCAAAAGTCAATTGAGTTTGGTTTCATTCAAATTTGATCTTCGTTTTTATTATTATTTTTTTTAATCTCAATGATTTATGTTGTGACTATTGTTCCGTCCCACTAGAAACCCCAGTGCCTTAATTTATAATTGAAAAGTAACTTGTAGTGTCAAATGTTGCTTCCTTACATTCAAATCGTATCCGAAGAGAACCAAATTTGTTTGTACGTAGTCAGATCGGAAGTGGGAAATGGCAGCGAAATTCTAAGTAATTAAGTCTGGGAGCAACATCAAATATAAAATTTAGTTTAATTCATTTTATCATCGATAATATACAGGGTTACAATCAATTGAAGGACTTTTCTAGGGTTCTCGAAAAGTGTAAGTGAAGTTAGAGCTGGTTATTAAATTGCAATTTCAGATCTTCTGAAAGTATGTTATAGACAATAAAGTATTGAATCCCGTCACTTACAGTTTATGTGATCCCATAGTGACTCTGTCCATTGTTGGTTTATTTTAATGAGTGATACAAATTCAGATTGTTTATTGCGTGTTGTGACATCCAGTAGTGTCTCATGGCTTTGTGTGAAATGATCTTTTAGATTGGGTGCTGCACGTGTTGCTGCGACAACACGTTCGAAAAATTTGTTATTCATGCTTTTATAGTGTTCACTATATGAACTGCAATTGTGATCAATTTATTACATAATATATGCAACGAATATACAAGACAAAGTAGAGTAGCGTATTAACAAATGTATCCAGTGGTTAAATTTTGAACTAGACGTACTCATGTATGTATATCGACTTCTTGCATATTTGAAATTTTTGCTTACTCATGTTAAAATCACGTCAGACGTTGAGAAGAAAGCAGAGCAGTACTTTTATTCTCCTTTGCAACCAGCAGCCGAAAGTTTTGACGAATTTTTTCTTAATAATATGAGTACCATTTAATATTTCTTCGTAACCTCTGTGAGATAGAATTGTTATTAATATAGTGAACTGAGATGAAAATTTGTAAACCCTTACGCAATTTTAACGATATTTTACAAGTTTCGTAAAATTTTACTGTCACTTACTGTTTATTGTCAGTGTAGATATTGTTCCCGAGTGGTATTAATAATGTAATTTTTAATTAAATGTTGCCGTTTGTTTAATTCGTGGTGTTTTGTACATTCCAAAAGTGCGCTGCGACAAATTTCAATTTTTCCAATCTAATCTAATCACGTTTATTGTTACTTCCTCGCCCTGCGTACAAATAAAGAGCACATTACTTAATTTGTAAAAGTTACGTTTTAGAAGCAAATAACGGCTGCTTAATTTTTTCAAAGAACTTGCCTTTATTATCGTATATGTTCTTAATTGTTTATAATGACAATTTTATTAAATATATCTATTGTATTGATTAACTTTGTTTTTATTGTGACTGATCATCTTTTATTTGCTTATTTTTCATTTTGTTGCCTAATTATTGTTTATTTTTTTTTGTTTTATTTTGTTATTGATTGCACATAAAATTATTACAACAGTATTTTAAAATATTTATTTCATAAACAAAATTAAATGTGAAACATTAATAATAAATAAAGTACATTATGACTCATTTTTACAAATAAAAAAAAGTAACACTTCACAGATTTGAGTGTAAAAAAAGGTGTAAGAGAGACTTAGTATTTATTAATATCTAAATCAGATGAATTTATCGAATTGTTTGACATGTCAGTACTTGCACTGCTAGATTTATCAAAACTTTCCTTGCCAAGTGCTTCACAAAATGAGCGGGATATATGCTCGGGACTCCCATTGTTTATTTTTGGTGATTTTTTTGGATCTTTGCAGTGATCTCGTTCTTCTTTGACATCAGAACAGCTTTCATCTAATTTACTTTTACTTTGCAACTTAGTTTTCACGGGTTTCACCTTTTTATCTCCTTTAACATTGTCTTCAGGTACATTTTTTAGAGCCTTGTAATTTTTACTCGGCTTGGAATGTTTTTTCGAAGGTTTCACTTCTTCGATCATCGGTCGATGAAGTGCTCCGTCTATGAGTTTCATCAAGTGTTCACCTGACAGCAGGACGTCCCCCACTGCTTTCCGTTCTTCACTCCCGAAACTAAATTGCATCAGGTGAAACAGGTTCACTTTGAATGTGGTTCTTGTTACGAAAGAAAGTGTAATACATATTAAAATCAAGATGAATAATAGTAGTATTGGCAACAGGATTATGTTCAAGGGCCAAAATAAGCCATCTGTAAAAATTTAATTAATTTAAAGTCATCCTCAGCTCAAGCCAAGGAATTAAAAGTCGTATCTTAGCTAGATTCATATCTTAAATTTTTTGAATCTAGCTAAGATTTGATTTTTAATTCCATTTGATATTTTTTCTATTATTTTTAATATGCAAACCTACCTAACATCTCTCTTGTGAGATTTGCGACTGCACCCCCAATATACGAAGCCGGAGTTAAAATAATCTGTCCAAACTGATGTCCAAAAATTGTAAATGGTCTGACTGTCCAAAAAATGTCTTTCAACACTAGGTGGTGATACCTTCGGCATTCATCCTCTCTACCTGAAATAAAAGCGTTTTCAAATTATGTAAAATTCCGCAAGCGCAACTTACTAAAAGCAGACCAAAAGTACTGCAAGAAATTTATTTTGTTTGGGTCACATTCTGGTGGAGTATCCCCATAACGCATAGTATCAGCGATCTTATTAATTTCACCCTCCTAAAATATAAGTATTTAATAATAATTATTAAATAATTAATTAATACTTACCTGCAACAAATGGATCCATGTAAAGGCAAAATCAGTTACCCAACCCAAAAAAACCAAATATTTTATTATTAACCACAGAGTCCAATTAGCTTTTAGCAGCTTGTAACATAAAAACGTGATTAATAAAACAGAGACCAGTATCCCCGTTGCCCGATTAAAAACCGTAAAATATAAATATTCTGACCAAGACAGCATGACTTCAGTTAGCCGGTCAATTGTAGGTTTCGCAAACATCCTTTCCAATATATAATCGACTTTCTGCAGGACAACGGGATCCTCTACGGGTGTTTTGGTGAACTGTCTCAAAAAATCGTAATTCTCAACTGGAATGTTAATTAAAAGCTGTCCTTTGTAGACCGAAGGATCAGTACGATCAATATTGACTGACGAAAGCAGTAAATTGATCGAACGTTTGTAACGTAGTAAATCACTGCTGAGTGCTTTAGGAGTATCACAGGTGCATTCTTCTTGTACTCGAGGAACGTCCACGTTCATGTTGAAGGGATTTATCCAATCAGATTTGCACGGTGCAATGTTGGAGTATAAAATAATTAAAAAATTAAGTAATACTGAAGGATTGTTTGTCATGATGTCTAGTTGCATAATTTTTTAAATTAAAAAGTTTAAATATCGATTTATTAAACACGGGTAATCACACCGACAGACACAAGTTGTCAATTACATAACCAAACTTTCGTCGTCGGTGTGAAAATTATCTCACTTGAAATAATTGAATAAATTTAAGTATTTTCAGTATTATTTTGTGTTTTAATTAATTGTAGTGAATTATTAATAGGTACTAAGTGACTTTTTTATCAAAACAATTCTTTAAGGTTGGCAACATAATTGGTAGTGAACAAACCAACTGCTTTATAAATAAATTTAAATTTAAACTGAGACCTAAGTCGTTGATCGCTGGTTGTATTAAAATATTTAAATTATGTAACTTCCATGTATTTTCCGCACGTTTCTAAATTTTCGTAAACGCTTGCAGCGCCACGGTGGATGTTTCACAAATTAATAATCTGGGTTGGTAGCGCTGGGTGTCACTTTTGAAAATCATATGTTAATCAGCTGTTTTTAAAGGTCATGAAGCAGACGTCTCTGTTTACGTTTTTGTAAAGAACCAATACAAAATGGCAGACGTAAAATCATTAGAGCATCCGACATTGAAAGTATAACGTGGTGCGCCAGCGTCGTGTTCCGCACGGCTAAATTTCCGCTTGTTTCAGGTTCCCTACGAGATTCTGAACAAGAAATTCCGTACGGCGCAAAAAACCTTGGACAGGGAAGTGTCCCATGTGCAACAAGCTGCTCTTGAAATCGAACGCGGAATAGCCGACGAGCTCGTCAAGACGAAGGACATCACCAGTTTATTGGGCGGAATGGTCGAGAAACTGCAGGTCCTGAAGAGGAAGGCCGAAGAAAGCATCTCCGAGGAATTGCAGGCGACCACAGTATGCAAGCGTCGCATCGAGCATTTGAAGGAGCACGAGACTTTCACGAGTTCTGGAGGAATATCACAGGGGGCTCTTAATCAGTGGAAGAATAAACGGTTAGATCGTATGGTCGTTGAATATTTTCTTCGCAACGGCTATTATAGCGCAGCAATTACTTTAGCCGAAAGATCTAACATCAAAGATCTGACAAATATTGGTAAGTTCTGCTGTGATGTGTCTCATGCTTATTTAAGTACACTTCAATTTAATAATAACCTCTTTGTGTAAAAGATATTGCATGCCTAAAAGACACCTGAATTAATTCTAAGGTGATCAGACCTCCGGCATTGTCAATCAGGATCTGTCAAAAAAAAATCATTCTTAAAACTTTTTTTTTTTATAATTACAGACCAATTAGTATTTTATCATCGTTTTCAAAATTTCCATTTACAGTGGACTGTCCACATAAGCTCACTCTGCTCTATATTAAACAGTTTGTGCTTTGCATTAAGACTTATTTCCGAGCATAATTATGTAAGCATGTAATTATGCAATGTTGCGTGCTTTATATTTTGCCAATTTTCACACTTACTTAAGACTCGGTATTATTCACTGGGGTTTAAGTGGAAACTGGAGCAGGGTTTTCACTATACAGAAGTGCGCAGTACGTATACTTGCTGGCCTTAAACGGCGAGATTCTAGCAAGGAGGCATTTAAAATCCATAGAATTTTAACAGTACCTTCTGTCTATATTTTTGAGCTGTGTTGTTTTGTTTATAAATACTCGGAGTTTTTCACATTTAAATAATGCCAATCATACCTATCACACTAGGTTTAAATCAAATCTTCGACCTTTCTCTCACTCTACTGCCTTATATCAAAAAGGAGTTTTCTTTAATGGATGTAAATTCTTTAACGTCCTTCCACTACACGTTAAAAATGCGCGTAGCATCAGT
This sequence comes from Dorcus hopei, assembly GCA_033060865.1. Classification (NCBI taxonomy): domain Eukaryota; kingdom Metazoa; phylum Arthropoda; class Insecta; order Coleoptera; family Lucanidae; genus Dorcus; species Dorcus hopei. Next base: position 13,348,016 of record CM065424.1, read on the forward strand.
AATTTCAAAAGAGAATTTAAATTAATTTTGTTCCAGAGGAGCTGCTACTCCGTCAATGATTTTTTCGTATGACTAATTCTCACTTATTTCTACATACATGCTTTATGTTTTTTTTACGTTTATCAGTGTCATTTGATCTTGTATATGTATGATATTTGATAATACACTATAGCTGCGTTCGTTTATTCAACTCCGTTCACTCTATTTACTCTGTAAGACCGCGAGTACGGGAAAGGGTGGTTTATATTTTTATAAAATGGTTTTTCAACATATAACCAAATTTTATGATAAATGTATTTTACATGGGAAGTTCGAGAGTTAGGATGTCTCAACTTTGACTTCCACTAGATTCTGAAAACGAACATCCTTTTTAAGCTTTTACCACCCTTTGTTACCCAAAACTTATTCAAACCAAAGAAGTCGTTCCGCCCGCTCTCTTCTAACTTGGTATGAATTTTTGTCCTTCTTACCCTCAGACTTACTATTTTGGAGTTGTGGAATCTTTCTCCTCTCCTAGTTCGATTTACCGATTATTAAAAGGTTCTCTAAATTCTACTTTGAGTATTAAATAAAATTCGGAAGGTTTATCAATTAAAATTTATATTAAAGAAAATTAACGAGAATATAGAATTTACATAAGCAAAAGTTTAACTAATTTTAATATCACAAACCAAAACACATGATACTAATTACCAAACCAAATATCAAGTAAAACTAGAGAGTTAATAATGTCTTAATTTTGTGACTTCTGTACAAAACAAAATCCGACTTTACTAATAAAGAACTTTATAATAAAATTGATAATAAAACAGATAAAACTAGGCAATGCAAAATATCCTGAAAAATATAACAAAACAAAAACAAATACTTCGACAAGAAGGGAGAGTGGTGTTAATACCCTAAGGAAAAGGTTTTTTATTAATTATTTAATTTTCAAGCAACAATGACATTGAGCTTACCGACGACGAATCTGAAATGATTTTCTCGTATCCGTATTTTAGGAAAATCACTATTGATTTAGATTTACGAGTATTGTTTCGTTAGCGAGCGAATTTATTTTAAAATAACTGACACAAAAACTTCACTTTCTACCCCGAAACCGATAACAAACCTTGGAAAATTTTAATAATATTAAATCAAAAACAAAACCGAACTTAGAACAAAAATTAAACCAAAATTACGGCGAGAATTAACGCGGACAAAGCTTAGGGAACCGGGAACTGTCTGTTTTTCTCTCACGGCGGCTGTTTAAGCTCTCGCCACCACCCTGAAACACTGAAGAGGGAGGGACATTTTCAAAAGTCAGCATTATTTCCAAAATCCCGTGGTTCATTCGTAGCTTCTAGCGGCGAGTCGCTCTTCACGAGATGGCGTACTTTAGACTTTTACCGTTTTTATCCACGTGTCGCGCGGTCAAGGGCAGAGATGCCGAGCCAAATGGCATGGCGTGATCATTTCCGAACGCTGAGTCAATGGGAATGGAAAACTTTATCACCGTAACCTAATATCGCCCCTGATTTGAAAACACGTTCTAGTTTCATAAAAGCGATACGTGTTTCCTGCTCTCCGGTTTCTTTCTAGGAGCAGGTAGAATTAAAAAAAAAAAATAATAATTTCGAAATATCTTTAACGCATTTTTTGGGTCCTTACAATTCTTTTCGCACTCTAAAGAGTGCGAGCGAATAAGTTTTAATACAAGTAAGAGTGAGACAAAAGTGCGGAAAGAGTAAATAGAGTGAACGGAGTTGAATAAACGCAGCTTAAATTATTATTATTATTATTGTATACGCAAAATTGTCAACTTGACACTAACAACTGCGAGTTTGACATTTAATAAAAAATGACGTTTCGGATATGTATCGGTCTCCGATTTTTTAGGGTAAGTCTTTGGGGTAAGTGGAGAAACACTTCAATTAGTAAATTTCTCAGGCCGGTTAAGAGACACCGTCTCCTAAAATCTACTACGTCGTGGTAATATCATATGTTGCATAAAACTGCTTTAGAATTTTCAAAGAAATTTAAAAGTGGCGTTTAACATAAGAAAGTTTAAAATATGTAGATCGTTATTGGTAACCTCAATTTCAAAATATGAAACCGCAATAATTCAAATGGGAAGTCTGTAAACTTTTAATGAACGAGTTGCCTGAATCACCCTGTATAAAGTGTCTTGAAGTAACTTGTCATTTCAAAGAAAATAATGTGAACGAAACTGTCAACTTCGTTTGTCTTTTGTTTTTTAACAATTGAAAATTAGAACTTCTCTTACATTTGAGTAAAGAGAACTTTGTTTGGTCACATTTTGGTTGTCTTTTGTTTTTTTCTTTAATTTTATGATGAGAAAATTCGAAATCTATTGTGAAACCGTAAAATGTATGGCCTTTGGCTTTTCTTATAAGTCTGTTAAAAAAAGCGTTATCAAGTTGGCTCATGTCAAATGTAAGTTTTGCAAAATCAAGTCGTAACCATACGATTATTATAAACATAAATGAATAATAAAACACAATTAATGAAATAAGGCATTCATCTTATTACAAATACTTCGAAGATGTAAACAAAATCTTTGACAGTTGAGCTTGCAGTTATTCAAGGTTGCAACTTACGTACTAAGCTACGACGTGCCGTCATAAAATAAAAGCAAATTCATAGCCTTCTCGATAACGGATTTTTTTGAATGCACGTTATTTATTTACAGATACGTACCTACATTGCACTTTTCTAAAAAAAAAAATTTAAATGTACCTGTTAAAATTTCTAATGGATTCTATTGTCACGATGTCATTAGGTATCTGGGAAAATAAATAAAATTGTGTGCATTTCAAAATTATGCAGGATCAGCACCCATTAACAATTAGTAGGTCAGCCGCGTTAAGGCCAGTACACAATGGATTTGCATAAAACATAAGACATAGGACATAAGCCCTAACAGTAATTCGACCTACGTAAAGAAGTGCGCTGTAACACAATAGCTCCGTAACGAGAACAAAGCTTATGTGCTTCTTACGGCTTATGTCTTATGTTTTATGCAAATCCACGTGTTTTACACATGCTCGCATTCCACTTATGCAAGCTCTGCGGAATGTAAGCGTGTATGTTTACATGTGCCAATTAAGATTGAGGCAATTAGAACGTTTGTAAGAAACAAATTTGGCAAGGGTTAATTGATGCTGACACCTTTAGAACTTTGTACCTTGGACCGAACCCCAGCCACCAGGACAAAAGAACCGATTGTGACGTAGATTTAGAAATGTATAAAAGATAAGAGACCAACCCGCAAGTAAACAGTCAAGTAATTAAGAGCAGTCATGTAAGAGATAGTCAAGAGTCAAGCAGTAAAAATGTAGCAGTGGAAGTAGTAGTAATTAAGTGGTCATGAAGTAATTAAGTAGTAATTAAAAGTGATAGTGAAGTCAAGTGCGCGCAAAAGACAAAGCCAAGCGAGTGATTCTACGAGCCAGGGCTGGCCTCTAGGGCCAGACCCTCCCCTAAGTTAAAGTTTAAGGTTAGATTAATTAAGTTTGGTAATTAAGTTTAAAACAATTAATGTTAAAGAGAAGTTAGAATAAAGTTTAAAAAGAGGACTTAGATTAAAATTAAAAGTAAATTAAAGACATTCTCGTATTTTTTATTCGTAACATAATTCGTAAAAATTTATTTTTATTTTTAACGTGACAATTTTTTTCCTTCACTTGATAAATTATTTTGAAATTCAATGTGAAATAAGATTGAGAGTAATTTTTTTAACAGTGCGTTGTTTTTGTTATTTTTTTTTAAATTTTATCAATACAGATTTATTTTCGTGTAAGTTGAATGAATAAAAGTCACGTCCAACAATGGCTGTTAAATAATTTGGTCATCCTATTTCTTTGTAACTCATTTTAAAGGTATTCTTATTTTTGTAAAAAAATTAAAATCTTAGTGTAATCATAAGGTTTCATTTCCGTAAGTGAATGAAGTACTTTTCATGTGAATTTGTTTAAAAGTTGTGCGTTCGTCAGCTATTAAATCATGTGCCTTTAGTAAATTGTTAAAAGGCAATAGTTTTCAATGGTGACTTTCAATTTGATTACAAGTTTTCTCTGAAAGTCAAAAATAATAGATTTTAGATTTTTTATTTGAAAATGTATCCAAAATTGCATAACATTTGCTCAAGGTAATTTTATTCTTATTTTTTCTCTCACATATTCTTTCCAACCAATTTTTCCTGCATTCCTTTCTTCTACTTTTACTTATTTCATTCTGATCCTCCTTTTGTTCGTGTTAGCTCAGGGTTAGTTAAAATTTAAATGTTTTAAAAACTGGAATTAGTTTAACAACTAATCCTAGATTAAACATAGGAGTTTCCTTGTTTTAAATTGAGATTCAATTGAATCGATGTTGGTGCAACTGGACATTAATGATTTATAATTTAATTATTACTACTCGTACAACTTATTAGACATAACTGACATAAATTAATGTTGTGTTTTGTGCAGATATCTTCCTTACATCTCGGGAAGTAGAAAAATCCTTAGCGAACCACGAAATCTCCAAGTGTTTAATGTGGTGTCACGATAACAGATCTAAATTACGCAAACTAAAATCCAATATGGAATTCAACTTGCGAATTCAGGAGTTTGTAGAACTAATTAGATCCGACCGTAGAATGGATGCGATCAAGTACTCGAGGAAACATTTCCCCGGCTTCGAAGATGAACACCTTGCGACGATCCAGCAAGTTATGGCTTTGTTAGCTTTTCCTATTAATACAGGTAACGTTTAATAACTTATTAACACTTTATTTATTCGAATTTTTTTTAGAGCTTTCACCGTACAAAGCCTTGTTTGATGAGACGAGGTGGGATTCACTTATCGAACAATTCCGACAAGAGAACTATCGTTTATTCCAGTTAGCGAGCCAGTCTGTATTTACAGTTGCTTTACAAGCTGGCCTCTCTGCTCTTAAGACACCATATCCTTTTAATGCAATTTATTTAAATAATTTTTAACATGGTATTTATTGAAACACACTGGAACGTGAAAAGTATGAAAGTATTTTTTCCTTAACGAATCACACTCAGTGTTACACTGAAAGCTGTGAGAATCGTAATCCGGGTTGCCCGGTTTGTCAGGATTACCTGAACAAGTTAGCCGATTCCTTACCATTTGCTCACTGTTCTCAATCTCGTTTATTCTGTCATATAAGCGGATTGCCTTTAAATGAAAATAATCAACCTATGATGTTACCAAACGGCTTCATCTACGGCGAACAGGTAATCGAATATACGAACTCGTGTGTTACTACTTTAAAGTTTTTGTAGGCCTTAGAGCAGATGGCCAAGGATAACAACGGCCAAGTAGTTTGCCCTAAAACGAAGGAAATGTATCCTTATAAAAAAGTCGAGAAGGTCTATGTTATGTAAAATGTGATATAATTGATTAGGATTTACCCGTAACACATAGAGTATTGTTTTGAGTTTTATTGAAGTTTTCTACTTTGTTGTGAACAATGTGTTAAACTTCCCCTATTCTTATAAGAATGTATACTAGAAGTTATTGCTTTTCTATTCAAAAATTTATTTCAAATTATATGGAGTATGCAGCAATAAATTATTAAAAAAGTGTTGCAATTACTTTGTTTTTTATACTTACTTTTATTAACAGCAACTTTGATAACAAAAGAATGAAATACATCAAGATCAGTTGAGGATTAATCTGAGATGGCTGGCTGGGTCATATATCTAAGATAGAAAAAGATAAAATGGTGAAAATAATTATGAACGAGAGAGATGAGACAAAGAAAATGAGGAAATCTAAGAGAAAAAAGGACGCATTAAATGGGAAACAGTGAAAAAGATGAAGTATGCTGAACTTCAAATTAACTTTACACCAAGAGATTGATGGCCAGTTGCACGAAACACTTAAATTGAGCTTCAACTTAAATGATGTTTATATGTGACATTTGAAGTTATACAATATTCTGTAAGGCCCAGTTGTACAATGCCAGTTTAAATTTAAGGTAAAGCTTAAACCCATAACAAAGATGATTTCAATATTTGTTGTTAAGAGTTTAAGCATCGGCTTAAAGTTAAGCTGGAATTGTACAACTGGGCCTAAGTCATATTTTAAGTTCAGCTGAGCTTAAGTATTTGATGCAATTGACCATGAAAGGTTTAGAATTAAAAAGGTACATTTTTTGTAGGATTCAAAAATGTGCTTCACTTACAAATAAATTTCTTTAAATAATTTTTTAGTTGAACCATGTCTCGTTTTAATTTTTTCTTTTTGTTTATTTATTAAATTTAATTTCTCTTTAGGTTACACCTTTTCACCATGTTCAATTAATCTATTCAATCTGTTTTTTAAAAATTATTTTTATTTTTAAATTATAATTTGTTTTTATTCCGATTCAGAAAAGATCTGAGCCAAATTTTGCATTTCCTTGTTCTCTTCATATTACATTAGTAACTTTTCATTTATTGTTAATGTGTTGCATGTACTCTGGTGGTCAAGTAAATCGTTACGAGTCGAAGGACACGTAATCCTTCCTGGCAATATGAGTGGCGAGACGATAGCTGTTATTTCCATTGCAGATCAATAAGGACAAGGTTAGCATGCAGGGGTAACAATTTATTAAAATTGGCCATTAGGCCTCGACTGTACATATTTTCCCGTGGTAGTTACAAAGAAAAGTAGTTAAAGACGTTTTACGACTTACTACAGAATGACGTGAAGAAGATAAAAAGCAAGACAGTTAAACTGATTGGGGATATGTAATAACGAAGGAATCACACAGAAAATATTTTAAGATAAACAGACTAAGAAAGGAAGAAGAGAGAGATGGATCTAGAAGAACATTAATGCAGCAATTAGCAGAGAAAGGAAGAAGAATAAAATATAATAGAAGTGGAAATAAGATAATGGCTAACAATAAAGTCAGCAAGTATGGCATCATAACGCTTTTATAACTTAAATTCGAATCTCGTAAGGTCATAAAGAATGGGAGAAAGAAGGATAAGAAGATTTACTATTGTTATCTTTTTACTAAACTTAAAATTGATTGTGAATGGCCGTTTCTAATTTTTGAAAATTTTGTATTAATCGTAGGGTAGGCAACCAACCATACACAAGTGTCTGTCGGGAAATTGAGATTCAGGCAAAACTTGATTCAAAACGTTAAAATTTATTGTTAATTAAAAATGTTTCACATAAATCGACTGAAGTTATTTTGACAATTATAAGTTTCTAAATCGCATGGAATTTAAAAGTTGTAATCAATATATGGACGGGCAGCATCAATGAAGGTAATATTTGAAAACTTTGTTTAATTTTAATTCACCTAAAAAAAAAAAAAACAATTAAAAACGAAAATTCTTAAATTTAAATTTAGCAGATTTTTGCCTATATAATTTCTACATGGAAACAAAATTTCTAAGAAATTTTTTTTTAAGGAATTTCTTTTACATCACTTGTCACAAACACTCAGTTATACAGGCTGTCTTACGAAAAACGCCCCAAGCCATAACTCCGTTATTTATGGACTTATCTTAACAAACAAAAAGGCAAATAAAATGAGACTAAAAATACTATAAAGTGAGTCCAGTTTCAATTTTTTTTTAAATTACCTTCAAGGTCAAACGACTGTCAACTGTTATTTTTCAAATGGCTCTGTATATTTTTTGTTATTATAACTGGTAGAGATTTTTTTCCTAAATCCAATAATGTGCAACACTTTGACATTTAAAAAATATTTTTCATAAAAAAAGAAATGAACTACACCATTTCCAATTGTAATTCAGAATTCGTCAGTTGTAATTCAGATTTGTCAATTCAGTTTCAGATTGCATCAATTGTAATTCAGATTTATCAATTTGATTTCAGAATTCGTCAAATGTAATTCAGATTAATCAGTTTAATTTCAGAGTTCGTCAAATGTAATTCAGATTAATCAGTTTAATTTCAGAAAACGTTAAATGAATTTCAGATTATATCAGTTGTAATTCAGAAATTGTCACTTTTAATATAGAGAATGCTTTCTGAATTACAATTGATGTTTTCTGAAATTAAACTGACTAATCTGAATTACGAATAACGAATTCTGAAATTATATTGATTTATCTGAATTACAATTGATGCAATCTGAAATTGAATTAATAAATCTGAATTACAAATGATAAATTCTGAAATTAAATGAACAATTCTGAATTACATTTGACAATTTCTGAAATACATTTGATTTTTTCTGAATTACACTTGGAAATGGTGTAGTCTATTACGCAAAACGTGCTTTTCAAAAAAATGTTAAAGTTTGTCGTGAAAACAATGTCACAGGTTATTTTTCACAGATGTTTTGAACTATCAAGTTCTTCTACTTGTACGACTTATTGTTTCCTAAAAAAAAGCCGATTATGGATAACAATCACCTGACTGACTTATTGCAAGTATATTTTCAATGCAATAAAAACAGCAATCAAGCAGTACAGAAAACATTAATGAAATAATTAAAATTAAGTCTACAACTGTGTAAGTTGCTTTGGGAAAAAATCCCTGTCTATAGAGACGCACTGCTTATGTTTTTATTGCATTCAAAATATGCTTGGAGTAAGTCAATCAACTGAGTATTATCCATAATCGGCTTTTTTTTAGGAAACAATAAATCATACAAAGAGAATAACTTGACAATTTGAAACAACTGTGAAAAATAACGCTCAGTGACATTGTTTTCACGACAAACTTTAATATTTTTATGAAAAGCACGTTTTGCGTAATAGACTAGTTCATTTTTTATTTACAAAAAATATTTTTTAAATGTCAAAGTGTTGCACATTATTGGATTTAGAAAAAAAATCTCTACCAGATGTAGTAATAAAAGATATACAGAGCCATTTGAAAAATAAAAGTTGACAGTCGTTTGACCTTGAAGGTAATTAAAAAAAAAATTGAAACTGGACTCACCTTATAGTACTTTTAGTCTCATTTTATTTGCCTTTTTGTTTGTTAAAATTAATCTATAAATAACGGAGTTACGGCTTGGAGCGTTTTTCGTAAGACAGCCTGTATATAGTTAATTGCGGAAATTAATTTTTTAAACTCATCATTGTTCTTAAAATCACACAGCAAAATACCGCGTGATTTTTCAAATTTTTTTATCAACTCTTGCCACGGAATTTGGAAGCCATGTCGTAGCTTTACTGTAAAATAGCATAAAGGAGTGCATTGACGTACTTTTCACTTAAGCTAAGACATGCCGTCCAGATTTCATGGCAAAAGTTGATAAAAGATTTTAAAAATCACTCGGTATATTTTCTTTCAATTACAAGCTTCTGGCATTTTAATATTCTTTACTAAAACGATTTTGATTACTACAAATTAAAAACTGTCATCATTTGACGCATTTTTTAAAAAGAAAACTTGAATACAGATTCTTGCATTTCAAAACTAAAGCCGCTTTTTGGCGGTGCACTATTTTGAAATTATTTCGTATGTTTCGAAATGTGCATTTTTCAGCATTGAAACAATGACGTCATGTTTTGAAACGGCTGCATACATTTCAAAACACTGTGAGATTACTTTTTGAAATTATTTCAAGGTGGAGTGGGGGTTAATAAATTTTTTAAAAATTATTTTGTTAAAAGCTTCTTTGCTTTTGAGGAGTTTTTATTTGTACTTGAACTCTTATATTTTCTAAAATCATAAAGGTATGATCTAAATTTAGTTTCAAAAGGTTTCCCTTGTTCACAATTCATAGATAAATAATTTAATACTTCTCGTGACTTTTTGACAATATCAAACAAAAAAATTCCAAATAAAAACCATCACCAATTTATAACTTTATGCTTTTTAAATATCTCATCTTTCTAGCGGTCTCTACGGGGACCGCTAGAAAGGAAAGGTAGGTACAGTAGCGGACAATAAAATCCGGGCAAGAATTTGACATGTCGTGCATATTTCGACAAATTTGGTAAATCAGCAGGCAGATTCCGTTTTCCAATTCGAGTCGAATTAGACATTGGCAAGAATAGCGAATTCGACTCGAATTGACGAACGGAATCTGCCTGCTGGCTTTTATTGAGGTTATATTTCTGTCAAAATAAATAAATAAAATTTGAATTAAACATCAGAATTACTAGTGACATGCATTAAACGTCAAAAATATTAAGTGAGGATTTTATTGTCCGCTACTGTACCTTTCAAACTGACATGATCAGAGAAAAAGATAAGTTATTTATGTGTGACAATTAGTTTGTATTTTATGAAGTATGTTATTAGGAAAAACAGAGAATTTCAGCATTATAAAATTTTTGATATGAGAGAGCAATTAGCCAAAGAAAATTCCTGCAAAATGTTCGACATACTTTTTTTTGTCAAAACACAACATGAATCCTTTGAGGTTAATCTCAAAAGTAAAAAATCAAAAATTGTAGTAAATGATGAAATGACTAGACCTGTTTCTCAAGGATCGTCCCAGAGAAAAGGAAAACAAGAACGGACAGTTCATTTTAATCAAGCGCAGGCGCGCCATCTTACGACAACCCTCCAGAAATAGCCCGGTTTTAGTCTCTGCTTAAAAATACATAGCACGTTCCCCTACTAACTATAAATACATTTTCTTTTTTAATTATATTATATGGAAAGCAAATAAAAGACAAAATAAAACGAATGTAAATATGATTATTTTTTTTTTACGAAATGTCAAATTGACGTCATAAATTCTGTACAAGTCCTTATACATAAATAAATTGTTAAATATTTACCAAACGGAACTTCACACAATAAAAATGTCTTTTGTTACCTTTAAAGAACTTCTACGACAGTAACGACCAAGGCCAGCTCCATTAACATTCACTGACGTATATCTATGGCCGTTTCAATTCGCCTAAAATTCGGTTCCGGAAAGCATGCCTTGGAGTACTCCCCTCAGCGTTCCCTATTAAAGATACTACAGAACTACTGACAGTAACTTAATGGCAACTGCAATTACTTAAAAACTCACAAGAGGCGCTGAGTGGAGTACCGTCAAAATTTTTAAAAGTCGAATTGAAACGGCCATACATACACGTCAGTGAATGTTAATGTATGTAGCTGGCCATGGTAACGAACCATAATGGCTCTGAAAACGGTAGCATGAACATCAAAGGTGCCGACACGAGCTGTCCCTACTGATTGATAAGTATACAGTATGAGCATAAATGTTTGAGGACAAGTTGAATTTCCCGCCTTCCAATATTTTTCTTAAGTTGGTCAAATGCATAGGTTACAAAAAAAATAGGCAAGTAATTTGTTTATTTTAAATACAAGAAGCGGCAATAACTACAGACAGGTACATTAGGCAAACGCGTCCCACTTTGTCTTATAAATTCTTGGAGCCGGCTGCAAAATTTACACAGGCGACACTGAACAAAAATTAATTTTTCAGGACGGCCACACACAAAGAGTAAAAATTACTAGATAGAGACGCGGGAAATTCAACTTGTCCTCATTTATGCTCATACGTACTGTGGTAGAATACACATTCAAAAGGACGTGGAATATCCAACGCAATATTCAATGCCTACTTTGATGTTAGAATCATTTATAGAAACGCTGTATTTCGACCATGTAATTATTTTCAGCAATCTTAAATTCCTGAATGATATTTGACAGGCATCACTTACATTGTCTACAACACCTTCGTTAGAACCAGTTTGTTTCTGACCAATTTCTTATAAGAAAAATATCACACTACTTGAAACTTCTTGAAATTTCAAATTTAATTTTTCACGCGCAACCACTTTCGCCAGCGACAACTGGATCGATTAAATTTTAATACTGCCATCTGGCAGCCGCTCGTTGTCGAAAAGTAACTGCAACTTCTTAGGGTTGGCCGTCAGATGGCGCCACTAGAATTCGAATTTGTACTTACCATTTAGCTGTCCAGGCCCTGGATCGTCCCATGAAGTATGACATTGGAGATTTCGAAACTTAGCATAATAATAAGGATCTTGTAGGTCAATCAAAATCAGTAAAGTGACTGTGAAGTCTATACAAAAGTTGTGTCGTCTGAAGTCACTTGGATTTTGGCTTTTTGGCATAAATTGTGACGAAAGTAATTTGGGAATTTTAGACAAGGATTTCGATTTTTGCATAAATCGTGACGACAGACGAGAATCAGAATTCAAACACTAAGTTCATAAAGAATCTGCACCTCCTAAATAGGTACAAACGCAACTACTTGCTGGAGAATAGACTTAAGACAATATTTTAGGGATCATTTTCGTCACCGAATAGAAGTAGAAATGAACTAGACATCTGTGGCAACACTTTTTGAAAAATCTATGTCATAAGGAATGAAACAATTTTTCCAATCGTTCTTGACTCCGTTTAAATTTCGCTTTATTACTAAAATAACATCTTCTGGAACTTCATTTCGAAAATAATGATGGAATAAAAGCAGCCTTTTTTCCGGATCAAGACGAAACTATTTTTTTTACAGGCAATTAGGTTCATTGGTGCACGTTCATTTATGTAAGGGGAGACTATATTGAAAAACAAATTGTCAAAAATTGACCCTCATACTCTGAACCGTTTCTGATTTTTGAAAATGTTGTATTAATTCTAGGGTAGGCAATCAACCATACACAAGTGTCTATCGGGAAATGGAAATTCAGGCGCAAACTTTATTCAAAACGTTAAAATGAATTGAGGAGGGGAAGTAACAAAGGGGCTAAGTGCCAATTTGTCGAAAAATGAGATATTCCCAAAAAAAGGTTCTATGTGCCATCGACTACGTCCTATAAAACGGGTTAAGTGCTCAGACAGTAAATTCTATGAGAAAAGTAGGCTGAAAGTTGCTGTATTACAAACATGTTATTTGAGAATGAAGTTTTTGGTCAATTTCCCGAGTTGAAAGTTTTGGCACTTAACCCCTTTGTTACTTCTCCTCCTCAATTGTTGTTAATTAAAAATGTTTCACATTAATCAACTGAAGCTATTTTGACAATTATAAGTTCATAAATCTCCTGGAATTTAAAAGTTGTAATCAATGGACGGGCAGCAGTGAAGGTGGTATTTGAAAATTTTGTTTAATTTAATTTACCTAAACAAACAATTAAAAATGAAAATTCTTAAATTTAAATTTAGCAGATTTTAGCCTATACATAACTTTTACGTAAGTCACGCATGCGGTTTGGTGATTTCTTCTGGCTGGGGTCAATCTTATATTTTAAATTTTAAAAAATATCCAATTTTTGTTTTATTTTACTTTTAATACGTAATTTTGGCGTTCAAATGAAAATAAAAAAAACATCATCGGTGACGACAAGTTCTGACCACCACACACATTGGTGCGTAAGAAGACTTGAGTCCGTAATAATGCGCTGTGACGTTCAAGTTGATAACAGTCCCGTGTTTTAACGGCCGACAAATGGATAGTTATTAAGGTGCAACTGTACCGGATAACACAAAAAAAGGTTTTTCAACCAGGAACTCGACTAACAGTGGATACGTACGTAAATTGCGAACCTTACTCTTCTGTTACGTTATTTAACACAATAAATCAATTTACTCTTCATTGCTTGATAGTTTGATATCAAACGACAAGTTCTTTTCCTTTTCCCTCTTGTATGTAGGTATGTTAATATTGAACCATCAACTATTCACATACCTTAAGTAATTTTTATGTTATTCCTTCCTTAATTCGTAAATTAAATCTGATGTGAAGAAATAATATCTTCCTTATCCACTGACAGCGAATGTGTAAATGAGCGTGAGCGCAGGTTGGACAGCTGTATATGAATATTGTATTACGCGCGTTCGTGTATGGACCTGCGTGATATTTATAAACTGCTAATGAATATAAGCTGAGACCGTCCATCTGTAGATAATAACGAAAGCAATAAAAAACTGCGCACGAACCTATTTTAGAAATATGTGCCATATAAAGCACAATACCGATACTTTCATTTTAATTGTATATGTTCTAAGAAACGCGACAATGTTTAGATTGTGGCTGCGCTTTGTTTTCGCTCTGCGCCCCATAAATTTCATCATGGGAACATTTTCTGCAGATGTACCCAATATCTAATCAAGCACCTAGAAATAGATACTCAATTTTTATGGCCGTAGCAGCGTATTTAAAATCTTTTTTCGCTTCAAAATACTGCGAGCAGAAAGTTCAAATTTATTAAATCCTAATTTAGAAATGGTTTTCTTTAAATAAAACATATTACTGCGCCTTTCATTTTTGGTTTGAAAATTTTCACCGCGTCCTAAGACATTTACTTGAAGTAAAAGTAGAATGTCGCTCAAAGGAATATTGTATATCAATTATTTTCAGGATTTACTTTCCCACGGACTTCACCTTGATTTCTTTTGTTAAAAAAATGCATACTTATGCATATCTTTCTTCTACACACATAAACTTCATTCACAAACAATTTATAATATTATTACAAAAAAAACTGCAATAATTATTTTCTGAAATATCAACGTAACGTAAGCAACGTAAGTACTTTAAGCGCTTTCGCAAAATTTATTCGTCCTAAATTTCATGTATGTATGTACTTTGATTGGAAAGTTCAAGTATGTTTATTTTTAATAATTTCAAGCTGCTTCAAATTGCCATGTGTTTTCGATTTCAATAAAACTAAGATTTTTTTTCTAAATTCAATTTCAGTACCGACTCAATTCAACGAAAACGGTGATTTAATAGCGGAAGGAATCCTGTGGGAATAAACTTAATTTTCATTCGGTCGATCATCGAGGGCCTGCATCCTTGTCACGTTATCTCATCGTTCGGGGTTCACCCTCACTTTCTGTATCATTGTGGGCCGAGCAGGCTCGCCTTTTCCTTGCTGATTATATCGCACGGACAAAGGGGCCCCTTCTTTTGATTAATGTTGGGTTTATATCGAAATAGTGTCAGGTGTTTCGATGCGGTTTATAGCTGCATAGCTGGCGTTCTGGGGCTGAAATGTGCTTCTGTCATACTGGTGGATGTTTGTATAAGGATAAAACGCCCGCAGGTTTAACTGAGCCATCAATTTTTTAGTAAAATTGTATCTCATTTGATGTAATGATTAATCAAGGAATTGCGTTTTCACATACGTTAAAGTGTAGCACAATTTTTGCAGCTTTCAGAATCCAGCAGAAGCAAGGATAACAAGGACTTTAACGGAAATGTGTAGGTAATAAAAGATTTGAGTAAATGAAAAGAATTGCATAACAGCCATGACTTATACTGATTACTTTCCTCAGTTTAATTCCTTCATTACTTAGGTAAGTGCCAATAAATAAATAATAAAAGAAGCAAGATTTAAATAAAAAAGATATTTATATTGCTCATAATATACTGTAAATTTATTAAACTAATTTATTTCTTGGAATTTAAATTTAATATTTTTTTTACCCTGTATTTATTTTGTAAATTTTATTCTAGTTGATTGTCTAGACTCTTTTGTCGAGTTTTTATGATGAAATCTTAAATTTAACTTTAATTCTTAATTTTAAAACGTAATATGTACATCTCTACTAAACTATTTTCTATTTCAGAATTTGTTTAAATGACTTCCCTCTAAGATGCTTTCTAGTCGATTTTTTTTAAGATTTAACTTTCGTAGAAAATAAATGAAAGTAAACATTAAATTCCTTCTTTTTTGTTTCACTTTCTCTACTTTCCAATTTTTATTGAAACTTTTCCAATAATTATTTGAATGATTTAAATAAAAAATGATAAAACATTTGAGTTATTTCTATCTCAGTCGATATTGATCGTTCGTAATGCATTTTTTTGCAATTTTTACCGTATGGAAGACGAAATTACAAATAAATAAAATAATAATTACAATTCATTTTGGTTTTAAAACAAAGTCTACGACATCCAGGTTTTGCTCTTTTTTGTTTTGGTTTGCATTCTATTTTGGTAATTCAGTTGACAATTAAAAAAATAAAAATAAAATCATATCAACAACCCTTATATAGGGTGAGTTACTTCGAGAGTTCATTTATAAACAGAGAGTTTCTGTCTATTCCTAATTTCTGTCGAGTCCTAATATGTTCGCATATACGGTGAATGCTTTCGAATTCTTTTGAAACAGTAGTACATACTAGTTTTGTATTCAAAAACTCTGTCTTTTTATTCTTTTTAAACATACATCAGTCTTTTTTTTCAAATAGATAACATGATTTCAAACTACTAAAACCCTAATACCTCCCTCACGAAGATGAGGACTGCGAAACGTAAGTCTTAAATTTCCAATCCATTTTTAATCGTCTTGGAGAGAAACGGTTCCGTGCTCATTGTCTATTTGAAGGTTCAGGTTTTGACAGCAAAGCAGTTTCTTCCTACTGTTGATTAGATTTCAGACTGGAGGGATATGGTTCATTTAATGTTGGGGAATAGGGTTCATTTGGTGTCAAACTTGACTCGACTGATGGTGTCGATGTAATCATCGGACCTGGACTGTGCTCTCTGCTAGTACTGCGAAGTTCTGTGAGGAATCAGCTTTCCAAACATGATTGCGATGCCCCTGAATGACTTGTCCAAACGGTAAACTTACTGTACATAAATTTCTGGTATCCTTAATGAATTTTCCAAATTATCTTAATCCTTTCTGGATCAAAACAACTATATTTTCTCCAACATTAAATTTTCTTGACTGAACGCCGTGATGACGGTCAAACTGCTGTTTCATGTTCCTCTGATATGGTGAGTGTGAACTTTCATCATGTAGATTTGGTGATAGCACAGACAAAGGTGTTCCGTATTGGTCGTCCTAAAAAAAATTCAGCAGGTGTTTTCCCTTTAGGAGCAGCTGAACAAGGAGTGTACCGATAACTATACAAAAATTCCAAATTATCTCACGCCAATTTTCTCCAGCTTTCTTGATGAACTATTTAATTGTATTTACAAATCTTTCTGCTTGACCATTTGACTGGGGGTGATTAACTGGAGAGAAAACATGATAGATTCCCAATTCAGTACAGAAATTATTAAACAGTTCTGATGTGAACTGGGTACCACGATCAGTTACAAGTATTTCTGGAGAGCCATATCTACTAAAAAATTCACGGCACGATTGCACTGTTTGACGTGCACTTATTGTACCTATAACGTTAACATCAAAATATTTCGAGTACGCATCCACCATAACTAATATGCAGTTGCCGTCGATGGGTCCAGCAAAATCTATAGGTACTCTTTCCATTGGTTTTGTTGTAATTGGCCAAGGTTCGAGTGGTTGCTTTACTGGTGACCTCTGATGAAAAGTACACTTGCGCATCTTCGTACGTATTCTTCAATATCTCTTCCCATATTGGGCCAGGAAACCCATTCCCGTGCCAGTTGCTTCATTCTGCTCATGCCTGGATGGCCGCTGTGAAGTTTATGCAATACGTCAGGGACACTTTTAGTCGTCTTCTATGACATGCAGATTTTACGGCACAAGTATTCTGAGCAGCTTCAATTGCACGCTTGCTAGATTCTACATACATATTCATTTACTTGGCTTCTCCTTATTTGGACAGCTGGCACAGTGTGATCATAAAAGATTGTCATGACGTAGGTGGCTATAAAGTTTGAACGAATTAAAAATATAGTTTAACTTCCTTGCCAAGTCAATATGAATTGACAATCTTTTACACATAGCCAACCAACTACTTCCTAACGACAAGGCAAAACCATAATCAAAACCGAAAGAAAAGATTCATAGCAACAAACGCAACAACGCACGCAAAGCAGGAGAGAAGAAAACAATTTTACCTCTGGACCGTTTGCAGTACCAAGGTATAGAGTCTTGAAAGCAAAAGGGCGAATTACTTCTAAAGAATTCAGGAAGAAACTATGACACTTTTAGTCGCCTTCTACGACACGCAGATTTTACGGCAGAAGTATTCTAAGGAGCATCAACTGCATGCTTCTCTAGATTCTACATATACATAGTTGGCCTGCCCACCACTGCCTATGCGTTTATCGTGAGTAAATGAAGGATAGAATAGTAGAAAGAGCATTAGGAAACGAAATAACTACATCAATCGACGTTGCCGATTGATAACGCGGGCCACGCTCCGGCCGCAGCATTCCTACCTTCGCACGCAACATTGTAATATCTCTATCTCATTTCAACACAAGTTTCAATGAGCCTCTCCTTTATTTACTCACAATAACCGTATACGTAGTCTTGGCCAGACCAACTGTGTATATTCATTTACGTGGCTTCTCCTTATTTGGACAGATGGTACAGTGTACCTAATCATAAAAGATTGTCATGACGCAGGTGGCCTATAAAATTTAAACGAATTATCAAATACAGTTTAACTTCCTTACCAAATCAACGTGAATTGACAGAGACCTGCCAGCCATGACAATCTTCTATAATCACTCTGTATTTGCCATTTATTTTTTCATGCTTTGAATTATCGTGGAAGAGAATTGGTTAAGCTTATTTTGAATAAGGTACTTCATGCAAATGAGAGAACTTCTTTATCTACATTATATGATCGCATTGAAACGCAACTTAGAACACTAGAAACGTTGGGTGTCACAACAGATAAATGTGTTGCGATATTGTATCCATCGGTTGAATCGTGTCTTCCAGAAGAACTTTTGCATGTGTGGCAGAGGTGTGATTCAAGGGGATCGATTCAAACACGCATTGACAGGTTGATGACTTTCATGAAAAGAGAAGTAGAACATGACGAACACATCGCATTAGCAGTAAATGGTTTGATTCTTTTTCTTCTGATACCAAGGACAACAAACCTAAATCCAGAGTGAAATATAACAATATATCGACAGCGGCAAAACTACCTATCTGCGAGAATATCACTTGTGTATTTTGCAACGGAAGACATGAAAGTGAGTCCTGCTTTAGAGCACAGAAAATGACTACCTATACAAGAAAAGCGTAAGATTTTGTCTGACAAAAAAGCGTGCTTACTGCTTTCTTTGTGTTAAACTTGGACATTCAAGCAAGAAGTGTAGACAGACTACATTGTATGTAGCCATCAACATGTTACACTTATGCGCCCGCAATTAGCAGTTAATAGAAGATCCTCGAATAGCTGCGATGATGTTAAACGAAGCAAACTCGTTTCTGACGAAAAAACGTTGGCAAACTTCTCCGAAACACGTGTACTTCTCCAAACGCTAAGAGTGAAAATTCGCAATGACAGCAAGGTGCGTGAAGTACGAGCCCTAATTGACACGGATTCTCAACGATCATATGTTTTGAAATCTACTGCAATAGAGATGGAGTATAGATTTAAGCGGCAAGAAATTACTTGCCATCTTTATTTGGAGGAACTGTGACTGAAAAGAAGGTACACACGTGCTTCGAGGTCAGGTTGATGAGCTTAGATGTGCTTGTAAATTTGAAGTTCTAGATCAACCAGTAATATATCGAGATATAGGAACTGTGTACAATGGCCCATGTGGTATAAAAATCAGTGATTCTGGACATTTAAAGTACTGATTGGAGCAGATGATGCAGGAAAGTTATTTACCAGTAAGCAACACGTCCTTGACAGTGGGCTAGTGGCAATGCCTACACACCTGGGTTGGACTGTACTTGGAAAGCTTCCGAATAGGAGTGAAAATAAGGATTCAATAATGAACGTTACGGCATTATTTGCGAAGGAATTGAAAGTTGAAGATTTATGGCGTCTAGATATTCTGGAAATTACAGATCCAGGTGAGAAGCAATCTAAGCAGGAAATAGAAGAAGAAGTAAAAGACCATTTCAAGAATTCGGTAAAAATTGATCAAACGGGAATATACGAAGTACAGAGGCCTAGGCGTGCAGATCACCCACCAAGAAAGAAACTACAAGTTAAGAAACTACAAGCAGACGCACTGTTTGAAGAGTATGATGACATTTTTCAAGAGTGGGAACGGATGATCGGCTTATTGAAGCAGTTGCCTCCCTAAAGTTTTGGGTAGATCCTGTTTGACTTATGAAGAATTTTTGACTGTACTGACAGACTGTGAATCAGTTATTAATGCAAGACCAATCACTTATCAATCTAACAATCCAGATGATTTATTACCCTTGACACCAAATATGTTTCTTCGTGATATTCAAGAAGTAGGAGTCCCTGACTGCGATGCTGTCGACTCTTCAGCATTATGTAAACGAGCCAAATTACTTGAAGATTTATGTCGGTGGTTTCGAGTATAATTACTTGGGTCAAGTAAAGCTCTGGTCCACTAAAAAGTCTTGTCGTTCAGTGGCGATTGGTGACATTGTTTTAATCGCTGATGATCAGTCACATCGATTGGAATGGCCACTAGGACGTGTGGAACAGTTGCTGCCGGGCAAGGATTATTGAGGCCTATCCAGTGATTATATTTACTGGAAGGTACGGAAGATTCAAAAAGAAACGAACAATACAACTCACAAGAAAGTAAACCGGGCCTTAGATTTTAGCTGCTGCAAAACAACGAAATTAAAATGAACAACGTTTAGACAAGAAAAAGACAAACAAACAAAAAAAGAACGTCGATCAGTGGATGACTTGGTACCACTATTCTTCTGTTTTTCTTCCATCTATTGTTTTACAAATGAAAAAATCACAACCGTCTTAGATTCTTACATGTGTCCCTTTTTTGGAACGATTGCTTGATTTGTTTCGTTAAAGACTTAGGTTCAACATTGGGCTTAAGACTTTAAGACATCTCAATATTGAATTTCTTTTTTAATGTTTTACAATCACATAAAAAAATAATGAATTAGTTTGAACTAAGTGAACTATTTTTCAAATAGTAATTAAAACTTAAAATTTTAAAATCTGTCAAATTAAGCAGATTTATTCCCGCAATACTGTTTAAGTGAATCACAGCAATTAAAAATCCATCTTGTTGGTTTGGAGATGCCCAACACTTCTAATAAATAAGTCACCTAGTGTGGTTCACGGCAACCAAAATCCATTTTGGTGGTTTGGGGGATACCCAAAATTGCAAATAACTCATTTTGCCAAATTTATTTGCTTAGTAATTCCTTTTGGTTTCGAATTTCTCGCCGGTGCTTTCGGCGGTTTGCGGTTTAGCAAAAATGCGGCTCCTCTTCTCATTATTCTATTTAACGATCTAATACAGACGCGGCCCGAAGGGGCAAAAACCGCACGGTATTAAAGTCGTTTCGGATTTTGGTCATGCGCCCGTTATATTTGGTCAGGCAGGGCCGTAGAATATAGCGAGCGAACGCCATTTATAGATTTTTAGTTTCGAAATAGGAGCGGCCCGTCCGTCGCCAGGACGAAAAACCGAAAGCGCGCAATTTTGGGGATTTCATTTGTAATTCCGTCGGCGAGGAGCAGCACGTGGGCCCCTCTGGTAAAAACACGCTTTTTGATTTTGAAGACGATGCATTATTCATACGTGCGGCGTGTCGGTTTTTGATCACGAAAATAATCCACCTGTTAAAAGTTGTACTTTCGTTTGGACGTAGAGAATAATTTTATTGCTTTGTCATTTTTGTTTCAAATTGAAATATTGATAAAGTTTAAGTGGAGAGATACTTTAATAGTTGGTGATTTTAGTAATACATGTAAAATTACGCAAGTGTGAACGTATTTAATTAAGTTGCGCATCAAAAATTGCAGCAACTGATTACGAGTTCTGCTTGGAAGTTCCATATTAGAATGTGAAGTGGTTTTGAAGCGTGAAATTGTGCACGTATACGCGTGTGTGTTATCGAAAAGATTGTCTGTATAAAAGAAACCTCAGAGAGAAAAATCAGCGAGATATTGCGGAAACTATCAGTTGAGAATGAGGGTGTGAAAACAAAGAGTGTTTTAAAAGCAACCGGGGAATTGTGCAGCACGTATACACAGTTAATTTCGCTATTTTTAACGCATAACAAATGTATCTATCTGCTGGTATCCGTATAAAAACAAATTCAATGTTACGTGTTTATAAAAACGGAATACCTTGACCTATACATAGGATCCCGTTGAAATTGTGAAAAATACATGAATTTCTGCCTCAGATTATTATATTTCTTTTTATCGAACGGAATAATGAATGATAAGCAAGGACAGTGAATATATTTGCGGATAAAAAGCGAATCAGGAAAATTACCTATAAGGTCGCGTGATTTCGATTTTTTTCACATATTTGTATAACTAATCGAATGCAATTAAATAACTTATTTAAATATTAGTTATTTATGGCGTATGATAATATACCTTACTACTTATGCCATTACTTTTACATTCGCGCAAACTATTTCTTACGCAGGTTAGTTCCACCGACCGACAATATATGATGCAACATGAGCGACATTTTGTCCATGAGCTTTCTTTATTGTTTCTACATACGCACATAACTCTAACGCTTCCGTTTCTAGGTCAGGATTCTTTATTGTACACGTCTTCGTCTTATAATATTACTTAACATTCAATATTGCCAGGCTATTACTTTAAGTAACAATTTCCATCATTCCGTCACATTTATTTCTCAATACAGGGTATCCCAAGTTGAGTGGCTTATTAAAAGTTTTTGGGGAAGGTAATATACAAAAATTCTGTCCTAAGGGAAAGCGATTAAAATATTTTCACTTTTATATCACCGCCGCGCCGTTAACTTTCTTATTTTAAATGGAATTCTATACTTTTTATTGCAAATTCTGATTCTACACATTATTCTAAATAAAAAATGTTAAGGCTTCCCTACACCTAAATGTAACCGATTTTGAAATATCTTCTAATATCAATCGATGTAGAATTTGATTCTATATCTCATGATGTAAAAATATACAGGGTATTCCATTTACGAAAATTGAGTTTTGGGCAGTTAAACATAATGAGCTTCGACACCATGTAGTGACCAGCCTGTGAATTTTTCAGGGATACCTAAATGGGATATGATTTGGAAGCCTGAAAATTATGCTTTCAAACGATATGCCACTTCAATCTTTAAATTTGAAATTGGCGTAAATAGATTCTCTTAAATGAAAGGTCTCGAAAACAATTTTTTAAATAAATTTGAATATATCTCAGATTCGGTTACTTTTAGATATAGGAAAGCCTCAACATTTTTTTATTTAGAATAGTGTGTAGAATCAGAATTTGCAACAAAAAGTACAGCATTCCATTTAAAATAAGAAAGTTAACGGCGACTTCCGGTATAACCGGAAGTGATACAAGAGTAAAAATATCTAGATCTGAAAGATCGCTTTCCCTTAGGGCAGTGTACTAATTTTCAGAATTTTTGTATATTCCGTTCCCCGAAAACTTTTAATAGGCCCCCCGAACTCGGGACATCTGTATGTAATTTGATTGTAGAAATCACAGTTCTTCTATGCCATACAAATTCAGTTAAAAAAATGCTTTTGACTTCTACAACATACTTTGCGATTTCCAGAAGGTCCAAAAATTATGATTTTTGTTTTTTTATTTATTTTTTAATGGATCTCGTTAAAGCCAGTCTAGAATTTATAACGGGTGTCTATTTATTTTTTTTAATTTGACGTCGGAGTTGGCAGTGGCAAGGCGTTTATTGTGAGTGCACCACAATTTTTGAAACGTCTGTTATCTGTCGAGTCGATTTCTTTGAGTTCTGAAATTGCTTCTGTTTCGAATAAAACGGTTTTTTCGCAAGCTGATGGGAGTATTCAATTCAAAGTTGCGTTTGAAAATGATGTAATTCAATAATTAAAAAAAAAACGTAATTTGTCCTTCATGAAATAAATAACGCCTTTAAAGGTCTTGTGTAGGCACTAGACATAATTTTAAATAACATGCATGGTAAGCGATATAAATAAAATTTCAAAGAAAGAACACGCACTAAAATCCTCTTCCAGGCGATAAAAGACACGAAGCGCTCCTTGAAACAAACCGCTTGAAGAACTAAACTAAGAGGATACATAAAACAGTAAAAGAAGTTTTTTTTTTTTTTAAATTCAGAAATAAACTTGATGGTTTGTAGCTTGGCTTTTGTTATTGCAAATTTGTACAAAAAAATTGAGATCTAAAAAAAAGATGAAATTATTCGAGATGAAACAATGAAACCTGCAATTCATTTTATAAGTTAAACTACTTTAAAAATTGAAGTAGAATAAATGCCGATCAATTTGTCGAAGAAGAAAAAAAAAACAAAGAACAAAATATACAGTATGATGTCCCCGGATTGAGTTTACAAGAAGGAAAAGAATTTTATTTTCAATTTTACATAAAAATAGCAAAGGAAACAAATTTTGCTTGTTTTATAACGAACATATCTGTAGGTAATTAAAACTTCAACATTAATACAGTGTGTTCTTAAAGTCGAAAAAAGCAAAAACAAAATCAATATTTTAAATTATTCGATTAACCTACAATCTCCAATACGTAATTCAAGTCTACGTCGTAGCTCTCGTTATAACTGTTAAGGATTTCTTGAATTGTTAAAAATGCAATAAATTCTTCTGTTATGTGGCGGTAACTTTTATCTCATCAGAACATTGTTGCAACGTTAACATTTTTGGCAAAGAGTCTCACTCTTCTGTTATTTATTTAATTTGAATTTCAATTTTATCTGACTTTAAATTATTAAGGTTTTTCTTTTGCTCAGTTTGATCGAATCAAACTAAACACAGAAAATTTAGCAGGTATCAGAAAATTAACAGAATGAAAGAACAGCACGTTTCGTATCACGTAAAGTGTACGTACAGTGTAATGATAATTTCAATAAAACTTACTAATATTTTTCCATATATTCAATAGGAACGGCGTTAATGAAGAAACACGGTTAAATGCCACAGACTGTATATAATATAACGAAATTATTCAAAAGTATTATCTTTGACATTCTAAAGTCGCTCACTTTTATTATTAATAAATCAATTGAAGCTGGCCAATTCCCTGACTGTTTAAAAAATCAGTCACAATTCCTATGCATATAAACGGGGATCCAAATCTTTGTGAAAATTTAAGGTTAGATTAATATGTTCGAATCACAACAAACACAAAAATTTTGTGATTTAGAGGGGAAAGGGGTTTACTGATCATGTTACAAATTTCTGAGCAGGCGGAATGAATCACAGTTCAAAAGAACATGATTCGCTTAAAATTTACAGCTTTGATTCGATCACTTTGAGCAAAAGAAAAACCCTATTATTTCACAAAAAAAAAACTATAAAAAGCTGCAATTACGAGAAAAATGAAATTAAAAAAATTATTTTAAGAACATACTGTATTAATCTTGAAGTATTAATTACGGATTTGTTCGTTGTAAATCAAGCAAAACATTTTTTTCCTTTGACATTTTTTTGTGAAATTAAAAATGATTATTTTTTCCCTCTTGTAAACTCAATCCGGGGACCAGAGATATGGGAGGTTTAGAAAAACAAAATCAAAAAATTTAGCCAGCCAACGTAATAAATCTTCTAAAAATTCATTTATCCTTAAATCTCTTAGATTAAAACTGAAAGAAAATAACCTTATTCTTCGTAAGGCAGATAAAGGCTCCTGTATGGTTATTATGGGGAGGGTTGAGTATGTTCAAAAAGTTGACGAATTTTTGAATAGTAGTAATTTCACTCTGCTTAATGGCGATCCAGGTCCTAAATTTAACAAATCTCTTAGACCTTTGTTTTTCAGTTTTAGGGATACTCTTTCATCAAAAACGGACAACTCCTTTCTATGAATCCGATAATACCTCGACTTTACGGGTTAGCTAAGATACATAAAAATAATGTTCCTATTAGGCCGGTAGTCAGTTAGATTAATTCACCTGCCCATAAGTTGGCTTGTTTTTTGGTTAATATCTTAAGAGATCATCTAACTTTAACACATTATCACACCGTACAAAATTCGGCCGAATTAGTTTCGAAACTTAATTTTTGTGAAATTTCTCAAAATTGCATCCTCATCTCTTTAGAAGTTACCAACCTTTTTACGACGATTACAGAATGTATGAGTTTCGTAGAAGAGTTACTTATGAATTCTGATTTATCTGATGATGATGTCCATTGTGTTGCTGAACTTTTGAAAATCACTCTGAAACAAAACTTTTTCCAGTTTAATAATAAATTTTACTCTCGATTAGATGCTCTTTCCATGGGTTGCAATCTAAGTCTACTATTGGCTGACATCTTTAGGAATAATTTAGAATCAATTTTTTTTAACTCTTGTCACTATTTGTCCCATAAGATCAAATTTTTTGCTCGATACGTTGATGACATTTTGATCATTCTAGGTGACACTAATTTAGCTTATGAGTTACTTAATCATTTTAATACTTTTCATTATAATATTAAATTTACTTTGGAATTTGAATTTCTAGATGTGAATTAAAAAAATTAATTCATCTTTGTCTTTCAGTATTTTCAGAAAATTTTATGTCCAATCATCAGCACCAAATTATCAGCTTTTTCGGCATTTTTTTACGTAGCTTTTTCTATTCCTATGACGAGGGAGGATTTTGCTAGGGAGATCAAGATTATTTGCCAAATATCTTATAATAATGATTTCCCTATCACCGTCATCTGTCGATTATTTTACAAAATTCGTAATGGTTTAATTAACAAAGCTGTTTTCCCCATTTTAGCAGTCAATTCTTTGGAACCTAACTTTAAATATGCTTCTCTACCGTACGTAGGTGTTATTTCGGAGAAATTAAAGAAAACTCTCAATAAGTTGGAAGGTGTGCAAGTAACTTTTTCAAATGATTTATAACCTTATCTCTATTCTGATCAATTCGAAAGATGAGATAGAACGTATGAATACTCCATCACTTGCACTCACTCCAATTGCAATTCTACTTACATTGGTCAAACTGGCCGTAATTTGGCTACCCGGGTCAAAGAACACATTTCGTCTGCTAGATTGGGAAAAACAGACTCTAATTTCAGACCCTAACTTCATCGTAAAACTACTTCACCAATTACCTAAAGGTTTAAAACTTAATATTGTCGAATCTTTTTATCTAAAAGTGATAACAGTGTCAGTCTCTTGAATGACCAAATCATCTTCCCACATTTTAACTTTCTCGAGTCTATAAATTGGAAACATTCATAAGTTTTTGCTCCATTCTGCTTTCATTCACATTGTTCGCTTATTTGCGTTATATTGATTGTACTTTTCAAAAATATTCTGTCCAAACTTTTCACTATTCTTCAAAAATGTTTGCCATCAGCTTTACAATGTAATTGTTACCCTTAAGTGGTTTTATTTAAATCCCTCGCCTTCAACTTTCATTTGTAATTGTTACCCATAAGTGGTATTACATATTTTAATTAATGTATTTCAATCCGCCTTCAGCTTTCAAATGTAACTTGTTACCCATAAGTTGGTACTATCTATGAATTTACGCGCCTTCAGCTTTCACTTATTTGTTACCCTAAGTTGGTATTATTTAGGAACTTTTGTTTGCCTTATTTGAAGTTCTTGCATTGTTTGTCACTTAAGTAAAAGTGGCCACGTGCTAATGTGTCCTGTTTAACAGGTTTGTTTCAATTTTTCTTAATTAACTGTCTTTTTAAGCGCAAATTCATTAATTTCAGATTTGAGAACGGTTCTTAAACCGAAACATGTCATCATTATTACCATGACAACGGACGCACTTTTCATATCCCACTTAGTGCGTAAAAAGTTTGGAAATAATGTAAACACAAGACTTCTTCAAATAGACGAGTGAGACGCAAAATATATTTAAAATCGTGAACGAAAAAGATGCGATTACTCGCCCAAGATGCTCTCGGAGTGATAGTTTATGAACTGATATTGTTGGTACCTAAAAAGTTGGCAAAAAAGTGTCAGCATTTTGGAAACTTAACGAAGAAAAAAACCAAAAGACATTCGACTTTATAAATTTAACAAGCAAACGAAAAACGTAAAATATTGAAGGAAATAAATCAAAAGACGAATTACGTGCTACAAGGTCGGAAGCTTAGTTAAAAAAAAAATAAATTAAATTGATCTAACGAGAAAATTGTAAAATTGTTAAAGAAATAAACTAAAGACGATCGACTTCAGAAGAAGGAAAACGATAATTACGTTAAGTGATGTAAGTGTCAGAATTTCGGAAATTCGTCGAAAAAAAGACACTTAACAAAAATAAGAAAAATATTTTTTTACTTATTTTAAAAACAAAACTTTTAAAAAGTATTTCAAATGACCAGTTTGAAAATAGTCTTGAAAAACAAAATCAATTGAAACATGTAAAAATGAAAAAAAAAAGAAAACCAAACGATCGCTTATTCAAAAAAAAGAAAAACGGATTTGCAATGTGTGATCGTAACATCGCGATCGTAACCAATGGTGAAGTACAGTTTACAGTTTTTTTTTAGATTTACAATATTTTATATTTATAGTTTTATACTGGGTGTCCGGTAAATAATAGGCCATGCTTCAAGTGTGGCTTCTTTCGGTCAAAACAAATCGATATAGATCAATTTATCTTAGTACAATTTTGCTTCATTAAAACGTTATGGCCTTTCAAAGATAATTTTTTTATATCAATATTTTAGCAAAACTCGCTCATTTTTGGAGACATTTAATTGTAATTTGGTATTTAAAGGTGTCTTGTACTGCTGAATCTGAATATCTTCCTATTTTTAACGTAACATATAGGGGGAGCTCTCGAGATCTTGATATTCCTTTGTTTATTGCTGTACTTTTTTTAACGTGAATATTTTTAAAATTATATTAATTTTTTTGAAAGAACTTTTAATTTACTTTAAAAAAGGTATACTCGTTACATGTCGCTAAAGTATACCAGTTTTGAGAAAAATGGCTTTGAATATGATAATGCTGAATATTACTGTTTTAGGTCTACATTGAATCAGGCATATAGACCCGTATTTCAGTTACAGTTTAACTTTAATCTTCACTTTATTTTCATGGGAACAACTCTTTTTATAATTTGTACTATGGGAGTAATCTGGAGTTGAAAGTTAAACTATGAGTGAAATACGCGGCCATAGCAAACATAATAAGAATTGTATGTAATGTATCCTTGATTTAAATGTGGAATTGTAAAATTTTTTCAATTTTAAGTAAATTACGAAGTAGTGCAACTTTAGGTAATTGTCTTTTCATCCTGAAGTAGCGTTACTGGTGTAGTAAGTATTCAACGTTTTCACATTCAAAGCCATTTTTCTCAAAACTGGTGTACTTTAGCGACATGTGACAAGTATGCCTTTTTTAAAGTAAATTAAATGTCATTTCAAGAAAACGAAACATATTTTAAAAATATTTACGTAAAAAAAGTGCGACAATAAACAAGAGAATGTCAGGGTCTCTAGAGCGCCCTCTATATGTTACGTTAAAAATAAGCAGATATTCAGATTCAGCAGTACAAGAAACCTCTAAATACCAAATTATAATTAAATGTCTCCAAAAATGAGTGAGTTTTGCTAAAATATTGATAAATATTATTATTATTATTATTATTATTATTAAAAATATTGATAAAAAAATTATCTTTGAAAGGCCATAACTTTTTAAAAAAGCAAAATTGTACTAAGATAAATTGATCTACATCGATTTATTTTGATCCAAAGAAGCCACCCTTGAAGTATGGCCCATTCTTTAGCGGAAACCCATTATTCACACTTTTATATTTAAAGTTTTATATTCACACTTTCATATTTACAGTTTTATATTTACACTTTTATATTTACGGTTTTATATTTACAGTTTTATATTTACAGTTTTATATTTACAGTTTTATATTTACACTTTTATATTTACAGTTTTACATTTACAGTTTTATATTTACAGTTTTATACTTACAGTTTTATATTTACAGTTTTATATTTACAATTTTATATTTACAGTCTTATATTTACAATTTTGTATTTACAGTATTTTATGCAATATGCAATATTTCATAGGTATTTACAATTATTATTACTTTATTGACAATGTAATTTTCATTACGTACTGTGATATTTGATATTTGATATTTTATTACTGCCATAATTTACTAACAGTTTATTGTATCTACATGACAATATCCATATCTTTAGATACGTGACAGTAAATTAATATTATCATTATTATTATTATTATTAAATAAAGACGGCAGTATACATTTCAGTATACTTTTTTTAAATAAATTTACGATTTATTTGTTAATTAAAAACCGATAAATGTAAACTCTGTTTGTAAGAAGTTGCGTTTCGCAAGTTTTAAAGGGCATGGCGATGTGGTACCCTTGAAATAAATAATAAACTATTCCTCGATAATTAATTAATGCGCGTTCGATGCATTCACTTGATCCGTAACGACATTTTGTAAGTCGCGAGCGTTTGTTTAAAAATGCCGTGTCCTACAATTTTCGACGGGTATAATTAGCTGCACTTCCTCCCAGAACGAGTTTGGTTGAAGAAGCGCGAGATTATTTTGTAATATAAAAGCCCGTTTTATTGTTATGAAGAGATCGGGTCGAAAATTTAATCAAATAGAGCTCGGGATAGATGCAGCGCGCACTAAACATCTGTAACTAGACAACCAAAATATCCCGTGTTCTCTGGGATAAGATAAAAAAACGACATAAAAAATAGAGGCAGTGTTCGTGTTTTAAAAGGACGTTGACCTGGGCCAGGTTATTTTGTGTTGCCCTTACGCATTTAACAAGGGAACGTACAAATTCGAGATGAGGTAGAATCTCTTCCTGTATCCCGTAATACAATTTCTTCTTCTACTTCTTTTTTTTAAATTTTAAACAATGTAATTAATTTGATTACACTTAAAAATAAAAATTGATTTTATTTTTGTTTTCGAAAGTAAACAAAGCTCCGGAATCTTTTTCTTCCTTTTTCCCCGTCACCTGTTCCAATGAGCCTGATGAATAAAAACTAAGCAATTGCTTTAAGCATTGACTAATTAGCAAAAGCAAAAGCTATAAAAGCAAATGCTTTAAGAAAAAGCAATTGCTGAATTATTATATGAATAAAAATCCTAAGCATTTGCTAGCTTTCCGGATTCGTTGAAGCAATTGCTAGTACGACTTGTGCAGATTTGCTTATCTACATAGCTAAAGTAGGTACGTTAGATTCGTTATCGAAGCGATGCTCATTTTTAATAAAATGTCGGATATTAATGAGCGAGATAGTTAGTAGTGATAATGAGACCGAGTTAGACAAAAAAATTATTTTTGTTAAAAAATTTAATAGAAAATAAAATCATTTTTAATAAATTGGATTTAAATTTTACATTTGTCTAATTTTGTGATCTCTAGTAATTTGACTAGAGTCTTGTATGTACGTAATCAGTTTTAAAATTGTCTTAATCAATTTATAATTGTTTACTTATTCTTAATATATGTATTTATTTATATAAATTTTCTCTTTATTTTGAAGTCAATGTCATTCTTAAAAGAAAAACGTAACTTTTCGTCAATTCCGTAAATTACATATTTATTTATTATCATTCCAACCATAGATCTCAGAAGAGATATTGGTGTCGTCATAGAAAAGAGGATCATAAAAACTCTTTAAATTCATAAAAACAGCGTTCCAGCAGGAATTGTCTTAGTTCTAATTTAAATTTAGACATTGATTTGTTAGTGGTAGTAGTGACGGGCAAGGGCTGAAATCTCATTCAGTATAAAGAGGGCGTAATAGCAATTATCTGGCTAAAAAGCTCAAACCAGATACCTACAAACAAATAAATTGTTACTTGGGTCCTTTATGGTCTGATTAAAATTTCAGTAAAAGAGTGAGGAGAAGAAATGGAAATTGTTGATTTCTGTGATGTAATTAATTTTGGGAATTAAGACCTAGTTTGGGCATAACAATAGAACTTTTCTCTTACTCTCGTCGAGACACCTAGAAGAAGACGAGGCCTTGTAAAAATTGATAAAGTTGAAAGTAAAGGATAATTCATCCCTTTTCTGTTATCATAATTTTTAATCACCCCTCCCTCGCACAAGTACCTAATAACTGATAATTACAAGGAAATTTTTAATATTTCCCTTACAACTAAACAAGTTGCAAGGAAAATAAGCAATATAAAGGGAAAGTGAAAAAGAAAAGTTTGATTTAAACAAAACTGTCAAAAAGAAATTTTGTTCATAACAAACGTATAGTTTTTAGAAACAGTTGTAGGTTTAGAAACAGTTGCTTGAGTCAGATAGGGTCACAAAGAAATATTTTCATTTTTTCTATAATTGACAATGCAACACCACTTTTCTCGCCACTATCTTCTAAAAAATAGTTTGCAAGTCACCAAACGTTTTCGCTGTTAAACCGATGTAATTTTCTATAATCTTCTTCTAGGCATTCGTTACGTGTTTTATAGTATTTATGTATACAAATATAAAGAACTACGCCGTTATTATCGTGCGAATGCGATGAATAAGAAATTATAACTGATTTAAGCAAATGCAAGATGGGGCAGAGGAACCTTAACAATTTTTAAGCAAATGCTTAAATAGAAAAAGCAATTGCTACCTTTATTCATACAATATTAAGCAAATACTAGAAATTTTTAAGGACAAGCTTTTGCTATAAGCTTTTCCTTGGTGTCGTAGCAATTGCTACAAGGTCAAGCAATTGCTAAAGATTTTATTCATTAGATATTAAGCATTTACTAGCAAATTTCAAGAAAAAGCAATTGCTTAAACTTTATTCATAAGGCTCATTGTACCTTAGTAGACGGCGCTTTCAACAAAAATGTCCGCACGTTACCTTCATACATAATTAAACATGCAAACACGTTTTCATCGAGCTACAGTTTGCACGTGTTTCCTATATTAAATAATAATTACAACAATCCAGTCAACATTTTTATTATTCTTTCAAAGGCAAGGTTCAATATATTTCTGTTCTGTTTACCATTTACTTACGATTAATTGCGCGCTCGCTCACCGGCCGGCATAGCTAACATACAATCCTGCGTAATATTTTTAGGCCTCACCCAAACTTCGACCAACCTACCTAACCCGTTGAGGCATCGGAATGCGGAAGATCCATTCGATATCGGGGTGAGTTAACGGGATCGCCGTTTAGGGTAGGTTAGTAATGCAACCCTTCCCCATTATATCTTACCTCTTCCTCGTTTCGTCGCGAACGACCGCCGGCCTTCGGCGTTTTTTCGTCGTTTTTTGTCGGAGGTTCTTTTTTTTTGCGCCGAGGGTTGATGGCAACCTCCACCGCGTTTTTTTATGCGATTGCGCTTTAATGAACCGGCTGCCGACGTGAAATAAGATACGAACGAAAGCCCAATAAATTTTGAACCGTGACACTAAAAAAAAAAATTTAATTTTTCATCATTAAAAAAAAAATTATTTGTTTCTAAGTAACACGAACAAATAAAATAAATAAATAAGTAAAATAAGAAAAGAAAGCTATTACAATTTTTTATTATTAGTTTATTGATTGGTTTATAAATCAAAAATAGTAAAGGAGACTGTGATTTAAAAAATAATGAAAAAAAACGATCTCTGCACACAATTACATACTTCAATACACATAAATATTTTAATAATAATCATTATTATTTATTTATGTATTTCATTATTCGCGAGAATCACAAAGTGAAGAAATAAATAATAGGGACACTCAATATTTGCATAATTAAAAAATAAAACTGAAAATATAACCTACTTTTACACTGTTAATATTTATTTTGTAACAAATTCGAGTTGTATCTAAAGTTTATTACGCAATCATCAAACGACACAGTTAACAGCAACCAACCGGAGCGGATATACAGTGGTGGCCATTAAAATTGTTATCCCTTCATGCTAACCTCGCCCTTATTGACCCAATTGCATTGGAAACGAAGGGGAAACATGAAGACGCAGTTGAAACAGTTAGGTTAAGAAACTATGCGAAGAATCAACCCAAAAGATAAGATAATGCGCCTCATGCAAAGAAGAGAAGGTCGTCATATCTTAAAAAAAAATCTTAATGGCAGAGATACGTATTAGGAAGTGGAAAACAAGGACAGCCAAAAACAAGATGGTTCTAAACGGGAAAGGGATATCAAATGAGAAAGAAGGAACAATACACTGAACAGAATAGAGAAGAAATATGGGAAAGCTATATAATTGGCAGAGAAAAACTCTTAGAAAAATTTTTAGTGGAAGGAGGGAAGGGGAAGAAGCTATGACTCTGTCGTTCTTTCAGTTGAGAGAAAATAATGACAATAAACCATTATTAACCAACCCAAAAGATAAAGACGATGGGTCTCATGCAAAGAAGAGAAAATCGTTCTATTTAAAAAAAAATTGTTAATTCCAGAGATATTTACTACTGGAAAGCAAGGACAGCCAAAAACTCAATGGTTCTAAGCCATCTAAACGAGAAAGGGATACAAAGGAAATAGGAAAGAACTATAATATATTTGAGATTTGGGAGTGACAAACTCTTTCTAGTTGAAGGAGAGAAGGGGAAACATGAAGACGCTGTTGAAACAGTTAGGTTAAGAAACTATGCGAAGAATCAACCCAAAAGATAAGATGATGGGCCTCATGCAAAGAAGAGAAAGTCTTCTTCTTCTTCGTTTTCTTTCGCTTTTGATTTAAACCATTCCAGCCAGCATCTAAGTACAGCGAAGCTATGCTTTTCTTCAAACTGCGTATACTTTCTGGAGTAACTTCGATGGATTTAGGTATGTCGAGTCGCTTGCCTGAGTAAAAGAGAAATAAGAGTATATACAAAGGGAAAGAAACTAGGACTAGACTCTTCAAGCTACAGGGCTCATTGTAGCGTACACAGAAGCGAGCCGCGGAAGGGTAACACAATGTAATAAAGAGAAGAGAAGTAGGAGTTTATTCTACAGTTTGATTCTGAGCTTATGCAAAAAATCTACAAGCAGTCTAAAGGTGCAGATAGACATGCGGAGAAAACTTGCGCGAGTTACTGTCCGACACTAATGTCGCTAATGTAAATAGGGTTGCGAGTCGACTCGTTGAAATGTCTGACAGATCTCACGCTAGATTCTTTCTTGCCAGTCTATAGGTGCAGATAGACATGTGAGAAAACTTGTGCGAGTTACAGATAGAACTCGCGCATGTTTTCTCGCATGTCAGTCTGCACCTTTACGGAAACAGGATTGGGATTAGCAAGTACACAATACAAATTAAGAGGAGATTCTTATACAGATTCATTAATTCATCAAGTCTGTGTAGAGGACAGTCCAGAAATATATGCTTTGTGTCTCCAAACAAGCCACAACTGCAGTTAGGGGGAATCTTTGACCCGAATTTTAAATAAGTGGAAAGGAGAAATGCAGAAGGACGTTGTATCTTAAAAAAAATGTTAATGGCAGAGATACGTGTTAGTGGAAAACAAGGACAGCTAAAAACAAGATGGTGCTAAACGGGAAAGGGATACTGAATGAGAAAGAAGAGAGCAATACACTAAACAGAGTAGAGAAGAAATATAGGAAAGCTATATATTTGGGAGAGAAAAACTCTTAGAAGAGAAAAACTCTTAGAAGAGTTTTTTGTGGAAGGGGGGAAGAGGAAGAAGCTGTGCTAAGAACCAAGCCAAAAGATACGATGATGGGCCTCATGCAAAGAAGAGAAGGTCGTCGTATCTTAAAAAAAAATTGTTAATGGTAGAGATACTTACTAGTGGAAAGCAAGGACAGCCAAAAACAAGATGGTTCTAAACGAGAAAGGGACATTGAATGAGAAAGAAGGAACAATACACTGAACAGAATAGAGAAAAAATATAGGAAAGCTATATATTTGAGAGAGATAAACTCTTAGAAGAGTTTTTAGTGGAAGAAGGAAAGGTGAAGAAGCTGTGCTAAGAACAAATCCAAAAGAAAAATGATGGGCCTCACGTGAAGAGGAGAAGATCGTCCGATCTTTAAAAAAATGTTGATTACAAAGCTAGATACTACTGGAAGGCCAAGGACAGTCAAAGATAAGATGATTCTAATGGACCTGAGCCAGAAAGGAATATTGAATGAGCAAGGAGACACAATACATCGAACAGAATACAGAAGAAATATAGGAAAGCTATGCAGGGTGTTTACTAAACACGCGGCAAAAATTAAGGGGGTTATTCCTAATTCTCAAATCTTCTTCATTCCATAAACACGGATAACTTTCGTATAATTGTATTAATTTAAGGCAATTGTCTTTATCCATCTTGATAAAATGACAGAAAGCATTAGGCAGACATCTCGAGGCATGCGACGAAAACACTACCGTACAAACTGCGTGCGTGCCTCGTTACGAGGCGCTTTTAAACATTACTATAAACCGACAACGCTCGGCTCGGTTCGCGACATGCGGTATGCCGTGGCCGAGGAGCGTCTACATTGCACGAGCCGTTGCCTAGTGAGGCAGCCGCGCGAGGTAGCTCGCCCGGTCTGGACCCGGCTAATGAGTAAGGAGATACAATACACTGAACAGAATAGAGAAGAACTACAGGAAAGCTATGAATTTGGAAGAGATAGACTCTTAGAGATGTTTTTAGTGAAAGGAGGAAAGGTGAAGAAGCTGTGCAAAGAACCAACCCAAAAGATAAGATGATGGGCCTCACGTGTAGAGGAGAAGATCGTCCAATCTTCAAAAAAATGTTGATTACAAAGCTAGATACTACTGGAAGGCCAAGGACAGACAAAAATAAGATGATTCTAATGGACCTGAGCCAGAAAGGAATACTGAATGAGCAAGGAGATACAATACACTGAACAGAATAGAGAAGTACTGTACACTAACGTCTTCAAATGACTCCATAGGAAAAGATCTAAGGGATTTAAGTCTGGAGATCGAGTAGGCCATAAGTGAGGTCCACCTCGGCCAATCCAGCGACTTTCATATTTTGAATTTAAAAACTCCCGGTAGAAATACCGGTCCAATTAGCCAGTCACCCACAATTCCAACCCAAACGTTTAATGAAAATTGATGTTGGAAACGATCTTCAAGTACCGCATATGGGTTTTCATCAGCCCACACGTGGCTATTATGGAAGTTCCTAATTGCATTTCCGGAGAAATTTGCTTCGTCGGTAAAAATGAATCAGCGTCAGTAGTTGAGGGATTTGAACTAATGTATGCAGAAGCCATTGACAAAATGCAATACGTGACGGAAAATCAGCAGGAGTAAGTGTCTGAACGCGCTGAATGTGGTATGGATACAAGCACTGTTGCTTCAAAATTTTCCAGATAGGCCTATTATTGACGTTGAACGCATTTGCCATTTTCCTGGTAGAAGTACCGGAATCTTCCTCTGCCATGTTCAGCACATTCTCTTCTAATTCTATCGTTGTTACTGTCTTTGGCCTTCCTGGTCCTCCACTTCGTTTAAATCTGCCTGTTTCATGAAGACGTTGATGAATACTTTGGAAAGTTTTTCTAACAGGAACATGACGAGTGGGAAATCTTTCACTGTACAACCGCCTAGCCTGTAACGAATTCTCATTGGCAAGTCCATACATAAAATGCATATCGGTCATCTCGGCGTTCGTATAGCTTTTCATGAAGAGAGAAATGGGAAAAGAAAAAGAAAATGTAATATCCAAAAAAAAGGTCTATACAGGGTGATTCAAAATTGTCTCCCGATATTTTCAGGGTGAATAGAACATCAAAAAATAAGGTCACCTTTTTATACAATTTTTTTTTCCAAAAGTGAATAATAAGGGAGTTATAATCCCCTGAAAGAGGACTGAAACATGTTGTTTGTTTGGCAATATTTTCTGGACCCTTTAAGTTATCAAACTAGTATTTGATACTCAGGTATAAGGCACCTAACTGGGCATTTACATCGTATTTGTCAGATCTTTCCACCTTTTTAAGGGGTAGTTTGAGGGGGTGACTTTCAGTACTTAGCAGTAACAAAATGCAATAGGTGTATGCTAACTTTTAAACCTCAATTACTCGAAAATGCTTCGGTTTATTAAAGTGCAACAAGAGCCGTTTTGTGCTAAATAGTCTAAAGAATATTTTCTCCCATAAATCTTCGATGAAATATGTAAAAGATAAAAAATTAAAGATAAAATACTAAAAAATCACTACCTTTTAAAAAGGAGAGAGGATCTAACAAATACATTGCAAATACGCAAAATTAAAACGAAAAAGAAAGAGGAACAAAGTGGCCAAAAAAGAAAACAAAAGTAAAAAATGAAGAAATATTAAAAAAGGAACAACAAACATAGTGACAAGACAAGCAGATGTAAAAAGAAGAAAAGGAACAAAAAGACGGTAACGAAAAAAAGGAAATCAACAGAAAAATTGAAATATTTGATTATTTCAGCTAAAGATTACGTAAAGGCTTTTAGTTTTAAGAAAAACAGAAGCAGTGATGACACGATAGAATGAAACAACCGACAATGAAAAATAAACGATCAATAGGAAAACAAAAAATATTAAAAATCTCAAACGAAGGTTATTGACTGAAAATTAAAAGAAAACAAAAAATATACAGAAAACAAAATTTTTATACCGTATATTATAAAGCAAAGCCTCATTTAATTTGTGTGAAATAGTTAAGGCGGCAAAAATTAATTTCCCCCCGAATTTGTGAAATAAAAAAACCGAACAATTTTTAAAATGTCGTCATGTGACGGTAGAGTACTTTCAAAATTTAAAACAACTCTACGAATACGTGTAATATAAAAATTAATTTTCTTACTTTGCTGTTAATGTACGTATAATTTTTCTTGTTATTAAATTTAGCTGGCTCCTGGGATCTCTAATCTGCAACCTCTTTTAAGTCTTTGAAGTACCAGGAAATTTCATTCATTGAAAGTAAGAGGCCCTTAATAGATTTTAAGGAGCTTTTCGGGTCTAAGGAGCTTACACTAGCCAACCCGGTTGAAAGCATTTTCTCTTCGTTTCCTAATATACAGAATCGGAAATTTGAGTACTGGACATAGCAAGTTTGTTTCGATTCGGTTCGCTGAGAACTAATTGCTAATGGCGACCGGTGATTGGCATCGAAAACAAGTGGGCGTGATCAGTCAAATTTCTCTCTTTATTTTTCTAGTGCGTTCTCCATCGCACGCATTATAACAGGATGTCTAGTTGAACATTTACCGAATCTGTATACCGATTGTTAAAAAAAATATAATTAATCATTGCGCGCCAGATCAGCGTGTACATTTCCAAAACAATTTGAAACAGGCTGTATATTCATACAGGGTGTATCATTGGTATGGATTTCTCCAGTAGCTCCTTAACTTTTAATTATGAAGGAAAATATTGTGTACAAAAATTATCGCCTACAATGAGTTCTATATTAGTAAATTATTTTCACATATACAGCACGTTTCATAAGTGAGTTATCCACTAAACTTATATACGTTTTTAAATGGAATGCATTGTGCATTTCGATAGATTTCTCAAAAGTAAACGTTTTTTTAATTAAGCAACTATAGCTCTAAATCGAAGCATTCGTAATCTATAGCTATTCAAGAGCTGAAATGTGGAAGTATTTTATTCATAATTAGCGGCCAAAAAAGTTATTTTTTACGGAGCATAACTAATTAAAAATATCAAGGGCTTAACCAATAGGTGTATCTTCTAATGAAAATATTGTAACGCTTTCCTCAATAAGTGACGCAATTTCAAAATATGCGTTCATACATATATTAAGCCTTTACGTTTAAGACGTTAATTACACGGGCATGTTCTACAAACACAATGCTGCAAGTAATTATAATAATTTCTTTCCTAACCTGACGGGTTTACAAAGGACTCGTTGCAGGAGGACGAGAGGTTGCGGATGCGATTTTCTGCGTGGGTCGCATTGCGTATTGTCGGGTGTCAATAAAAATGCACGAAATTTTGCAATAAAACGGACGCAATTACGGCGGTCTTTAGCGACTTTAAGACACACTCTGGATAAATATTGCCGCCCACGGAGCTCCGAAAATAGAAGGAATTTACATAAATTATTGCCGCCGAAAAATGATCAGGTAGCGCGTTAGTTTTCGTCGAGGTACCTAGAAAAATACGGCGGGTTCTTCGTAATCACAAAGCGGGTACTTAATAAAGTCATTCTTTGGGTAAAATTTGTTTGCTGTTGGACACACACTTATTTATTTTTATACAGAACTACTCGAAGAACTCAAAGAATCAAACGAAAACAGAATTAATTTTACTATTCATAAAAGTATGTAGAGTTCACAAAATGATCAAATAACTTCTTGTCTTCAAATAAATTTTCGCAATATAAAAGTAGTAACTTTTTTCTGCTCAAGGTTAATCGAATTTGAAAGACAATCACGATAGTAACAAATTAAACTGCTACTTCAGGGGTTTTCAGATGGAATCGATGAACCTGTAGGGGCAGAATGGGGAATCCATGAAATTTTGGGGGTCGGTGAACCATGGGGCTCTCGTATACCGTGGATGTGATAAGCAAAAGATTTAAGTCGAGTTATTATTTTTACAATTTTCAATTTGTTTACAAAAAAAGATAAAATTCACCAAAAAAGGAGAGTTTCATAAACTATCGATAGCCACAAATGAAGTTATTAATTTAATGTCCTGGCTAGGAATCCTTGTGATTACTGAACAAGGCCGAGTCTGTTATTTAATTAGCAAACTGTAATAAGCTCACGGTGCATTTGTTGTTAACAACGTCTTCTTGTCACAGCATACCAGCCGCAATACATCAGATTGTAGAAATCGTGCAGAGAAGCTGCAGACTGGTCGTATTTCAAGGTCAAGGGTTGCGCCCCACCACGGCGGCGCACGTGTGTGGAAACCACCGCATGCCGAACCATATTTGACATTTGATAGCCGTCTGAAAACTGCATTTACTAATTTGGATTCGATCCAAATTTGATACACATACCAGATTTGGTTAAAAATAAGACCAGCAAGAGGGTTAGTCGTTGTCGGTGCGAGAGAAGAAATAGTCTCTTCCCTGCGATGCAGTGGCGGCTTTATGTAGATTTATGTAGGCGATTACTTCGCCCAGAGCTTAAGCATGGTGAACACGAACACATACGCACGCAGGACAATAACCAGTATTAATTAACAATTAATTAAAACAACTACGAAAGGTGAATTTTATAATTTTAACAAATTCAAAAGTTTTACACCAGAAGTATTATATTAGAATTCTTTGAGAGTCTTGAGAGTATTTTGTAATTAGTTCAAATCATTTTTACTTTCCTTTTTCCTCGTCTTTACAAATCTTATTTTGTGCACTAATTGCTTTGATAGATATTTGTGTCTTATACCCATGTAAATCTTTCTAGAGAATATTTAAACCAAAGGGGAAGTCTTTATTCTGTTTAAGTGGTCTAGTTTTGCCTTAATATCCATCCAGGATTATCTTCTGTAGCGTAGTGATTCTTTTACGAAAAACCCCGATGAAGTTTGTTTAGAAACTACCCGAAATCGAAAATGCCCTAAAGCTCTCTGAAGAAATAAATCGAATTTCCATGTTATTATGGGCCAGTATTTCATTCAGAGTTTAAGTTTAAGCTTCGCTTTATTTCTACGGAAACAATTGTCCTTACAATCATTACTATGGGAATAAAACGAAGCAATGAAATACCTGGGCCTATGTTAGTAACAAAAACGAATAGGATAATAAATTCTCACCTTCACTTATCCCATTTCATTCTATTAGAAACCACTGATTCTTTTTAAGGCTGACGCTCCTAGCTAGGTTATCAAAAATGCATAAGCTCGATGTTCCTCTCAAGCCACTCAAAATCAACTACCTTGAACCAAAACTTGGGGTTCAGAATGTCATCCTCCATTTTAGCCAAAAACTATCGATAGATTTCTTTTAATCCACAATTTAAAATTACCAAAACTCCGACGTTCATTGTAGTCCAATAATCAAAACCAACTTACAAACTCTCCGAACGTCTTGCACCAAAGTTCATGGAAGTCTTCCAGACTTCCTCCTGAATCTAACGTGGAGTAACTCTTGAAAAATCATTACGTAGCAGTTTTCCTAAAATAGTTCAAAATAAATTGGAAAGATGTATGAATTACCAAGGAAATAAAAAAAGGTTAAAAGAGATTGGGAGATTGGGTCAATGTTCATTAACGATTCGTTTTTTTTTTGAACGAGAGCGATCTTGTAACACTTCAGATGTTAACATGATATCCTATAATCAACTTTCACTTATGAATTCCGCCTGGATTTTCAACTCGTAGCTACAATAACATCAATAAATATCGTTAAGTAAGAACGTATCGAAAAGAAGATAAATTTTGTAAAGGGCACAAATTAAAAAAAAAAAACTCATGGCAGATTTAACATTTAAGTCGGCGTACACTTTTTTTGCAACACTTGAATTATATTATTAAATTCTACTACCACATAGCTGACTCTGAGGGGAGCTTCGGCCCCCTTAGCCCACGGGGGGGGGGGCTAAGGGGGCCGAAGCTCCCCTCAGAGTCAGCTATGTGGTAGTAGAATTTAATAATATAATTCAAGTGTTGCAAAAAAAGTGTACGCCGACTTAATTTCGTTTGGTAACGTTAGTTCGGTGTAAATTCATATT
The DNA here is from genome assembly GCA_033060865.1 of Dorcus hopei. NCBI lineage: Eukaryota > Metazoa > Arthropoda > Insecta > Coleoptera > Lucanidae > Dorcus > Dorcus hopei. The sequence continues at coordinate 13,390,333 of CM065424.1, forward strand.
ATGTATCTTTACTATTTAATATATCCTTGTATACTCTTACGTGATTCTTACAATTATTATTATTTTCAAGACGCCTCCAAGACAAATTTCTGGGTGCGCCACTGAGAGAATCAATGCAGATGATATTGTTGTCGAGTTCCTGAAAAAGTTTATTCTCTCCAAATTAATTATAGTATTATTCTTAAGGTAATTTAATCATATAATCCATTAAAATAATCTCTGATAATGAAATCCTTAAAATAATGCCCAGATAACAGTAATAATCCACTCTTCTCCATTTTTCTTGAGCTGGAATGACGTGCATCAGGATTGATGAGATTGGTAAGGATTATATACTTCTTTCTTTTCTTATAAAATTTAAGTCTAAGTTAGAATGTGACACACAACATGCTGTAGTCATAATCTAACTTAGGGTTAATCTAATTCTCCTCTCTTCAATTGGTCAAAATTTTGTACATATGCAATACTCGAGGCTTTTTTCAATTATTTGTTTTGTCTATTTGTGTTTTGTGTCGACTTCCTTTTCTAAAATCCATTCTGAGAATCTTGTTTACATTTTTGTAACCTTTCTTTTATTACAATCGTTAGTATAAAAATCAGAAGTACCTCCACCAACAAATAACGATGGTGAACGGACTCCATCTAAAGAATTAAAACAAATTTCCCCAAATCCTCAGAAAATTTTCGAAGCTCGCGAAGGTGCCAAACAGGTTGGTATTCTTTTGACATCCAATCAGCACATAGAAAATCGAGAGACCAAAGAAAAAGAAGAGAAGGTCAAAGAGATGCGGATTCAAACTAGAAAAGGAAAAGAGGTTTTGATTAAACAAGAGAAAAAACTGATAATACTAAGAATATTTTAAGGCAATTCAGAGGATTTCGGAAACCAGCAGCGATGTTAGTATGTAAAATCAGAAGTACCTCCATCAACAAATAACGATGACAAACGGACTCCGTCTAAAGTATTAAAACAAATTTTCGCAAATCCTCAGAAAATTGTCGAAGCTCGCAAAGATGCCAAACAGGTTGGTATTCTTTTGACATCCAATCAGCACATAGAAAATCGAGAGACCAAGGAAAAAGAAGAGAAGGCCAAAGAGATACGGATTCAAACTAGAAAAGGAAAAGAGGTTTTGATTAAACAAGAGAAAAAATTGATAATACTAAGAATATTTTAAGGCAATTCAGAGAATTTCGGAAACCAGCAGCGATGTTAGTATGTAAAATCAGAAGTACCTCCACCAACAAATAACGATGACGAACGGACTCCGTCTAAAGTATTAAAACAAATTCCCCCAAATCCTCAGAAAATTGTCGAAGCTCGCAAAGGTGCCAAACAGGTTGATATTCTTTTGACATCCAATCAGCACATAGAAAATCGAGGGACCAAGGAAAAAGAAGAGAAGGCCAAAGAGATACGGATACAAACTAGAAAAAGAAAAGAAGTTTTGATTAAACAAGAGAAAAAACTGATAATACTAAGAATATTTTAAGGCAATTCAGAGAATTTCGGAAACCAGCAGCGATGTTAGTATGTAAAATCAGAAGTACCTCCACCAACAAATAACGATGGTGAACGGACTCCGTCTAAAGTATTAAAACAAATTTCCCCAAATCCTCAGAAAATTGTCGAAGCTCGCAAAGGTGCCAAACAGGTTGGTATTCTTTTGACATCCAATCAGCACATAGAAAATCGAGAGACCAAGGAAAAAGAAGAGAAGGCCAAAGAGATACGGATTCAAACTAGAAAAGGAAAAGAGGTTTTGATTAAACAAGAGAAAAAATTGATAATACTAAGAATATTTTAAGGCAATTCAGAGAATTTCGGAAACCAGCAGCGATGTTAGTATGTAAAATCAGAAATACCTCCACCAACAAATAACGATGACGAACGGACTCCATCTCAAGTATTAAAACAAATTTCCCCAAATCCTCAGAAAATTGTCGAAGCTCGCAAAGGTGCCAAACAGGTTGGTATTCTTTTGACATCCAATCAGCGCATAGAAAATCGAGAGACCAAAGAAAAAGAAGAGAAGGCCAAGTAGATATGGATTCAAACTAGAAAAGGAAAAGAGGTTTTGATTAAACAAGAGAAAAAATTGATAATACTAAGAATATTTTAAGGCAATTCAGAGAATTTCGGAAAGCAGCAGCGATGAAGAAGAACTCGTCCTATGCAACTCCTCAGATATACCTATGACGAAAAGTGAGGAAGATAACTGTTGTGGATGCAATTAAAATTATTAAAGACGAAGCTTATTGAAGACTGAACATTTGTAAGCTATGGATGCATGAAAATTGCACCAAATTTGAGAAGATGTATTCAGCTTGCGGTCAGAAGAAAGGAAGAGAAATGAGAGAAGCAGGAAGTAAAGGGAAAGGGCCATCTCACCTCAATGCATAGGGCCATCTCTACCGGCGATAAATTTTTTGTTGATTTAGTAACAAGGATATGTAATTAAAGTTTGCGTTGACATAAAACCAGTTGTTCCAATCATTATACTTTCGAAGCTACAGAGTTTCAAAGAACAACTATAGCCATCTCCCCCGGATTTACCCTAATGTTACGTTAAGAAATTAAATGCCTTTATAATGTTTACAATTCGCCATGTCTCCTTTTTTTCTGTACGGAAGTTGTTAATACCGTCTTCCTTTTGCTCAGAATCTCCTCTTCTCTCTCATTTCTGTAATGTTATGTAAGTCTTCTCTTCCTTCTTTTATTAATTCTCGGTTATTTTGTCACATCCAGCAACTTCTTTCTACTTTAATTGCTTTATTGCTTTCTCTACTTCCTCATATGTGAGTTCTTCTACAATTACTTGTTCCTCAGCTTCTTCTGACTCCACATTTCCTTCTTATTCTTCTTCATCTTTATATAAGTCTTCGAAGTCTATCTTCCAACTTTCCACTTTAATATTAACCGTTGTCTTTTTTTCTGTTCATTTCTTCATATATCTATACGTTCTTTCTATCCATTGTTACTTTTTCCTTTTCTATTTCCTCTACAAGTGCTCATACGTTTTGAGCCAGTTTTTCTCGCTTCATTTTTTTTTAAATTTCATACCATCCAAGTACATGCTATCTTTTGTGTAAAATCCAAACACCACATCTGAACGTAATAGCAACAGCAACGACGTGAACTGTGAACGTGCCATATACATACATAAAACTTATTATAATATTGCGAAGATATGTTTGGCGTTAAATTTTCACGGACGAGATTAAGCTGGTATTATTTAAAGCGTGTTATATAGAGCCAATAGTTTAACAGGGGGTGGATCGTAAACGAGGTGCGTTTATGATAATCCGCGTCCATTTTGAGTCCCATTGCGGAGCTATCGATTAACATTGATAATCCTGGCTTCAAACTTTTAGGCAACCCAGTCTCAATGTTGCACAATAATTACTTTCATTGAGAAGAGCAAGAGGAATACCAAAAGTAAAAGAAAATTGCTTGATTGGAAGTAATTAAAGTTAACAAAACTGTGTTTTTTTTTCTAATTCAAAACCTAAGTATACGAAAGCAAGGAGCTAAGAAAGAGGTTCTTTCGATAGTAACGTCTTAGTATTATGAACGAGACAATTTATTTTGGATGCTTGGTAGGGAATCAATGATAGCTTTTTCTTTTAGGTTTCATCATGTAAAAGCCAAATGTCTCTTGTTTATAATTCGGTTGCAAGTTAATATGCGAAAAACCGTTACTAGAAGAAGGAAGGAAGGAGGTAGATAATATAATTATTGATGTTTTGGGAAAAGAAAATGCAGTCCTAAGTTATAGCTACTATCAGATATTGAAGACCTTGTAAGACTTACTATTGATTGAAGAGAGCCAGAGGAGAAAAACGGAATTAAAGTCAAGACGACCGCTGTCATTTATAAACAATTACATGGCAAGGGTAATGAAGAAGGAAAGGGCTCTAGGATTGCAGTGAAGAGAGCTGAAGAGCATTTCAAATTGAAGAAAGCTAAGGAAGATGAAGAAGGAAATGAAGGTCAAGACGACTGATATCTGACTATACTATGCCCTCCAAAAAAACCTGGGATAACTCTACACGTGCATTTTGGAGTTACTTTATTAGTTTGAATGCAACTTTAAACAATTCATTTTACTATGTTTTAAGGTAAATTAAAAGCAAACACAGAAATAAATAAACGGACTCATTTTTCAACGATATTTAACTTGTGATTCCTGATTTCTTTTAGGTCGGGCATAGTACATTACAAGGCAAATAAAAGAGGAAAGAGGGTACATCTTTTCGAATGAATGAATGAATATTCTCCAGAATTGCATACAGGCTTAGAGTATTCTAGATTGAATAGAGCTAAAGAAGAAGAAGAAGAAGAAGAAGGAAATTAAGGTCAAGACGACTGCTGCCCCAATGAAGAAGCAAAGGGGGCACTTCTTTCTGAATATTTTTTCTGGAGGACGGCGTTGGAGAATTAGAGACTAATTAAGAATAAAAAAAGTTAGAGAAGAAAACGAAGAAAGGAATTAAGGTGAAAACGATTACTGTCTGTTACAAACTACATATTGTTGTTTTCATAATGCCCGTTTTAGACGGTTATATTTTTGTATCAAATTTATTACGAAGTGAGTGAGAAGTGCCAATTCAACCAATCAACATTCACCGTAGTAGCTAATCTCTCTCACTTCGTAATAAATTTCATACAAAAATATGACCGTCTAAAACAGGCATAAGAGAAGAGCTCAGTGTCATTGTCTGGTGTTGCATATCAGACTTATGAATTCTAACTCCGTCCTTTTTTCTCATTCATCGTTAACAAAGAAATAATTGTCGGTTCGAACTTCGGCGATTGATTACGCAGAGCCCAAGTTCCGTAATTTTCATATTAGTGTATGAAATCGAGCATTTCATAATCATTAAGCTCATTACATAGTTAAACTCGATACATTGTCGCCTACGCGAGCGCGGAAAATTCGCCCACCTAAAGATTCTGTAAGATTATGTAAGCTCGCTTTATCAAAAGCCTTGGCCGATATGAGTCATGATTGACCTTTGCAAATTCGAAGAATTACAGCTGCATCGAGAAAACCGGGCATTATGCAAGCGTATGAGCAGATGGTTTCGGAAAATAGGGCAAACTGGCACACATGTAGAATATTACGTAATCGAAATGTCTTTTGTAAAACCTTATAAAAGGTCATAGCGTGGCACGACAGCTAGTGCCTGTCTTGTCGAGTGCGAGGGCGTATTCAACATTCACGTAATGTCATAGCGTGTGGTTGCTCTCCAAAAATCCGCCCGTCTCTCCGTATCTAGTACCATGGTTGGGTGAGAAAATATGAATAAATTTTGGTTATGTTTTTAGAAACTAAGCACTGCTTAATTTGGTATATACTGTTTTTCTCGTTATAAAATTATTTTGAATTTGTTTAGGAAACGCTGCGCGGGACCTGATAATATACCTGGATTTATCTTAAATGCAGTTGCTGAGTTAATAATAGCCAGTCCGTTAAATGATATTATCCGTCCGCCTTGAAATCCCCCAAAGTTGTACCTATTTGCAAAAATGAAAGCAATCCATACGAAGTAAGCAGTTATAGGCCAATTGCCATACAAAATCAATTTGGGAAAATTTTCGAGGATATCTTTCACACAAGATTGAATTTGTACATCTCCAAACACAACTTCCTAAATGATTCTCAGTGTGGCTTTCGAAAGGGTAGATCTACCACTACCGCCACAACTGCAACTTATAACTTTTTGCTTAACGAATTAAATAACAAGATCTACGTGATCTACGTCGAGCGTTTGATACTACAAATCACTCACTTCTATGTGACAAATTGGAAGTTATGGGAATCAGAGGAATAGCGAATGATTGGATTAGATCCATATGTGAACTAACAGGTCTCAATTTGTTGTGATAAATAACACCTATTCGGATGATATCAATGCCAATTCGGGAGTGCCTGAAGGACCCGTTCTTGGGCCTATACTATTCGCTTTGTTTATGAATGACCTACCCAATCAGTGGACATCAGCTTCCTTTACAACTATTTATGGCGATGACGCAACACTTATTGTCTCTGATTATACTGTATCCGAAGCTATTGCTAAAGCTAACAATGTTGTGAAAGAAGTGGAGCAATGGTGTCTTTGTAATCAACGGTGAAAAGACTGTAGCCGTACCATGTTACGGTTCGATTTCGCTTTAACGAACGTTAAAATTTTGTCTTCATTTAATGGTCTATTTGATAACAAACTCTGAAGTTCTGTTTTGGCTTCACTGATCGCTCTGTTTTGAATTCAAACTCTAAGGGCTACCTTTTTGTTAGATTGGTTAATTTCGGTTTTGGAACAAAAGGAAACGTGCTGGCGTTTGTTTGTTTGTTGATTCGAAAATAAAAATTAATATTAAAATCGGCATCTTGGTGTTGGTGACATTGCTGAGTGTAGGTCATTTTCGTTTGCTGTAGAAGCTCATTTATGTGATTTGTGTCGAATTCGACCACCAGCAGTCAATAGGGATTTTATACACTCAAGAAAGTTGATTGGAATATCGCCAAGGCTTAAGTACCTAGCAGATAAAACTCACGTCACGAACTCCAACTTCAATCACACAATCAAGCGGATGTGTCACAGGTTTTAATAGGTCCTTATTTTTAAACAACGGGCAAGTCTTCCGATTCAACTTTGAATTTGTCAAACTTATCGTCACGTTTCTTCCTTTAGCACGTTGTTCGGGGCAATTTCACGTTGTACGGGGCAGTTTCACGTTGCACGGGGCAGTTTCACGTTGTACGGGGCAGTTTCACGTCATACGGAGCAGTTTCACGTTATGCGAGGCAAATTGTAGCAGGTGATAGGCAGTAAATAGAAAAGCCGTACGAGAGTCATCTAATTCTACTATCATCAAACACCGCGAAAGTTCGGACGTGCATGTAGGATCAAAGCCCTCTCTCGAGACTTCGATGTAAATGTCGTGATTTATGGCAACAGACGACCGGACTTAACGTCGAGCGGTATCGTACACTTTTCATTCCTTACTTCGGTTAATCATCAATTACGCTACATAATGAGTAGTTAAAGGCTTCAAAATTTTGTCATTGTATATTTCAAGTCACGGTTCCTTAAGAACACGTCATAATTTGCATAAAGAAAATTAATAACCGCGTCCTTTTGTCAAACTGACAAGTGCTTATAACTTGTACATCACCTTTGTAAACCAAATAGGACATCCTTGCCGATGTTTACGTGTTACCCTTGCTGTGTGAATTTTAATTTTATTTGGAACTAGAGTGATTAACGTACATTTACGTAATTTTCATTTGAAACGATCAATAAACTTAATGTCTTGAATTGTCATACTTTTCTTTTAGATTTCGTGATATATAGGGTGACATAAAAATATTTTTCTTAAACGCGGAATTTCAAACTTGAGGGTTACTCATATGCTACAATCACGTGTGTAGTCCTAGCGGTAACATATATTACTTATACCTGGAATAAATATAACGCTAGGTGGCACCTCTTTCTTAATTAACAGCTACCGACGATCCTATTGTGTAATCCACTCCCATCTCCACTGAGCTGGGCATAATTTCAGGTAGGTTGTTCACCAACGTAAAGGAGTTTCCCCCAATCTATTCAAGGTCGACTATTTGGTATAGTTAGGTAGATAGCAACCAATAGTAATAAAAAACTCAATTCTTGAATGCTATTCCTTAATACGATGTGGAAGAACTTCTACTGCTTGCACAACTGACTTGCATCGATGCGAAATTAACCTGGTGTCATCATTTCATTTGGAAACCAAACCTACCAAGTATGTGTTTCTATTCTATAGTCTCAGAGACACTGTAACTGTAGAAGTGTTTCGAATGCTATACTTCGGTTTGGTACATTCAAACATTTCATACGGTTTGCTTATGTGGGACGGATGCAGCAATATGTTAAACAATCTGACCATTCAGAAGAAGATAGTATGGATTATGGCAGGCATTGAGAAGAAAAGGAGTTGTCGTCAATACTTTTCGTATTACGGGATAATGACAGTGACATCGCTTTATGTGTATCAGTTAATCTTGTACGCTTACAGACCACCTAGAGAAAAACTGTGACTTCCATGACTACCAAATCAGATCTCGAGAGAATTGGTGACTACATTCAATCGGCTAACCGTCCGAAATATATATATGGGTTTACTTTGCCTGAACAAAATCAAGGCATTATGGAATGATGACATACCGACTAATCCGATGCTGTTAAAGAAAAAAATTGCAACAATTCTTGATAGCAGCTGCATTTTACTCACTAGAGGAAGTTTAAAATTTTTAATTTCTAATTCACGAAAGTTACCTTCTATTTGTATCCTATTTGTACGCTCACTGGCAAGTCAAATGTTTTCACTAAACACTCTGTAGCATATTGGTGTATGTATCTATTGACAAATATTATTATCAGTTCGTAGTTTCTTGACAGTAGAAGCAAAAGCTCTGAAGAATTGTTAAAAAAAATGGTTCTGATAGACACAATGGATTCTTGCCTCAAACCTCAAACCTGTCCTTAGATTAACGACTCTTAAATAGATGACTTGGATGATGACCATAGAGAAGACAAAAAAAAATGTTCCTTGCTTTCATTATGTAGGTACTTACATGGAACATGATTGTTAATGATTTACGAAAGAAATTTCTCTCCCTTTATAACATCTTCCTCGATCCGACACTTTGTTATTTAAAACTTTAGAAAAACTGTGAGGTGCTTTTATTCTATGAAGCAAAAAAAAATGGATTTTGCTAAGAAACTTTGCAAATTAGTACGACTCTTAGAAAATCAAGTAAAATATTTGCATTTAATTTTTGCAAATTTAGTGAACAAGGAAATATAAAGTTGTTACTCTCTGGTTATTTTAAGTAACTTTTTTCGAGATCATTTAATAGACGTTAATTACTTTAATTATCTGCATAACATAGAATGCTGCTGCAAAATTTGAAACGACTGAAAAACTGAAGTGTTTAATTGTTTTCATAATGAGCAACAGGTTTGCAGTTCTTATATCGCACATTAGTAAAATAGTTATGCGCTCACGAAAGTCTATTTTATTGCAGAGAAAAAAAGAAGATAACCACTTACATCATTATATTTATTTATAAGTGAATTTAGTATGGTCGTCGAGATAGCTCAAACCGTCAAATGATCGAATGGGACATTGTAAGGTGCAGTCGTCAATGTCAACTGGTCACAAGAGTTTTAATATAATATCCGATGCATTTTTTGTAAATGTCAGTTTTCGCGGCAGTGTCAATTTTTAAAATTCATCGTGGGAGTCTAAATCAATTAATTTTTTCTTCTTAATTTTGCGATCCAACACATTTGACGATGAACTCTGTTTGGTGGTGGATTTCTTCTGAGTTTTAATTGACTCGACTCGGGGTTAGTTTTCATAAATAAAGTCAGTCCAAGTTAGGTCGCATTATATTAATTGATGCTGTCCGGGATCTTGTGTTTTCCTTTTTGCACGCGCGCTTGAAATGCAGAGCCGCTACCGATGGATGCGAACAAAGCGCGCTTGATTTGGATTCGTTATTCTGCATCACAACAAACGTTACTTCTTTGACATTCGCGTTTATTTATTTTTGATTTTTTGCCGCTTCGTTTGCTATTCAAGGAAAGGAAACTTACCGCCGTTTATAGAAATGATATACATTTTTATAAGCGCTTGCTTATTTTATACATATATAAATAACGTCCATTCCACGCTATATTTGTAGATGTAGTAAGTCCATGTGCGTAAGCTTACGGGGCAGAGTAAATACTTACATGTTTCTGTTTCAATACTCGAAATATTTAACAAAGTTGATTTAGAAAATTTTTTTGTTAAATTATTTATTGTGGTTAGTCTAAATGTGCAAGATTATGCCAACAAGCCACTTTTAATTTTGCAAGAAAGATGACTAATTGCAGAAGAAGAAATTACGTGTCATTATCATATGTAAGCGCTTTGTTAATGAACTGAATGACAATTGCTGTCATAAATTATCATTTGAAAACGGTGTAATTAACATTTCAGAATCGCGAGTGTAATTAAAGCTATGCTAATAAATCTAGTGCTTCACAGTAAACTTCTTCGTAAAATTAAATTCGTTTCATTCTTTTGTATATGTACAGTCAGAATTAAAAGTAGTGTCTCCCTAATAAAAAATTAAATCGCAGCTTAATCACTTGTGACCGGTATAACGAGGAGGCGGACAAGCGGACAGGAACCCATAGAATTCTTGCTTGGCCGCTTGTTTGTTATGGTGATCAGAATGGATAAGATCACACATTTACATTTTATTGTTGGCGATTTTGAATTACGTATAATCAAAGACTATTGTCACGAAATGCTTCATGAGGTTTGTGAAACTTCAATGCATTTCACCTACACTGATATGGAAGGGTTCTGTATTATTCATTCCTTATCTATTTGCCTTCCTTATCTAATTAAGCCCAGCAGTTTAGATTTAAGGATTTATTACCAAAATACTTGTAGCTTACGTAACAAAACTATAGATTTTTTTAACGCTGCATGTACTTTTCACTATGATATCATTTGTGTCACCGAGACTTGGCTTTCCCCAACTATGCACAATGCTGAAATTTTGCCGCCCTACTTGTATACAATATTTCGCTGCGACCGTTGTTATAATGAAACTAATGTAAATCGCGGTGGTGGAATTTTACTGGTCTTTAAAAATCACTTCTTGGCTGAACCTATTGCCTTGTCACACTTATTAAATCTCTTATGGATAGAATGCATTGCTTGTAAGTGTCGCTTAAGTATAAGACCTTATTTATAATTGTGGTACACTTTCCTCATACATCCACATTACAGGATTTGTCAATATTTTGTAATTTCATAGAAGAGTTATTAGTGTACTTACTATGTGGATATCTTGCTTGTAGGTGACTTTAACTTACCTGAATGTACTAACTCTTAACAGCTGTACTCAGTTTCTAAACATAAAGCAATACAATTCAACCAAAAACATCTCCGGCAGGTTACTAGATCTTGTGTTCTCCAGCAATCACTGTGAGGTTGTGCATGATTCTGTCCCCCTAATTAAGGAAGATCTCTATCACCCAGCTCTGTCTATCTCTTTAACAGTTTCTAATTCTCCTGTTAAATTTAAAAACAACAACGTTAAAGTTTATATATATATATTGTCACGAGGGGGAATTTTCTAAAAACCACAAGGGTTTTTTTTCTATGTTCCGCGGATAAAAATCATAAAAAGTATTTGAACGCGGACTTGTGTAATTGAGGGCAGTTTACGACCGTGTTGAAATGTAACCACAATAAGGAGGTAACTGATACGTAAATGTTCATATTTCATAATAAGACATCAGCGGAATTTATTACAAACGGGGCCACGCGCTTATACGCACGTATACGAATGACGCAAACGGACACAAAGCAGGTGATGAAAAATGCAACGCGTGACTAGGCAAAAACCGTATATTTAAAGTGCGGGCCAAAATTGGGAAGCCAGTGGTCTCCACCAGACCGTCTTAGTGGGTCCTAGTGCCAACCCACGAGGGGACGCCCAACACCGCCGTCCTGCAACATTGCCGCCGCCAGCGCCCAATAACGCCGACGGCGCCGCCCCGCATCATCGTCGTCGCCACCCCAGCATCAGCATTGCTGCAGCTTATCATCTGCCACTGCCGCCGACAACATTGCCGTTCGTCCTAAAGAAGCACGAGGATCATCTCCCCCGCCAGCTGTCCGAGAGAAGACACCACCGTAGTTCTGCATTGGTCGCCGCTGTTCCAACCCGATCACCCCGTAGGCTGAGCAAAGGACGTGTCGTGCTCCAGCCAAGGAACATTGAGACCAACCACGCAAGTCGCGGACCGGCCATGAACTTCGCCAGTCTTCCCGGCTAAGGAAACGTCGCCCGCTGCTCCGTCTTAGTCGAATCAACAACCCCAGTCGCCGCGAACGACCCAGAACCGCACCACCCCAAGTTTCACGGACAAACCACCCTCAACTAAATGGATCATTTACGTAAATAAAGATGTATTAATTTTGTAAATCATTGTCTTTAAAGCTCTACCCTCCGATAAACCTACGCACCCCAATCAACCCAAAGGCTAAGGACACACCGTCGCGACATAGTGGAGGCTTAGCGCGATTTGGTGAAGGCCCTTAGCGTGACAATATCTAATCAAAAACTTTAATACCCGTAGGTGTAAGGTAGCATTAATTTATGCCAATCTTTCTTCATAGACAAACTTTGCCCACTGCTTTTTGTTTTTTGCCAACTTCTTCGCTTTTTTCCATGTTTTTCCCCTATTTTCCAAAATTGTTACCATATCGCTATCCCAACTCCTCCTAGGTCTTCCTCTCAATCTTTGGGCGCTCACTTTCGCTTCCCATATGTTTTTCGTTGGTCTACTATCTTCTTAACGAGAATTTGTTAAGTGTCCGAACCATTACAGTTTCTGTTCTAATCAAGGTTGGCACAACTTCCACTTTTTCTCTTATTGACTCATTTCTTATACGGTCTCTTCTTGTTACTCCCTTTACTCTCCTCAGGTACCTCATTTCCATTGCTTGTATCCTACTACTCTGCGTGTTGGACAGTACCCAGCTTTCAGATCCGTAGGTCAATATCGGTCTATACACAGCTTTATATACAGTCATTTTTGTTTTTCTACTGATTTCTTTCTTTCCTAAAAACGTTCTAGACAACGAATGATACAATCGTCCTGCATTATTAATTCTGTCGCTTATTTCTGTGTCTTCCTTCCCATCTCTGTGTATCTGAATAAGTCTACTTGCTCGATTTTTTCTTGATTTATTTCTAGCTTTATTTGTCTGTTTTCTCTACCTATTACTAATACCTTAATCTTCGCTGTATTTACTTTCATGTTTCTCTTCGTTAATTCTTTCATCCATACTGCAATATTGTTTCTTAGGTCTTTTTCACTTGGTGCACAAATCATTAGATCGTCTGCAAAGGCACACTCTGACAACTCTATTGGTTTTAGTTTATTGCATCCTATGTGCGTCCTTTTTACTTTTCTTCTAGTGGCCTTTATTACGTCGTCCATAATTATTATAAACAGTAGAGGGCTTAATACGCCTCCTTGCCGTAGTCCATCCTTTATTTCAAGCTTCCGGGATTCCAAATTGTTTTTCCTGACATAACAACTATTCTTGTCATACATACTCTTTATTCTTTGCCTTAATGTGAAGGGCACACCTCTCTCTGCTAAACTATTCCATAGTAATTTCTGCGGCACTCTGTCAAACGCCTTTTCTATGTCAATAAAAGCCGTATATCCTTCGGTACCTTTAATCCTTGTTTTCTGTATTATTTGTTTAATTACAAAGATGTGACCTTGTACACTTGGCTCCTTCCTAAAGCTGTACTGAGACTCGTCTATCTGTCCTTCAATTATTTCTCTTAGCCTTTTTTCTAATAGAGTTTCGTACATTTTGGAGACAATGCTTAACAATGTAATACCTCTGCAGTTTGAAGAATTTCTCGTGTCTCCCGTTAAAGTTTATAATTTTAAAAATGCCAATTATCTGGAACTTTGTTGTCATATATCTCTTGTTGACTGGACATGTCTGAGTAATTACTCTAATACTGATAATTTGGTTCAACATTTCTATGATATCTTGAACAACTTATTTGTTCTCAGTTACGCCACTGTCCACGATAGTAGTTTTCCACCCTGGTTCACAACTGAAATTATTAACAATATTCGTTTAAAATCTTTTTATCCTAAAAAATTTACTTCCACTAAAAGAATGTTATATTATCATAATTTTGTAACGTACCGTAAACTTATTAAAAAGCAACTATCTATAGAATTCAAAAAATATATAAACAGTATGTAGTGCAACATAATTGACAATCATAAAAAATTCTGGTCCTACGTTAGATCTAAAAAAGTTAGCACAAGGATTTCCGGTCGCATGTTCTATAATGGTAATTTACTTGAAAATCGCCATCTTTCTTTGAATCAGTATTTTCTCCATCATCTACCTCTTCTACACTCACTCCTGATGACTGTAACAACCTTTCCAATTTCTTAAATATCAAAGAGATCACTGAAGAAGACATCCTTCACGCCTTATCTAAGTTAAAAAAAACTCTACGACTGCTGGACATGACCAAATTCCCAGTTTTTTGCTGAAGGATTCTAAATTTGCGTTTGTGAAACCTTCACATATGATTTTCAATGAAGCTCTCAAATGCGGTACTTTCCCTTCGTTTTGGAAACATTCTATAGTCATTCCTGTATTTAAAAGTGGTAATGCTGCAAATACCTTATGTCAAATTATCGCCCATTTCCTTACTCTGTAATTTCTCTAAAGTTTTTGAAATTATATTATACTCTTACCTCTATCCTCATATGTTCTGAACAGCATGGCTTTGTCGAAAAACGCTCCACCCTAACAAATCTTGTATGCTTCTCTCAATATCTATGTGAATCTCTTGATTGTGGCTCTCAAGTTGATGTCGTTTATACAGATCTTGCCAAAGCTTTTGATCGCATAGATCACAAACTTTTAATTTCCAAATTAAGTTCTTACGGTATTAGCCATTCATTAAAACTTCTGTTGCAATCGTATCTTTTGAATAGGTACCAGCGACTTTATTACAACGGTTTTTCTTCTCGTACTTACACTGCTTTTTCTGGTATTCCCCAAGGTGCCAACTTAAGACCTCTTCTTTTTATACTTTTCGTAAATGACCTTCCCTTGTCCCTCACCAAACATAGCAAGATCTTAATGTCCACCGATGATGCCAAATTATTTCGTGTTGTTAACAGCCGTGAAGATGCCCTTCTTCTTTAAAAGGATTTAAGCTCCCTTTCTGACTGGTATACCTCTAATAGACTCGTTTTAAATGTTGATAAATGCAAAACCATTTCTTTCTCGCGAAAAAAATGCAAATTTTTGTTTCACTATCAACTAAATGATCAATACTTGACATATTCCACTATTATTAAGGATCTTGGCGTTATTTCTTACGACCGTCTTCCGTTTAATTACCATGTCAACGATATTGCAACTAAATCCATTTCGCTTTTGGGCTTTATCGTCAGGAACGCTCGTGATTTCACTAACCCCCCTCCTTAACTATTCTCTTCAACACATTCATCCTTTCTCAACTCCAATACGCCTCCCTAATCTGGTATCCCATTTATAGTTGCCATACAGATGTCCTTGAACAAGTCCAGCGCAGGTTTCTTAAGTTTTTTTGGTTTAAAGAATTTGGTGTATATCCTTCTAGAGATATTCCTCATGAAATCCTACTTATGGTTTTTAGTAGCTTATCGCTTGTTCATAGGAGACATATCTCGGCTTTGCTTTTCTTACATAAGTTGATCTATAATAAAGTTTATGCTGGTGCTCTCTTGGAAAAACTTAACTCTCATGTACCGCGCCTTATCGGCAGAAACTCTTTGTCTTTTTATTTGCCTACCCCGAGAACCAACGCTTTAGTACGATCTCCTATCTATACATTGCCTCTGTTCTTTACAACCATCTTTGCAGGATACAACATTTTGACGCTACAAAAAGCTTTACTGACACTTGGCGTAATATGGTCTTTGAAACGTAAGTGGGTATCGATTTTCAAACCTAAATTCTTTACGCAGTCACAATGTTCTAACTTTATATTATTCAATGTTATATTCATTAATGGTGAAGCCAATTTACGAATATTTTCTCTATCAAACAATGAATAGTATGACTTCGATGGATTAATTTCTAAACAAGCTCATTTAGGTCGTTGTTAACACTAAAAATAGCCGTATCTAGGTCATGAAAATCCAAAGCGGTATATACCTGTGTATCGTTAGCATCAGTCGAATGTTGCCAAGTGAAAAGAAATAGGAAGTATAAATGGAATATAATAGCGGACCAAGAATTGAGCCTTGTGGTACACCAGCCCTCAGCAAGGCAATATCTGATGTGCAGTTATTAACACATACTTTTTGTGTTCTTTGTGAAAGGTAATTATGAAGTAAGGCTAAAGAGTCAAGACCATTGTAATGCAAAATGGCTAGCAGCAGTTCATAGTTAATCTTGTCGAAGGCCTTGGAGTAATCAAGAACGACTAAAATGCTAAGTTTATTATCATCTGTTGCTCTAATAATATCATCTACTATATGAGACAGTGCAGTAGTACAGCTAAAACCAGACTGTAACGAAGGTAATAGATTACCTACACATAGCCAGATGGTTTCTCAACTGATTATTAATTATTTTTTCCAAAACCTTTGACAATGTTGCCAAAATACTAATTGGACGTAGATCTTTAAAGGCTGTTATTGTAGTCGTTTTTGGTAAAGGTAAAACTTTTGCTTGTTTCCAATGACTGTTGTTTTTTAATAACTTCCACTTCTGCATTCACCGTGCCTTTCACTTACTTATTTATTTTCTTCTTTCTTCTTCCATTTATTTTTTCTTCTTTTTATTTCTCTATCTAATATTAGTTTTAGTTTTAGATTTAGCTTAGGTTTAGATCTTTTGCAATAATCTACTGTTGTTTCTTTTGCTCTGTTATTGGTTCTTTGTAACTGTTGCAAATACATAGTATTATTATTATTGTCTCACAAATTCTTTGAAACGGACACTGAATATGCGCACTAACACTTCGACAGTTTCGTCAGTGTCCGTTTCAAAGAATTTGTGATACAATTTTGAACGGACAAGAACCTGCTTGAATTATTATTATTATTATAGTCTTATTTACGTTGTAGATGTTAATCAAGGATTCAACAAATATAGGTGACCGGATAGTTAATACTGGAGAGCAATGTCCACATAGTCATTTCAGTTAGTCTTCCACTCAGTGCTTTATTATGAGTATAATAAATAATAACGAATGATTTCCTAAATTCTTAGCTCTGTAAAACAGCATCGAAGAGTGCAATGACGCCTTTTCACTTAAGCTAAGACATGCCGTGCCAGATTCTTGATAAAAATTTTTAAAAAGTCACTCGGTATAAGTGATGATTGCATTCCTTATTAGATTACGATTCTCACTTATAACGCTAATGAGATGGTGCTGAGCGAAAGACCTTGAAGGGCCAGAATAAAGATACTCTTGTGAAGTATGTAAAAATTGAAAAAAAAAAAAAAATTTGAAAGAGCAATATAACAACGGAAAAGATAAATTTGAACATAACAAAAAACATATAAAAATGTCAAGATGGTACAAACATAAGACGATTACAAAGCAGAAAATGTACGATAACATCCACACAAGAAAATCAGAAAAATCGAAAATGTACAAACCGGAATAAAAAATATTGCCGGTTTTTTATTTCTAATTGATAGTAAGCAAATAAAAAAAATATGAATTGAAACAAACGTCATCGAAAAACTAAGAATAAAACAAATGAATATCGCTATTTTTCGAAAAAGGTTTGAAAGAAATCAAAAGACTTACAGCCATTTTGTTTCTTTTAGTATCCTCTGGTCATTCTTACCATTGTTTTCTATCAGAGCCATTTCCTTCTTTGCCTGTCATTGTTCTTCGTGGGATACTTTTTATGTTTATCTTCTAGAATTATTTTTTTTACACGACCTACTAGATTTCCCGGGACAGAGTTCTTAACCGGCCCGGGCGATGTTTCATTTAACGCAAATTTTCTTCGCTTTGGCGCTAGTTACTTAAATAAGAACCACCGTATATAACGAAAGAAAAAGGCAAAAGCAAGAAAATACAACTGTGCTTGCCATAAATTGCGTGAGCTTGACATGAATTGAAAATGACGCTGTGAAATGGCGTTCCGGATATAATTTTTTAGGTACGTGGCGCCAGCGGAGAAATTAACAAACTAACAAATTGCTCGGGCCGGATAAAGATATGCTGTCTCGTAAAATCTAGTAGGTCAGGATTCTTTGGAGTAACATAGACGTTTCGTGCAGTTTATTCTTTTAATTTCTGTTGTTGTTGTTATTTTTTTAAATCTCGAACTATTTTCACCGTTCTAATGTTCTAATTCTGAACATTTGGACCAACCAGGACAGCCATTCTCGAGCTTAAGAAAACGGAGCGTAGGTGAAAACTAGTATAATGGAGGACGAGTGAGGAAAAATCTCGAAGTTCTATTGTGTGAGAATGTTCTAATTCTAAACATTTGGACCAATCAAGACAGCCTCTCTCGAACTTAAGAAAACGGAGGAACAGATGAATATTATTTCTTCGGATCCCATAGTCTATATATTAATAAAATACAATAATATAATAAAAAAGAGGAAAAGCGATTAAAACTAGTACGATTAAGGACGACTGCGGAAAAATCTCGAATTTCCACTGAGTGAAAATGTGTTGCAAGTCGAATTTTGGGATAATTTATTTTATTCAAAATTATTTGTTGTTGACATTTCCAA
Organism: Dorcus hopei; assembly: GCA_033060865.1. Taxonomy (NCBI): domain Eukaryota; kingdom Metazoa; phylum Arthropoda; class Insecta; order Coleoptera; family Lucanidae; genus Dorcus; species Dorcus hopei. Next base: position 13,408,712 of record CM065424.1, read on the forward strand.
GTAGTTCGAAATTATTTGTGTTACAGATGTCATTGCAAAATGTAAACTGTGCCATATTCATTTATCATTTCAAAATTTAAACTACTTGTTTAATTTGTTACGAAAATGTAATATTATTAATATGGATCATTTTGAAATTAGGTCGTAACGTAATTTGAAAACATGTTGATTCGACTTGCAGTAATGAAGTTCGCAGAGTAGGGATGCAGAAGATGTTAAATAGGGTTGTAAAGCACTTCAGTGACAGTTTTTAACAGTTAATAGTCGACAGTTAACAGTGATAGTCAACGGTAAGCCGTCGACTTGGCAAAGCTCAGGTGGAATTGAAGATCATTTAAGGAAATTGGAGGAGGTGTTCCAGAAACTTAGGGAAGCCAATCTCACATTAAAACCAAGCAAATGTAACTTCTTAAGCAAAGAAACCAAATATCTGGGCCACATAATTTCGACACAAGGAATCAAGCCTGATCCGGATAAAACGAAAATTATCGAAAAATATCCGACACCGAGGATACCTAAAGAAATCCGAAGTTTTCTAGGTTTAGTTGGTTTTTATAGAACATTTATCAGGAATTTTTCACATATAGCCAAACCATTGACAGAATTAACTAAGAAAGACCGTGAGTTCAAGTGGAGCGAAGATTGCCAAAAATCTTATGAAATTTTACGAAAGGCTTTAATGAAAGACTCAATTCTTAGGTATCCGAATTTTTCAAAACCATTTATCTTAACTACAGATGCTTCAGGTGTAGCTCTTGGAGCTAATCTAAGCCAGGAGCAAGCAGGTTTTGAATGTCCAATTGCTTACGCAGGACGAGTCTTGAATCAGAGCGAGCAAAATTACAGTGCTACAGAAAGAGAGTGCCTAGGTGTGATTTGGGCAATCAAACACTTCAGATGTGATCTATATGGATAGTTGTCACTAAAAGATCAACATCAAAACTAGCCAGATGGGCTATTACGTTAAGTGAGTATGATTTTGAAATTGTTGATAGGGCAGGAAAAGAAAACGGGAATGCAGATGCACTCTCTCGAATACCTACTTGTACTGCAGAAGAAAGCAGATACGAAGCAGTTTGGGATAGGCAAAGATAGGAAGAACATTTTGAAGAAACCTCGGATGGTTATGAAGAAGTGGAGGACGAAATTGTTGCAGAATTAAGAACATCGCGTCGATATGCTACGAGAAGTAGAGGAACAGTTCCGAGTTTTCCTTGGATAACGGAGAGGCCAATTGAGTATAAACATCTTGCTTAATAATTTGTCAGTTTCAATAATTTGTCAATCTCCATTATCATATGCTTAATAATCAAACTGTTGTAAGGTTACTTTATAGGAAGAAGAGCCCAAAATTAATAGCATACAAGGAAAGCCTACCGTATCCAGTCAATCATTTTGTTTTAAGGAGAAGCTTAGGGGGTGTACGCTCTTGGCGTGCATAACTGGAGGATTTGTAACGTACCAAGCGCACCCCAAGTTACAGGAGAAGGTCACTAAAATATGTATGTAAGAGATTTCTTTTAAGTTAATGTAAAGTGAGCTCCTCTTAAGCATTTAGAATAATTATTTAGTTAGCAATTAAGAGAGAAATTTAGCGATTTAATAATTAAGAGAAAGAATCGTTACTTTGAAATTTAATTAAGATTTGAGTTTTAAAAAAGGGGTTGTAATAATAGCAATGGTATTCCTGCCTTGAATTTACTTACTTTGGGGGGAGGGGGTAATACAAACGGTGAAGGAATTGTAACTTTTACGTCAGAATATTTAATTTTGCTAACTACTCATGGAGTATGCAAACTGTGGTAGAAATGAAGAAGTGGAATGAATGAGTTGGAGCCGTCCTGTTTTCTACATCCAAGGCGACCCTAGAAATAATGTGCTGATTACCAACCTTGGGGCAAAGTCTTGACCTATGAAATTAGCCATCATGACAGCATCTAATACTACATATTATAAGTTGCAGTTCAGAGGGTAACCACTTGTGATAGCAGTTCGAGAAGCAAACAGGGTGTAGAATGAAATAGGCCATCTCCACCACTCATACTCATACTACCACACGACATCAAGACGATGGAGGAGATTCCAGTGATCACCAGCATGATGCCTCATCTGAACATCTCCAATGGATAAGCCGTTAAATCAACTAGTCATTTCCAATGGATAGGCTGTTTCCATGTATGTGTAGAAGTTATAATTCCTGTAAGCGTATGTGTGTCATTTTGAAAGGGTAGTTTAAATACTATATGAGTAATGTTAAACTATCTGAGATTGGGGCATTGTTACAAGTCGAATTTTGGGATAATTTATTTTATTCAAAATTATTTGTTGTTGACACTTCCAAGTAGTTCAAAATTATTTGTATTACGGATGTCATTGCAAAATGTGAACTGTGCCGTATTCATTTATCATTTCAAAGTGTAAACTACTTGTTTCATTTGTTACGAAAATGTAATATTATTAATATGGATCATTTTGCAATTAGGTCGTAGCGTAATTTGAAAACATGTTGCATTTGCAATAATGAAGTTCACAGAGTAGAGATACAAAAGATGTTAAACAGGGTTGTAAAGCACTTCAGTGACAGTTTTTAACAGTTAATAGTTAACAGTTAACAGTGATAGTCAACGGTAAGCCGTCGACGTTAAGTCGGTAGTTAGAGTTAGTAATAGTAGTAGATGTACATACCAATTACAATGTGTAAGTAGTTTTAAGTTTTCTTTGATATAGTAGCTTAAATAATAACACTTATTTCTATTCTCGCTCCCTGCGCCCAAGAACCCACGGTTTAAGTTTTAAGTAATTCCCCTTTGTCTGCCAGGTTTGCTCGGCCAATGTAAGATTCATGGGCAGACAATTTACGTGCTAAATACGCGTACTTTTGGGAAATTATTTAAGAACCTTGTGTAAGCAAATAATCACGGGCTTCGGTTATTTATTTATTAACGTATGCCTATGCGTACACACGCGTAACCCATTTGGACCCAGTTTCATAAAACGTAGTTAACTCCTCGATCAAGTTAATCGTGTGATTAAGCAATATCATTGGTAGAAATTTAAACTTTCCTCCAATGATACTGCTTAATCACACGATTAATTTTATCGAGTGGTTAACTACGTTTTATGAAACTGGGCCTTGGACCAACCAGGCCAGCCTTTCTTGAACTTGAGAAACGGAACAGCAGATGATAACTAGTATGATGAAGGACAACTGCGGAAAAATCTCGAATTTTCACTAAGTGAAAATGTTCCAATTCTAAACATTTGGACCAACCAGGACAGCCTCTCTCGAACTTAAGAAAATGGAGCAGCAGATGAATATTATTTCTTCGGATCCCAAAGTCTATGTGTTAATAAAGTATAATAATATAATAATAAAGAGGAAAAGCGATTAAGTAGTAAGATGGAGGGCGACTGCGGAAAAGATCTCGAATTTCCACTGAGTGAAAATGTTCTAATTTCAAACATTTGGACTGCGGACAAAATCTCTCGAATTTCCATTGAGTGAAAATGTTCTAATTTGGAACATTTGGACCAACCAGGACAGCATATATGTATCTTGAATTAAAAAAAACGGAACAGCAGATGATAATAGCACAGTATAAGTAACTAGCCAATAGCGTCACTTAAACGTCAGTGTTAAAAAAAGCCGCGATACTGTTTGATACCCTTATGGAAATGTAATGTAATTTGCAAATCGGTAGGTATCAAACAAAATGGCAAATGTGACAGTTATACTCGAGTGACGCTACTGTGTGATATAAGGTCTGTTCGTAGTGCAGTTCTGACTAGTTTGCAACCGTTGGAAATATGCACCAATGAATGTTTTGCATGTAACGCATCTGACCAAATTGATGATTACTTGGATGGGCGACTCGTTCTGACGGTTCCAAACTAGTTACAAACTGCACTACGAACGAACCTAGTATGATGGAGGATTGGAGGACGACTGCGGAAAAATCTCGAACTTCCACTGAGTGAAAATGTTGTTCTAATTCTGAACACAATGTTTTGGAAATCGGCTTTTCACGTTTAGGTTTTCAAATTTTTTATAAACCTATAATATTTAAAGTTAAAAGTCGATGTTTGTCTCCAATGACCATTGATATTTTCTTGTAAAAAACTGCATTTTTTAGGTATCAGATCGCTGGTCGGTACTGAGGTCAACAAGTTATTAATATCGAACGACAAACATCTTCGCGGTCGGTCAAAAGTTCATCAGTTCTCTTCTGATTTTAGCTCTGCTGCACTTGACGAAGAACGTGTGAATTTTTCGTGTTCTCGTTTATTTACAGACGTGCTCGAAAACATCGTAATAATAATAAGAAGCGATATTTTCGTCCGCACACCGCATTCTCACCGCAAATAGGCGCGAGCAAGTGTATACGAAGCGCACTGAATTCCAAATAAGATAGATCCGAAGTTGATACAAGAAATAATCACCTACGTCCGTACATAAAAATGTTGAAATCTTCTGCTGAAAATAAAATTTATAGTTTATTTAAGCGCTCCGGAGGTCAAGTTGAAGGTTGTTCTATCCGTGGAAGATAAAATCGAAAGTAAACGCGCTTCATGTGGACGGACGAGAAATTTTCAGTCACATGAAACGAAACGATACCTTTTTTTTAAATTTCCTCAAATAATTTTAGGGGAAACACCTATTTTACATGTAAGAACTGATAATTGATTTCCCGCAATTTTATTATTTGATTTTCTCTAAATCACTCCTGCGGTTTACTCGTTTTGTTTATCGTAATATTCGCGGAGCAAATATTTGTCTTTCTAACAATAACGATCCTTCTCAGAAGCAAAACATGTTTTTTCGAAAGCACTTCATTCATCTTCCTTCTCAAATCCGAATCCCGATTGTTTCACGACTGCCTAATTAATAAAACGAAATCGATTGGCGTCGTTAAATGGCCGTGTACAATCGATTAATAAAGATAAGTGGCCTTTAAGTTTGGGCGATGATTAAACAGTGGCCTTAATTAAAATTCGCATATAAAATTTTCAGCTTTTTAATGTAGCTGAAGATTGTAGTTAATTTAATAACGTTTGCAACAGGACGTAAATTGTGGGAAGTTATTTTTTTTTCGCTTGGCATTAATGAGAATATATCTCGATGTTTCATTTTGTTTCAGAGGTCATCTTCATGCAAACTTGCAAATTATTAAAAATTAGCTTTTTTTATGTATATAGTGTCCCAGATATTCACAACCGTGCATTCAATTAGATTCCAAATTAAAGTAAGCTCTGATTTCAATGTTTTTTTCCTAAAGGTTTGTAGCACTGACAATTGTCAAATTATTTTATCGTGCTAGCATAATCCCCCAACACTTGACAAACCGCATTTGAACTTTGAAAACATGAAGCGCAGGGTACGTTTGTGCATTCAAGCAGCATTTTCAGCATCTGCTTTAAGCTTTAGTGTGATTTTGAAATGAATTAATTAAGTGTTTTGAGCTTACCTTGAACATTTTTATGTGATGTTATGATCAGATAATAAGACACTGATAGTTATTGACAACTGCCCTCTCACTCTTGTATTGCGTACCGCCAACGTTATAAGAAAATCACAGCTTACTTTAATCAGGAATTCGTTTGAAGGCACGGTACTTTCATCCCTTACAAAACTACCCTTTTTACAAAATCAGTTTTCTTCATTAATAATAATAATAATATATTTTTTCGTGTGGTTGACAGAAAAGTGGCACAATGTTTAATCATAAATCGTGAAGAAAAGTGGGATTTGTCTTGTTAGCAACACTTTTCTTCACGTTTTCGTTAGCAGTACTTTTTTTCATTCATTTTGACGTATCAGAGGTCGAAGATTGATTGATTGATGTCACAGATTGATGTTTTGTTACTATGTCAACAAATGCTTGACGTACCTTGATGTATTATTATTATTCGTGGACATTCTCATAATTTTAGCGTTATTTTCGTCAACTACACGAAAAAATAGCATGATCTACACGTTAGAAAAGTGAATTTCCATGTTCGTGTAAATTTGATCCACTCGTGAGCTACGCTCACTCGTGAATTCAAACATTTACACTCACTGGAAAACTATCACTTTTCTAAACTTATAAATCAATATACTATTATTGTCACTGATCAACAGGGAGATGTGGATATTGTCGAGCTAAATTACAATTAAAAATTAAATTAAAATTAGTCCTTAAATATGGACATTGTCAATTAATTAGAACTCTTTCGTTTTTAGCTTAAAATAAATATTTGTTTATTTCTCTGCTTTCGACACGTAATTTCACTATTCTCCCTTTCATTGATTGCAAAACGTTCATATTTTTAGCGAGATTGCAGAGTTTGCAGAGTTTGCAGCGAGATTGCAGAATTTGCAGAGTTTGCAGCGAGTTTGCAGAGTTTGCAGCGGGATTGCAGTGTTTGCTGCGAGTTTGCAGAGTTTGCACCGAGTTTGCAGAGCTTGCAGCCAGATTGCAGCGAGTTTGCAGATTTTGCAGCGAGCTTGCAGAGTTTACACCGATTTTGCAGGTTTTGCAGAGTTTGCTTCGAGTTTGCAGAGCTTGCAGCGAGTTTGCAGCGAGTTTGATGAGTTTGCAGAGTTTGCAGCGAGTTTACAGAGTTTGTAGAGAGTTTGCAGGGTTTGCAGCGAGTTTGCAGTGTTTCTTGCGTATTTGCAGAGTTTGCACCGAGTTTGCAGAGCTTGCATCGAGATTGCAGAGAGTTTGCAGGGTTTGCAGCGAAATTGCGGAGTTTGCAGCAAGTTTGCGGAGTTTGAAGAGTTTGCAGCGAGTTTGCAGAGTTTGCAGCGAGTTTGCACAGAGTTTGGAGAACTTGTAGGGAGATTGCAGCGAGATTGCAGTGTTTGCTGCGAGTTTGCAGAGATTGCAGCGAGATTGCAGTGTTTGCACCGAGTTTGCATTTAATGTCAGTATTTTATTACAGGATTCCACGATGTTGTGGTTGGGATGATTAAAAATTTGAAAGAAAAACGAAGTCGAAAGCACCACATCGAAATGTTTATTGAATATGAACATTTTGATGTGGCTTTTAGCTTCATTTATTCGTCCATATTTTTAGCAGTATTATGGAATGAAAGTAGTTTTTTTTCTGAATTTATTTACTCTTTTTATATCACAACAGTTTGATTCAAAAAAGAAATTGGTTGTTTCATGAAATGTAGCTATTGTTCAACTTCTTAATATTTTAAGTATACATGGGGTAGTACTAAAACAAAATAATTTTTTTTATTTACATTGCTAAGTTTTTTGAAAATAACCCTCAAATTTATGTCAGTACGTACAATGCTACTATAAATTCAATTTTATCTCGATAATACAGTATGGTTATAAAAATTGATGGTTGTTCTTTTATTTTTATTCATGAGGTTTTTCCACACCATTTATCATTTGACAATTGATAATGTTGTATTAATCATAGGTGATTTTAATATTTCGTCCATTGATTCTGACATTAGAGACAAGAAAACTATTAATTTACAAGCATTTATTATCATTCTTAATATTAATCAAATTAACAACATTGTAAATTGCAATAATAGATTACTTGGCTTGGTGCTTACTAACATAAATGATGCTATTGTCGAGGAAGATACTTGCCCGATAGTTAGAGTCGATCCACATCATCCTCTTTTACTTGTGAAACTTCTTATAACGGAACGACACTCTTCAAATCTCACTGACAATATCCTGGACAGGATACTTTAACTTTAGGAAGGCTGATTTTCCAAAATTATATACCTAATGGACTTCTTAATATTGATTGGGATTTTTTAACCTGCTTTAGTGACGTGAATGAGGCTTGCTCGGTTTTTTATGCAAAGATATTTGAAGTCATTAAGCAATTTGTTCCATTTCTCCTTCCGGAGGAAGGCAAAATTTCCTAAGTGATATTCTAAAGATGTTATCGAGCTCATTAAACTGAAAGAAAAAATGCACAAAAAATATATAAGAACTAAGTCCGCACTCTTCTTATCCAAATTTAGGGAACTTAGAGCTATGACTAAGGTTCAATTGGACAATGATTACAAAATTTTTTTAGAACAATCACAAAATAGTGTTATCACTAATACTAAATGTCTGTGGTCATTTATTAATATGAAATCCAGTCGAACCTCTTCACCATCTGAAATGTTTCAAGGAACTCGTAAATTTAAAGGAAATGCTGAGATAGTGGAAGCATTTGCTGATTATTTCACCAACATTTTTAAGAACTCGGAACAGCATCAACAAATTAATTATGATACGGACAATCCACAGAGTAATTTGTTAAATAATTGTAATTTGGAATATGTTTCAAACGAAGAAGTGTTTCAGGCTTGTAAAAGACTAAAAAACAGTTTTGCTGCATGTTGTGACAATACTCCTTCATTCTTAGTGCGAGATTGTGCAGCAGTATTAACAAAACCTTTATGTATCATCTTTAATCTACATATAAGCCTTAGGTCTGCCACGTTCCCAAACATTTGGAAACAATCTAAAACTATTCCCATTTATAAAAAGGGGGATGTCTCTAATGTCACTAATTACCGTTCAGTGGCAATCCGTCTTCGAAATAGTAATGTATAATAGTATGTACCTACGCGTCTGTTAAGAACTTTATCAGTCCTAAGCAACATGGATTTACAGTGGGCAAATCTACATTAATGTTTCACAGTTTGTAGCCAATCACTTGGACAATACCAGATAGGTTGATGTCATTTACACCAATTTTGAAAAGGCTTTTGACCATGTAAATCATCGGATACTTTTAAGAAAATTATTGAAAATGGGTTCTTCGTATAAATTAGTGGCGTTTCTCGAATCCTACTTAAGTAATCATTTGTTACAATTAATGGTTACCAATCTTCCCCATATATTACATCGTCGGGAGTCCCTCAGGGCTCAAACCTTGGACCGCTGCTGTTTTCAATTTTTATTAATGATCTGCCAGAGATAATTCTGAGTGAGATTTTGTTATTCGCATACGACGCCAAAATGTTTAAAGCTATTGAGAATATACATGATTGCCATTATTTGCAAGATCAACCTTGCAAACTGGAGGAATGGTGCAGAATTAATAAGTTGAATATCAATGTGGTGTCTTAAACCAGAAGGAGAGCTATTTATTTGTTTGACTATAAACTGCTATCAACTCCAATTATAAGAGAGTCGTCTGTAAAAGATTTAGGGGTAACTTTTGATAATAAATTTACTTTCGAAGTGCATGTCAGACACACTTTTAATAGAGGCTTGAAAATTCTTGGATTTGTAATACGCAATAGTAAAGATTTTACTAATCTTAAAGGTTTGGAAATGTTGTTGTATGGTGAGATCTATCCTTGAGTATGCCTCCTTAGATTGGTTTCTTTATTATAGTTATCAAAAGAAACTATGTAATCGAAACCATACAAAAAAGATTTTTAAAATATTTGATTTATGAGGAAACTGGCGTTTTCCCTACTTTTGTGTCCTACTTGGAGTTGCTGCAATTGTTTAATTACGACAATTTAGTAAAAAGGAGGAATATTAATTTACACAAATTAAATTAAATCAAATATTAAATAACAAAATCCAAAATGAATTCTTATTATCACAAAATAATTTTCGGGTTCCAGTGAACACAAGATTAAAAGCACACTTTTAAATGTGATAAAACCCGGACAAATATATTGAAAAGATCTCCAGTTTATATTATGACTGATTATTATAATGAAATATCGTAGAAAATTGATATCAATATGTGTACCATTAATCAAATGAGAGATGTTGCTCTCAATTATTTTAAGTAGGTAATTTGAATGTTTATTTTCTGTGACATGCTCCGTAAATGGAGTGTGATATGATGATAATAATAATAATAATATAGTGAAAATAGAAACCGAAATAGTAAAGGAGATGGAGGTTTACTGGTTTAGAAATCAATAAATCAAATATTTGGTGGAAATTTGGTGAGGAGAATATCCTCTGGTTCATACCAACCAAAGGTTTCATGAAGTGCTTTCAGCTTGTGAGTGTACTGAAGATGGCAGCGTGGCTGTCGAAATACGCATCTATGAATGTAAACTTCTTAATTGTGGTAAGACTAAGAGATCATTTTTTTGATTTATAAAAAGTGAGTTAGTGTTAATGATTCCTTAAAACGTCGTATTTTATGACTTGTGTTTAGATCGTCCATTTTAGGCCTACATTTGTAAGATCATAGGTATATCTAAAATTGTTTCTTCCTTGTTTTTTGTTCGATAATTTTTTATCTACATTTGGCAAAAATAATTACTCGAAATTGATGCAAGCATGTTAAAATGATAAAAACAACAACTTTTTATTGATTCTAAATTCTATTTCATTTCTTAGTCTGGTTTTTTCTTATAAATTTGAATCTAGTATGAATTTTCATTTTTTATTTTCTCTTCTGATATTACATTATTTTTTTTTTAAATTAGTAAATAGCATCTTATTAAATACACTGGATGATAACATACGTAGTTCCTTGAACGTCTGGAAATTATTATTATTCTTTTTTATAATTTAGTCGAGCTTTCAAATTTTCGGAACCACTGGACTGGAGTAAATGAATTTTTTTTTGTTAGCGGCATGAATGGTTTAAACCATTCTTGTTTCTGGTTTGATGCTTTTTTTTTGAACAATTTCTTGTATACTTTAATCGAAGAAATGGTTCCGAAATCTCTTGGAAGCCCGTCAGATAATAGTCGGGGGTTCCCAGAAACTAAAAAAAATAAAATATATAATTCAGACAACTGAGCTCAACAAGGTTTGTACTGATGTACGGATAGTCAGGTCACGATATTTTTTTTTCTTATCGAACAAGTCCCAGAGCTTTCAAATTTTTGGAATCACTGAATTAGGGAGTAAATGAAAGGCTTGAAGGACAAGAAACGAAACGAGAAAATTCCCATTCGTTTTTTATTTATTAATTTTTTTGTAGCAGCAGAATGTTAAATCATTTTCGTTTCTCATTTAATTTTTTCTTCGAACAAAGCAATTTAAATATTTGAATATTTTGGAAAAAGAAGAATTTTACAGTCATGTAACTAACTGATAATAAACTGTTAAAGATGTTAGACCTAGTCGTGGTGTAAATCAGCATTTCTCAATTTTTTTCTTCCTCTGAGGGCAACTTTCAAAATTCACTTTAATCATCAAGGCCACAACGAGACTTCGCTTGCAGAGAAAACTTAGTTTTTTTAATTCCAATTTGTCGCCGAATAATTTCTATTTTTCTAACACCACATGACGCCTTGGGGTACATGAAATCTCGCAGGGTTGAAATGTTAAAGGTGACAGATCTGGTCGTAGTGTAAATCAGCATTTCCAGGGCCTGCCACAAGGGGGGTGCACAGGGTGCAAAGCACGAGCCACACATTGGCCCCCACCAGGTCCATAATTAGACAAACTAGCGTTTGTTGCAAAATTCCATTTAACGTTCTCAAAAATATACAAATTTGTCAAAAATCCAAATTATACATTGCATAAAAACACACCTAAATATATACAGGGTGTTTAAAAAATATATTCGGATTTTTCCCTCATTTATGGATATCATTAATACAAACACAAAAGTCTTAACAAACATATTTTTGCAAAGCGCCATTGTAACATTTTTAAAATCTCAAAAAGAAGGAAATGAAGTATAATTTTACACAAAATATAATCAGTGGACGTTAACTGCAAACAGTAAAGAAATTATAAATGAGGCGATGTCTGGGACAATTAAGACTGACACGATGAGCTCTCACTTCATTACAAACGCAATAAAAACGTCTTCTTGAATAAAACTAAACAAACAAATCCTTCCGTTCTACGCATGCTCAATTCCATCAAAACGAAACCAACTGTACACGTTATTACTACCAAAACTCAACGTCCACTGCGCATAAATATGTAAGTTTAATTTCAAAATCTCAAAAAATTTCGGAAACGGTTGATTACCGGACCTACGTTCATTAAGACTTTTGTGTTTGTATTGATGTGATCTATAACTGGGTAAAATTTCCAAAGATGTTTCTTAAACACCCTGTATAAATAAAACGGGAATAAAATATACGAATGTACAGGTGGTCTCAAAAGTAATGCCTGTGCTTATGATGAATTTCACCAACGCGGATTGACACTAGCACTCGGATTAAGTGTTTATAATGTGACATTTGAGGTTAGACAACGTAGTGGTAAGTCATAATCTAAGTGTTGACACTAAATTTAATCCGCAATCCGCGTTGGTGAAATCGGGCATTAAGGGATTCGACTCAGGAAGCCGAAACAAATAAAAATTAAATTAACAAATCCACAAGTTGCCCCTGTTTCGCTTACGCCTGTGGCAAGTGCCTCCTAGTTACGGCCCTGGTCCTGGTACTGTGCGTCAAAAAAGGGCCCCAAAATTCTTATCACACCCGGGCCCCGTCATTTATAAGGCCGGTCCCTCAATCTTTTTACTTTGAAGGCCGTTACTAAAGTTCACTTTAATTATAAAGATCGCCATGAGGCTTCGTCTTCAGATAATTCTTTTTAATTAAACTTTACGTCGAATAGAATAGGGGGGGTTCTTGAGAAAATCTCAAAAATCTTTGGGGCTCCTTGAGAAATACTTGTGTAAAGGAGGTTGAATTCTTGTTAATTCACACGTGCCGTGTTTAGGTTCGAAATAAATTAAACAACATTTAAAATTTAAATAATAAAAAATATATTCGTACCGTAGAATATATAAAGGAAAGACTCAATGTACATGGAAATTACAAGTATAAAGAGTTATATACAAAAAAAATGATTTAAGATACATTCTTAACATGTGTCTTAAGAGGAACTTAATTCTAGACATAATTTAATAATAACAATAGGTCTAATAATTAATATAAATCAACAATCATCAGTCTTGACGCATCCATATAATAATTATTATTTATTAGAGGGTGGTAACTTAATGTGGCAGTGTTGAAGTTTTCCATATAGTCATCTGAAAACAGAAAGAAAAGATTGTTTTGTAAGGTGCGTTGGACAAGAGATTGCTCGACCCTGGTCCGTTTCGCCTTGTGCTCCGAACTGGGAAGTTCTAATCCTGCATTGATAAACGGCAAAAAAACGAACCTTGCTCAAAATTGTAAGAGTTACTCTAAAAAGCTGCAAGGACGAATGTTTGAGGCATGCAGAAAATTCTCGGGCGTGCAAAAAATAATTATTATCGAATAAGGAAATTCGATTCTTGACCGTGTGTAGTAGGAAATTCCTCAAGTTTGCTACCATAAATATGTTCCGATTACAAAACAATTATCTGCGAAAAAACAAACACGGTAAACTCTGTGTATAATCTTATATTTATTGCAATGCCGGAGGCTTTAGAACGGTGACCTTCATAAACTGCACAATCCGGAAACGTATGTATTTGATTGCGTTTGCGTCTGTCCTTTTCCACCTGTGCTCCACGTATGCTCTCGCCTCTTTCCAGCCGGCCTAACGTGACGAAAAACGTTCGTTTTCTAACCCTACGATCGGTTTGCAGCCAATATTAGCCTAGGTAACCGTCTAGACTTGACCTTTGGAATTCTAAATGTCACTTGTCGACATTCTAACTGCATCTTAAGTGAAATCTCGCGAAAACGATCAACTCAGGTAGTCTCTCCTCTAACAAATCCTCCATTCATTATTCCACTTAATCACCCGACCGAAATAAAAAAAAAACGCGTGACGCTAATGGCCAAAAGGATAGGAGTTTATGGCTGATAATTCATGATTACATGCAAATTTTCTCACCTTGAAATTATAACATTATTTTTTTATTACTTTTTGTTTTATTCATTGATCCAATGACATACAAATAAATTATGGCACCTCAAATTTGAAACAAAAAAAAATTGCCCAATAATTTTATATTATTATAATAGTATGATTTCATTTTTTAATCATCATTTTTTTTAATAATCATCTTTTAATAATCAATGATGGTTCAACCAAATTGAAATTTTATGAAATTTCAAATTTTAGAAAATGAAAATTCAAAATTTTGGCTTTTCAGATCGTGATGAGTTTGCGTTTGTTTGAATAATTTTTTAATTAATTTATTTTGTGTCTGTTGAAGGATTATTTAAAAGAAATTCAAATTTAATAATCCGAGAGCGGCCAGTTTTAAGTTTTTGAAATCAGAATAGGCAGCTTGCCTTGAATAAAGTCATTTACAGGACGGTGAATATGTGTGAATAAGTAAATATAGAATAAATGTATAAAATTACAAAAAACATCCGCTCCCATTGCATATACTGGGTTGGCCTGACCACCACTGGCTATGCGTTTATCATGAGTAAATGAAGGATAGAATAGTAGAAAGCGCATGAGTAAACGAAATAGCTACATCAATCGATGTTGCCGATTGATAACGCGGGCCACGCTCCGGCCGCAGCATTCCTACCTTCGCACGCAACATTGTAATATCTCTATTTCATTTCCACACAAGTTTCAATGAGCCTCTCCTTCATTTACTCACAATTAACCGTATACCTAGTCTTAGTCCGACCAACTGTGTATAATGAGTTCTATGCTATTTAATTATTAGTCTCAAAATAAGGAATTTTCATTTTTTATTGTTCAAGATTATGGCACTTCAAATCTGACGGAAAATAATACTTAAATGAGAAATATTACGTTACTACAAATTCCAGAAGAAAATTCCTAAAAGGCCTACGATTAGTCTTTGCAATAAACTGCATAAATTATGTATTTTTATTCTATTTTTTAATCATCCTTCATTTCCTTTAGTTAGGTAAGAATTTAATCGATTCCATTTTCTAAAGTCTATTACCTACTATGACGTTTTGTGTCCTACTTCTTCCACTGCTTCCTCTCTCTCCAATTATTGCTTTCATTTTCCGAACATATCTCCCCCCCTCTGTCAGTTTCAGTTGTTTTCTCAGCCCAATTCATCCTTGACCTTCCAACAGGTTCATACAAAAATAATGGATTCGATTTTTATTCTATTCCTTTTCTTTGATGGGGTTCCCAATTAGAACTCCTTAAGAAATGATAACTTACAATGAGATTTGTTTGTTTTTGGTCATTGCTTTTACTCTACATTTGGAAAAAAGAAAATACCCAAAATCAGGTATTTGTCAGAAGGCAATGGATTTTTTTTTTAATTATTGTTTTTCACTCTTTCGTTTTTGGTTTAATTTTGGAAAACGCACAAAATTTCAGACAAGTCAAAAAACGATGAACTTGTTTTGGGATTAAATTTTGAAAAAAAAATGCTTGAAATAATTACCGACTAGTTTCGCGATTTATCGTTTTTGGTCGATTCATATTTGAAGAAAAAACGAAAATTCTTAAAGGCAGACGTTCGTCAGAAAACAAAGGATTTGTTCGTTTTGGATTTAAATTTGGAAATACAGAAAAGCCTGTTTGAAATGAATGTAATCATTTATCGACACGATTTTCGATCTTTCGTTCTTAGTTCAAATTAGAAACAAAAAGGAAGGTCCCAAAACCAGAAGTCTGAATTGTTTTTTTTTGCCATTTCGTTTTTAATTCCTTAGTTTGGATCAAAATTTTGAGAAAACTGACTTTCTAAAGTGTGTTTGAAATTCATAGAACTATTTATTAATTTTCTTTAATTGTTAATTTTGGATTTAAATTTGGATAGACATAAAAGTCTGTTTTGAAATGATTGTGATCAATTTATAGACACGATTTTCGACCTTTCGTTTTTAGTTCAAATTTGAAACAAAAAAGGAAGTTTCCAAAAACTCAGGTTTGTCAGAATTAATTTTTCTTGGCAATTTCGTTTTTAATTCCTCAGTTTGAGTTAAAATTTTGAGGAAATTAAATTTCTAAAATGTGCTTGAAATTAATGGAATTACTTATTGACTTGTTTTTGGATTTTCGATTTTGGTTTAAATTTGGAAAAGAAAAATGCCCAAATCTGAGGTGCGTTAGGAAAAAAAATGGATTTGTTTCTTCTTTTTATTGTTTCTTTTGTTAATTGTTCGTCTTTGTTTCATCTTGAAAAAAAAAAAAAAACGACGAATGGAAAAGATTTTTGAAGATATTAAAAATTAAAAAAAAATCCCAAAATGAGAAGTTTGTTAGAATTTCTTTTGCGAATACGTTCTCAGTTGCTCAGTTTGAGTAAAACTTTGGCAAAACAAAATTTCGAAAGTGTGTTTGAAAACTTCATGGAACCATGTACTTATCGACACGTTTTTCGATTTTCGACTTTTTGCTTTAAGTTTGGAAAAGAAAATGCCCAAAAACTGAGCCCTATTAGAAAAAAAAATGGATGTGTTTCTTCTTTTCATTGATTCTACTGTTAATCGTTCGTCTTTTGTTTCATTTTGAAAAATAATGACTAAGCATAAGACACTAAAAATTTAAAAAAATCCCAAAATCAACAGTTTGTCAGAATTTTTTTTTGCGATTACGTTTTTAATTGCTCAGTTTGGGTCAAATGCAAGGAAAAGAAACAACAAAATTTTGAAAGTTCATTTGAAATTAATGGAATTGTTTATTGACTCGCTTTACTACTTTCGTTTTTGGCTTAAATTTGGAAAAAGAAAATCCCCAAAAACTGAGGTATGTTAGAAAAAAAAACTGATTTGTTTGCTCTTTCATTGAGTCTATTGTTATTGTTCGTTTTTTGTCTCATTTTGGAAAAAGCGACGAATGGCATAATTTTTGAAGACATTAAAAATTGAAATAAACTACAAGTGGCTTACTTACGTATGTCTGAAAATAACAGATCTGTTTCTTGTTGACGATAAATTGCCAAAATCAGCAGTTTGTCAGAGTTTTTTTGCGATTACGTTTCTAATTGCTCAGTTTGGGTCAAAATATTGAAAAAACAAAATTTTGAAGGTTTGTTTGAAATTAATGGAATTGTTTATTTCCCATTTTCGTTTTTGGTTTAAATTTGGCAAAATAAAATGCCCAAAAACTGAGGTACGTTAGCAAAAACCGAGGTGTGTTAGAAAAAAATTGATTTGTTTGTTCTTTTGTTGTTATTGTTCGCGTTTTGTTTCATTTTGAAAAAGAAGAAAGCGACGAATGGCATAATTTTTGAAGATAGAAAAAAATGAAATAAATTACAAGTAGTGGCCTACCTACGTATGTCTGAAAATAACAGATCTGTTTCTTGTTGACGATAATTTTGTTATTTCCTCTGCACACCTAATTAAATCTTCTGCAAACCTAATTAAAAAAAAATATTACAATATTCAAAGTTCGAAAAAAAAATCTTAAAATATAACGAGTGTGCCAACTGAAAACAATGTACTTAAGTAATTATTCTCGATTAAAAGTAGACTTTTTTTATTCGTTTATTTTAAATCAGAAAAAAATGCCTAAAATGTGACTAGTTCAGATGACATTCAAGAAAATTATGAATAGCTTTGGCTGAAAATATATTGTTTTGATTATCGAAAGAGAAATAATATTTTAAGAAACTCAAAAAATGCATAAATTACGTATTGATAAATTCTGATAAGACCAAAAAAAATTCGAGAGTGGAGAGCAAAAGTTTGGCGTTTCAAATTCGAAAAAAATTCTCCAAAACGTGTATCCGTCATATATAATTTGCATCCTACTGAACTTATTTCTTCATTCGAAGTTCACTTTGTCCGTAAAATTTGGAAAAAGTAAGCAATGAAACGAAACAACTTCGCATTTGCTTTATTGAAGTTCTCTTTTTCTTTAAGCTTGACAAACCTGGAATCACGAAACGTAAAAATATTTTTTCTTCATCAGTTTTAAACGTTGTTTTATTTAAGTCTCTTATTAATTCATTATTGGTGAATAAATTGGATTTTAAATTTTTTTTAATTCAGGTGAATGAAAAAGTTTTTTTCTGGTGATGTTTCTAATTTGAAAAAAAGTGCCTAAATTGTGAAAAGTATGGCTGAGCTTGATTGGAACGTAGTGGAGGATATGTCCTGAAAAATTGAAATCCGAAAACGCGATCGATCGATGGACATGTATGGTATAAATTTTTTTTTATTTGGTGATATTTCTAATTTGAAAAAAGTGCCTAAATTGAGAAAAGTAATGATGAGCTTGATTGGAATGTGTCTTGAAAAGTTGAAATCCGAAAACGCAATCGATCGATGGACATGTATGGTGTGTAAAAAGTACTTTTTTATTTGGTGATATTTCTAATTTGAAAAATGTGAGAATGTGCCTAAATTGTGAAAAGTAATGATGAGCTTGATTCGAATGTGTCTTGAAAAGTTGAAATCCGAAAACGCAATCGATCGATGGACATGTATGGTGTGTAAAAAGTACTTTTTTATTTGGTGATATTTCTAATTTGAAAAATGTGAAAAAGTGCCTAAATTGTGAAAAGTAATGATGAGCTTGATTGGAATGTGTCCTGAAAAGTTGAAATCTGAAAACGCGATCGATCGATGGACATGTATGGTGTAAGTGAAAGGTCAACGTAACGAAATCGGTAGTAAGATCAACAGTCTCCTTAATCACCTGAAACGAAACAAAGAGAGTCGAAACGAATCCCGAAAGCACCGCCGCGAGTTCGTCCGGGCGTCGTTTATCAAAAGTCCCAATATAAAACTCGTAAGCGCGAGATTATCCAGTTTCTAATGTGTTAACTCTCCGAAATGGCCGGTCATCAACCCAAGATTAAGCCGTGTCAATCATCACGGCGCATTTCACCAAGGGTTCACCTTGTATCTAGGTTAACAAAAATTTTATTGAGCAGAGCCCGGACATCACTTGCGCAACAACTAATACTAGACCGTCGACAGACGCCTTGGCTTCATAATTACGATTTGTATCTCGTTATTACCTTTAATTTCTCGAGCTGTTTGATGCGGCCGGTGTCAATGATCTGTGCACACCATAAAAGCGAACTTGAGGAATTATTTTGGTGACTATGTGTACTGAATTTTTACGATAACTGCTAAACGATGCACGTTATGCATTCGAGAATACTGTGTTACCTCAAACGTTTTATTTGTTTATTGTTAGGCGCTTGTTTAATTTACGCCAAACAAAGAAGGTGATGATCGCACTTCCAACATTTATGATCCTCCTATTTTATTTTATTTTTTCAAATTAGAATCTAGGGAAAATTTTTGGATTTTATTTCGGAATGATGGTGTGGTGAATTTATGATGACGATATGTAAGGTGGATGTGGTTGAGTTTGAACATTGGGGGGGAAAAGAATCTGTTATTGTTCTGAGTGAAAAATGATAATATCATGTAGTATGTGAGAAATATGGGGGCGGTACGTGTAGGTAAGGTAGAACTCGAAACGAAGGTCAACAACCGGAGGAAACGCGGAAGTACTTACCGGAGTCTCCTGCGCCGGCAGCTGGATGTTTCCTTGCGACCGCCGTCGCCTCCGTCGCGGTGCCACATTAGTAAAGACCAGTGGGATCCAAGGTCTTGCCTCCGTTTTTCTTCATTTTTCAGAGCCGTTTTCAGCGTTTAAAATCGAACTGGTTGTTACGGAATCGCACTGTGTCCCCCCTAATATTGACCGGTGGGGTCCAAGATCTTCTTGCCGCCGTCCATTTTTCGACAGTGAATTTTAAATAAATCGCGCAATCACCGCAGTTAATCTTTGAATGTGTGAATGTTGAGCTGGTAGAGACAGGCAGCAGCGTAAGAAACACAATCAACACACGCGCTGGAATGATCCGAGCTCCGCCCGAGTCTTGCTTAAATGTGTCTAACTTGGAGTGGGGGCGGACGCCAACCCTGACCCAGTCACGATGCCACTGTAACCCTTTGCAAATTCTTAATCTGCCAGCTACTGTGTAATTATTCGCATCTTGTCGCCGAGAATTCGACGAAGAGGAATTTGCCTGGGCACCTGAGTTCTCTTCTTGGCTGCCAACGGCTACTTAGAAATTGCGAGTACATTTTCGTGTGGAAAGTTGTGGAACACTTTTCGGCTCAAAATTAGATGCGGAATGTTGTTTTGGGTTACTTAATCCGGTTCAACAGAATCGCACGTGTGAATGCGTTTCACCACCAAAAAGAAAAAAAAAAGCGTTGACTTTTCACTTCGACGAAAAAATAGGAATTTAAATTATTTCTTGTTAATCGGGGATCACATTGCAAGACTCAAAATTTAATTGATTGGGGGGGGGGGTCCTACTCGAATTATATACTTTAACATTGCGAAACAATTTTCTGTATTTTGATCTTTAATCGGCTTTTGTATTTCAATTCCATTTTACAATTCTCTGTCACATCTAAATGAGAGAAAGGTTTCTAGGAAATGTTCAGATTACTTTCTTTAAGGTAAGTTTTAATTCTTTACTTTTATTTTTTAAATTAATCATCAGTTTTCGTCGGGATACTGCCAAAACAAGATAACTCCATTTTTGGAACTTTTAAGAAGTCGTCTTTTGTCAGTTTAAAATTGAGTTGGGTTATTTCGGCCACTTGTTTTTTCCGCCTTAACATTTTGTTTGGATTTGTATGGTTTTAAAGGTGTTCCTAATTATGTTTTTTGAGCATTTCTTAATCTAATAGAACACTTAACTACGAATTGACAAGTGGAGTTAGCTTGTTTTTGCAGTAATCAGACGATTTGTCAATTGACATATGTACTTAGGGCCGAAACTTTCATCTCTGATTAACTTTAATCTTTGGTTTATTCCTACAGAAACAATTGTCTCTACAATTGTAGGCATGGGAATAAACCAAAGGTTAAAGTTAATCAGTGATGAAAGTACCGGTCCTAAAAAATGAAAATCAGAATAGTCGGCAGGCAGGGCCGGTCACAAGGGGGGTGCGCCGCTTGCAAAACACCCGGGCCCCGGGCCACATGGGCCCCCCCCATCAGGTCCGTAACTAAACAACCTAGCACTTGTGGCAAAATTCTGTCTAACCCCATTTTTTTCTCAAAAATATACACATTGTCAAAATCCAAATCATAGGTGCATTTCACGAAAACACAACTAAATATATACAGGGTGAGTAATAATTAGGCGTAAACATTTTAACCAAAGCGTATTTAGGCGAAAACAAAGCAATTTAATTTAATACAAATATATACCAAAATGCTCCCTTAAAAAGATACGAGGTAATAAAGGAAACATTTCCGTTTCCATTCGTGACTATAACTTGGAAGGCGACTATTCGATTACTACTTTGACAATACATTACAGGGTGTTTTTGGAAGTGTGGCTGAAAACAGAACCCTGGAGTCTATATGTACTGGATATATCATCGAATACTTTATTTTTGCCCAAAATCAAATTTAATGTGTAATTTTTTTTGTATTCTATCCCGATCCCGGCGGTGCTGGTGAACAAAAATTTTTTTTAAAATCAGTTATTAAGAACAAAAACATAATAATTCTTATAATTCTTAGAAACACCTAAAGATAAACTGTCTCTATTGTTAAAACATGGAAAAATTACTAAAAATTCAAAATCAGTACCGTATACCAATTTTCGGTAATTTATAAAAATTTGTAAAATTATTTTTTATTTTAAAATGAGCACAGAAAAAAGGAAAAATAAATCTGCCATTTTTTTAGGTTTGTTGTATCCATATTGCATCCAGATTCTTTTTCAGCCACACTACCAAAAACACCCAGTATAATAAACACAAAGGCTACTAGATTTTAAAAATCCAAATATTTACTTTCCAAACGATAAATAAACATGTTTTCATTAATACCCTGTATCTTTATAAGGGAGCATTTTGGTACTAAGATATATTAGATTAATTGCTTCGTTTTGGCCTAAAGAAGTTCTGATAAAATTTTTTACACCTAATTGTGACTCGTGCTGTATACACGGTGTTTAAAAAATATGTTCGAATATTTTACCTACTTGTAGATATAATTAATGCAAACATAAAAATTTTAATAAACATAGGTCTGAAAATCAGCCGTTTCCGAGGTACAGTCGATTCTGTAAAAAATACATCTTTTTGTTAACCCTTCAGTAACTTTTCAATTTAAACTAATATCAAGTGTTCACTTGAAAAGTTCATCAAGCATCCTTTGAATTTTTCAGAACATTGTGAAGCAGGTCTTGAATTTGATCAAAAAATCAAAACCACCTTGAAGAACTTTTCAATTGACCAGTCGTTAGTAGTGTTAAAAAAAATCTCGTGTTCTAATGTTCTTCTTTCATTCTACGCATGCTCATCTCCAAACCAATTGCATTTTAAACCACTCTGATAGCACACGTTATTACTACCAAAACTCAACGCCCACTGCACGCAAATAAGTTTCATTTGAAAAACTCAAAAAATCTCGGAAGCGGTTGATTTCCGGACCTACGTTCATTAAGACTTTTGTGTTTGTATCGATGTGATCTATAACTGGGTAGAATTTCCAAACATGTTCTTTAAACGCCCTGTATAAATACAAAATTAAAAAATATACAATATGTAAAATAAACGAAGGTACACGTGTCTCAAAAGCAACGCCTGTGCTTGAAGGATTCGATTCAGGAAACCGAAACAAACAAAATGAAATTTACTGGAATCCACAAGGCGCCCATGTTTCGCTTGCATATGTGGCAAGTGCCACCTTCTTTACCTCCTAGTTACGGCTCTGGCTCCTGTACTCCATACCATAATAATGTGCTTTAAAAAAAAGGGCCCCGCAGTTCTTACTGTACCCGAGCCCCGTCAGTTAGAAGGCCAGTCCCGAGTAAAGGAGACCGTGTTTCAGAAATAAATAAATCAAATCACAGTTAGTTTATATCCGTAGATACGTATTTCGACAGCAACGTTACTATCTTCAGTACATACACAGAGGATACTCTCCTCACCAAATTTCTAGTAGAAATGCATTTCTACTTGAAATTTGGTCAGGAGAATATCCTTAGGTTCATATGAGCCTAGTATTTCATGAAGTGCTTTTTAACTTTTGAATGTACTGAAGATGGCAGCGTTGCTGTCGAAATACGTAATGTGAACGTATGTAAACTAATTATGGTAAGAGATCATTTGTTTGATTTATAAAAAAACCAGTTTGTCTTTGATTCTAAATTCCATTCCACTTTTTAGCTTAGTTTCTTTTTTGAATAAATTTTGAAATTGGCATAAATTCCGGTTTTTATTTTTTCCTTCTGATATTACATTATTTAATGAAAAGCCTTCAATTAATTTCTTCTAATTTTGATAGTATTTCAGATTTAAAAAAAGAGATTCTTTAAAACGTAGTATTTTATGACGAGTCTTTTTTTTATGGACTTATGTGTGTTTGGATTGTTCATTTTTGGCCTAAATTTGTAAGATCTTAGGTATGTCTGAAATTATCTCTCTTTTTGTTTTACTTTTGTTTTTTGTTCGATCATTTTCGGTGTACGTTTGGAAAAAAAAGATTTTCAAAATTGATGTATGTACAGATGTGTTCAAAAAGGCGTTGTACAGCTACGTTTTAAATATCTTTGCTTTTGAGCGGCAATTGGTTTTTCTATTTTTGTGTTCAATAATATTATTATTGCCAGAAACCGTATATGTAATAAAACTTGTACAGTTGTGTTCA
The DNA here is from genome assembly GCA_033060865.1 of Dorcus hopei. Taxonomy (NCBI): domain Eukaryota; kingdom Metazoa; phylum Arthropoda; class Insecta; order Coleoptera; family Lucanidae; genus Dorcus; species Dorcus hopei. The sequence continues at coordinate 13,432,168 of CM065424.1, forward strand.
AAAAGGTGTTGTACAGCTACGTTTTAAATATCCTTGCTTTTGAGCGGCAGTTGGTTTTTCTATTTTTGTGTTCAATGATATTAGTATTGCCAGAAACCGTATATGTAACAAAACAACTTGTACAACAATTTTTTGACTTCATGAATGCACATACAAGTTTACACAGTAAAAATTCTGTACAACACTTTTTTGAACACGATTTACATATATGAAAATAAAAAAAACAGCTTTTCATTGATTTTAAATTCTATTTAATTTCTTGGTCTAGTTTTTTGTAATAAATTTTGGACTTTTTAATAGCAAATACCATTTTATTAAGTACATTGGATGATAAGATACCTAGTTCCTCCAACGACTGTGAATTATTATTTATTTTTTTAATAATTTAATGGGTCCTCGAGCTTTCAAATTTTCGGAACCACTGGACTGGAGTAAAAGAAAGAATCCAGTAAAGAGAAATGAAAAGACAAATTCCAGTTCGGTTTTTAATTCTTTTCTGTTATCAGCAGAACGGTTTAAACCATTTCTGTCTCTGGTTTGATGTTAACTTTTGATTTTCCTAGTTTTTTGAACAGCTGTATTTTGTTGTGCACATTAATCCGAAATCTCTTGGAAGCTCGTCAGATAGTGGCAATAATAAATTTTGAAATTGGCATAAAGCCTTCAATTGATTTGTCTCTTTTATCACATTGGATAATAACATACCTAGTTTCTTGAAGTCTGTAATCTTTTTCTTTTAATAATTGAAAGAGCCTTCGAGCTTTCAAATTTTCGGAATCACTGGACCGTAGTAAACGAAAGAATTCAAGAAAAAGAAAATGTTAACAGCAGAATAGGTTAAATCAGGTTCAGTTTGCTGTTGATTTTTGATCTTTCTAGTCAGTGGCGTAGATAGAAACTTGTTTCGGGGGGGGGGGGGGCGAACAAAAAAAATCTAACGAGTACGGACTACTTAACATTTTATTTATGAAATGTAAAACGGCGAACAAAAAACAACGTCATACGGAAAACTTCTTTAGTATGAATTATGCGGAACATAATATTTTAGAACGATTTCGGGAGGGCTTAGGGGGCGCGAGCCCCCCCCCCCAAGCCCTCCCTTATCTACACCACTGTTCCTAGTTATTTAATTTGTTTTAATGTTTTTTATATTAGACTTAGAAATGGTTCTGAAATCTCTTGGAAGCTCGTCAGATACTAGTCGGGGATTCCCAGAAATAAAAAAAAAATTAAAATAATTGAGCTCAACAACAAGGTAGTTAGGATATTTTTTTTTATTGAAGTGGTCCTCGAGATTTCAAATTTTTGGAAACACTGAACCAAATAGTAAATGAAAGGATTTAAGGAAAAAAAAAGGAAAAGATAAAATTCTCCTTCGTTTTACTATTATTATTATTGAAACGTTGAGCGATTGTGCTATTCTTAAAGGATCTGTTAAAAGATTGAAAAAATAATTTAATTGTCACGCGATATTAATACGTATAACAAGAAAAAATTCACTGTGTTGGAATTTTTTTAAAATTTTTAAAATTTACTTACTTTACTTATTTTTTTATTGTTAATTTTTGTTACCTTCGTTGATTTTCCTTTTCTTAACGTTTTTGGCAGTCTGTAAAAAAAACTCTCGATTTTCTTTACTGCTTTTTCCGAATCCTTGTCACCATCTGGCTATTACTTCTAATACCACATTTTTCATTTAAATTCGTTGTTCCTTGTTTTCTTATACCTTTCTTCTTTTGATATATTTTTTAAAAATATTTTCTTAATTTCTTCTGTTTTATTTTTTGCTCCTGTTTCTCTTCTTGCTTCGCTCCATCACCTAATTCTTTTTATTTGTTTATAAGTTCTTGTTGCTTCATATTTTATTGTTTTGTTTTCTTCGTTTCTATTTTAAAATATATCCCTTTTAATTGGCAACTTAAAATAAATTAATTTAATTTTAACTTACGCATAGAATAATCAAACTGACACTTCGTCTGACAAGGTAAAGGGTCAGATATATAAAATCTACTCTGTCTTGTTTATTATGGTTCTTGTTTGCTTCTCTTGATGTCCTTTCTCCGAAAGTCTAGGAATTTCTTTTTTGGGTTCATTTTCATTCATTTTCATTCTTTATTTCTCACTAACAAGTCCAAGAGTGGCGTAAGTATCGTACAGCAAAAAGAGAAACAAAAACAAAATCCCGTAGGATAGAAGTTCCTACTAAACTAAGAAGATTTATTTTAATACATTATTTTTAGTTTTGCTTTTCCATCGACGTTACTTTGCTTGTGTTTCATTCAGTATCATTGCCAGCATGTCATTCTACTTTGGATTATAATAGATTGTTGTATCTTTTACTTTTTGTTAGTCTTTATTTTTATAACTTTGCTTGTCAGACGCAATCGTTTCCTTGCTTTGGTCTAACATTTATTTAACAATAACCTATTAATTATTTTATATTATTTTTTTTATTTAGGATGCTTTCAAGAGTCGATGTTCGGAAATATTTTTTTTTAGTAATCAAAGTACACAGATGAATTCCGGGATATGCTATAAGATGAAAACTCAAATATTTAAAGGTACAGTCACTTGAACTTTGAAACAAATGAATTTTTAACATAACTAGATAACGGGAAATTTCTTGCACAGATTAAACCTATTTTTAAATAAACAAATGGAAGGTGGAGTGGACTCTCCTTGTTGACTCATGTGTTGCTAAGAAGACCTTTAATGATTTTATGAAAAAATTTAAAATCTAATTGTAGGAAGAAACCGTGAAAAATGCGAAAAAAAAACTAAATATATGTATGTATAGAAATTTAAAAACATCACAAAATTATTACAAAAAAAAAATATCCCCCAGCTTTTAAAAATACGTTTGGTGAAACTTTTTTCTCCTTGACAAACACATTTTGAAATCCTTGAATAAACATCTTGAAAGCAGTTAACCCAAAGATAAATTTTAGAATAGATTTCGTTTTTATTATCATTAAACAGAGAAAGTTTGAGAAAGAGAAAGGATTGAACATCTGATCTCTAAAGTGACACTATATCGAATTTGCTTTGCTGAAATTGCATTATTTAAATTTATTAATTTTTTGCTAGATTTCTGAACTTCTAAGAACACTAGAATAAAAATCTCAAGCAAAATTTATCTTCTAGTTTCTTCAGCAAACATACATACATTCAGTTGGCAAAGTTTCTAATTCTGTTCTTTACTGAAGAGTTTGTGGCTAGTTTTTCTTTTAATCTCTGTGCGTTTTCGATAATCAAATTAGAATTTCAAGAATTTGTCGAATATGTACATAATTTACATTATTATTAACAAATACATATCATTCGTTACATGAAATAAAACATACATTACTGCAATTATTTTGCTTACGTATTAAAAATATGTTTAAAAGGCCGTGGTTTACGTCACGTTCATACGTAAATATGCAGATATATTTTTTTGTGTGCAGCACAGATTTTTAGATCTTTACATGCACATATATAAAGTCTATTTTTGTTAATTATTTCTTTTTTTTTTCGATGACGTTTTATTTTCTATTATGATCAAGCTTACGTAGGGAAATATCTGTTTATAAATTCCTAAAAGGAAAAACCTCAAGAACATCATTTTTCACGCAACTCACATACATATTAATGAGAGCGGCGTAATTAACTTGTATCAGCAGCTAATGTGATTGTTTGCATCCAAACAATGCATAATAATTATAAACTATCTCACCGAGACGCCAGATGTTCGGGTTAAGGCAAAATTGTTTTCACCTCCGCGGAAGAAGTTTCGAGTCGTGGTAATGATACTGAACGTTCCAACTTTCCCGGAAGTGTGCCGCGTGAAAGCAGGAAAATCTGGTGAAAGTTTCCCCGTTGGCTTGAACTGCGCACAATGTTGTATGTAAGCAGATCCGTGATGTTGCAAACTTTTATGACGCTCTGTAATTTACTAATAATTAACAGCGACGCAAATTACGGCGGAGGTTGATCTCATAGATTTTTTTTCGCAAGCGCAATTATTTTAAATTAATCGGAAATTTCGTCACCATTTTTTAAGTTTGTTTCATCCGCGTACTTAGAATCCGCGTAGTTTTACCCTACGTGGGATTTTTTTATTTAAATGTTTGTCAACGTTTTTCTATACCACTGGGATTTTATTTATTTGAGCGTTTGACATTCGTAAAGTTAAAAATAGGAAAAAGACATAATTTTTAGAACTGCTTTTCTATTCTATTGGGATTTCATTTGTGTAAGCACTTGACATTTAGTAAAGCTAAAAATAGGAAAAAAAATAATTTTTAGAACTGTCTTTACGTGAGTAATTGACATTTAAGTACTTTACAGAAGGAAAAAATAATTTTTGGAATGGTTATTCAGGTAAATATTTAAACGGAATGAATTACTTCAAGCGAAGAGAATGTAAGGTTATCAGTTTATTAAATGAATGGAGGTTATGGCATGGAATGTGAAATTAAAGAATTAACGGCTGAAAGATGAAATATACCGTGTCTCCTATAGTTTCCAGACATTGCAAGTTGCCAACTTCAAATTCGTCAAAGAATGCAAAGCTGACTTTCATTACTTCACCACCAATCTTTGTCATCAACTGAGAGTCTAACACAAATTTGTTCTTACATTGTTTCATTGAAACTTGAAAAAAGGCGGAGACAAATTCATGTCGAGCATGCAATTGGAACAGCAGTGCGCGCATGTTTTCAAGTCAAAACGAATCATATGATATGTAGGAACCGGCTGACCACAAACATTTTTATGAACAATGTTTTATTGTGAAGTTAAAAATAGTTCAATCTATTGAATATTTAAGTTGATTTTGCAATTTTAATGTCTCAATTCTTTTGAAATGTGGGGCTCTCAAGCGAAGCGCTTTCATTTGCTTTTTGCATTTCATTGTTTTTTTTTCTTTTTGTCGTAATTTATTTTTCATGTTACAATTGACATTTCATTAGGTTTCTTTTTTTTTGGTCGACGGTTTAATTTTCTCACATTTCGCTGTAGAGATATCAATCTTCTTTTGCTTCTTTTTTGTTCGCCTTATTCTCTGCACTTCCACGTTATTTGTTTCGATTCGATTTGTGTCGCTCAATTATGTTTTTATTTAGTTTCGATTTTCGAATGATCTGCCGAGGAATCGTCGATCTTCTTTTGTTTTTTTTGTTCACCCTTTTCTTCGATCAAAAAGCTTGTTCTTCGTACTTATAGAAACTTTAGTGATTTTGATGTAAACCAATTTGAACAAGATCTTTCACAAGTTCCAATAAAATGGATGATAGACTACGTTTCCGTAATGATCGAATTATTTCTCTATTCGATTTGCACACTCATTTTTTTACTAGTAGGTTTTCCAAGCCTCGTGCACCCTGGCTTACTGATAATTTGAAATTCATGTTAACCACAAACGCTGTTCATATGGAAGAGAATGCTTTTTTTAACTACTTGCTAAACAATAAATTTTTGGAGAAATCTAAAACAATTTAACTTGGGACATGTTTCTACTTCATCCATCCCTACAAATTTATTAGACCCAGATAAATTCAATAATTATTTTGTGAACTCGGTCCCTCACGATTGTGTATACAATGACGATGTCATACAGTTTTACTTAAACAATGTCAAATTTACTTTTGACAACATATTTTTCACAAATTTCATCGGACAAGAACCAACTGTAAATAATTATTTTGTGAACTCGGTCCCTCACGATCGTGTATACAATGATGATGTCATACAGTTAAAGCTCTGCTGCCCTGTTATTCTGCCTTACATTACTCACATTATTAATTCTTACTTTTGTCTAATTACTTCCCTAGCTCCTGGAAAAAGCTATTGTCATACCAGTTGCTAAGATTTCACATCCCACTAGTTTATCATTATCGCCCTATCAGTATCTTACCCACATTATCCAAGATTTTAGAAAAAAATAGTTGATACACAATTACGGGAGCACTGTGAAAGATTTAACATATTCCCTCTCATAGTTGTGCTACCGATATACTTGAGGTAACAGATAATACAATTACAGCCGCTGACAAAGGTCTTGGTAGTGTCCTTATTCCTCCAGATTACAGTAAAGCGTTTGACTATCAATCATGACGTTCTGCTTGTTATTATGCATTTCATAGGACTGTCTGATTTCAGTATTTAATTTTTTAGAAATTACTTGACCAATCGAATGCAAACTACTTATAATTATATGTTGACTCTCGTACTTCCTTGCCCTCTATTATTTCTCAAGGACTCAGGGATCCATTTTAGGACCCTTGCTTTACGCAATATACACGTGCAATTTTGAAAGTTAAATTAATTGTACTAAATATCAAATGTATGCTGATGACACTCAGCTTCTGCTATTAATAGTGATTTGATGTCTTTAGTTTCAGCGTCCAAAAGCATTCACTTCATATAAATGCTGGTAAAACTGTTGCTATCTTGTTCAACAAGATTTTAGTCTCTGGCGACCGGTCACTTCGTATCGACAACTGTTCTTCTGCAATTTGCTAATGAAACAAAAGATTTGGATTTATTGTTGGACTCTAAATTATTATGGTTTACAAGTCATACCTCCATGTGTGTTTGCAAAGCATATTCTAATTTAAAGCTCTTATATAACAGCAGATATTATTTGACTAAGAAATTAAAAATTATATTGTGTGACAGTCTAGTTCTTTCATACTTCAACCACTGCGATGTTGTTTAATATATTGTTAAATATGTCTCATCGTAGACTTCTTCACTCGTTCTGCTTATTTCATAAGATACAGTCTTTTTCTTTTGCTTTTCCGCTTTTGTCAATTATGTTTCCGAATTTGTCAAATGACTTTCCAATCCACAGGCCTACTATACTTTGAACGGATTGGAAAGTCATTTGACAAACACATTTGACAAAAGAGGAAAAGCAATAGAAAAAGACTATAATTCTAAATAAATGCCCTAGTTACTTATATTTACAAGAAAATCTCGTTCAGATCGGATGTTCATCATTTAAATATTCGTTACAAAGGCTCACTTACTCCTTCTTTTCATAGAACTTCATTATTTGAAAGATATTTTTCCTTTAACATTGCCAAAATATATAATAATATTCCCCTAAATTTTAAAACTTTACCTGAAGCAGTAGAAAATAATGCAATTCTATTGACAATCACAGCAAATGTTGAAAGTGTTCGCCCCCAAGCTTCGATGCAACTCTTAACTCGCCTTTTCATATTTTCAAATACATTGTCTAACGTCTGAATAGTTACACCATGCATTAGCAATTGCCCCCCTTTCAGTTCTTCAAGATTTTAGGGATTATTTTTAAAAGCTGTGTTTTGGAGGTATGGAAAAATGAAATAATCTAGAATGGTCAGCTCTGGACATCTAGGTGGAAATTGCATGACTCGATCATCGTAAAATTCGTGAATTCGTTTCATGGTTTGCCTTGTCGTGTGAGCTGTAGCATTATCTTGTTCGCATGGTTGTCGGTTCGAACCACACTCGGGATTTTTCTCGGGGGTGGTCGGTATCGACTTCAGGCGCCCTTCAGTGCTGGGGATAAAATTCGACACTGCTTACCCTTACACGGCGAGAAGGTTGGAAGTAACAAAGCCATGGAACACTTTACACACACTCAAATACACTCCCGCTCCTGAGGTCCAGACCAGTCTTTGACTTAGGAGCCCGTTGGGTAATCACCACAGATTAAAAAAAAAAGTACCCATGCAAAAGTTCACCATCATGAAGGCTAGATTAAATTATTTCAATATCTAACGGCATTGAGAATTCCATAAAAAAAGACAGGTCCAAATATGCGTCTTCTCGAGACTGCCAGCCAAACACTAATTTTCTCCGGATGAAGAGGCGATTGAATAAATTCATGGGAATTCTCTGCAGACCAAAAACGCATATTTTGTTTGTTTTATATAACCAGAAAGATGGAACCATGCCTCGTCCGTGAAAAATGTTAAATCTAGAGTGTTGTTATTATTCAAGTGATTTAAAGTGGATGAAGATTTAAATCTTTTTTCAATATTTTCTTGGCAAGTTTTATATGAAAGTGCTAGCCCGCGGAGAGGTTTTTTTAGGAGACTGCTCCATTCTTGCTGCAACATCCGCCACAACTTCAGGTGTTCTCATTTGGGGGCTCCACTACCAGTTTTTCGACCAACAGTCCCTACATTACAAAACTTCTCCACACGGGGGTAAATTTGTTGAACCAATTTTGGGTATTCAACAGGAAAATCAGGAAATGCATTTTGAAAATTATCTACGCGGCACTCTATGGAATACTTCACCATTTTGTTGCCGTTCGGCATTCCCAAAATAACTCTCCGTAAAAAAGTTATGTTCTAAATTAAACATCTTGAAGCGTCACTTTGACAGCTCAAACTCAAATTAAGCTGTCAATAGTGTGTTGCCAATCTAATTCAAAATTCATACCCTGCTCTAATTATAAATTTAAATGACCGCGTGGTTGTTCATTCTTTAAACTGCTGACGAAATGGCCTACACACACACAAATGAAGATTTCTGTTTTAGAAAAGAAAATCATTGATAAATATTGCATATTTTTTTCTAAAGAGTGATAACCAGACTTCGGCGTTTTTAGGACATTTCAGAGCCGGACTTGTTTTATCTCATGCTCACAAGTTTACAAAACACAGTTAAAAGGCCGATGTATTTTAATTGTTATACTTCGTGACGTGTGTTAATAATTTAATATTACCGCCTGCTAGTGATGTCATCGTCGCCGTGAGCCACATTGCTTGTATGATATTTACGATACGACGGCGGCGGACAAAGACGTTGCGTTGATGCCGGGAAAGAGGACGCTTTCAATAAAATAGAATTCGAGAAGAGGGCATTATTGATTTTTTTTGTGTGCATGAATAACTAACTAAATTGAAGTTATACATACAATATTATAATAAAATAAAGTTTAATTTATTAACACGTGTATATTAATGTTAGCGATTAATAATTTTTAAAAATTAGATTCATTTACCTTCACTTCTTTAATTTAGGTAAGAAGCTATTTACAACATATACATTTTTGTATAGTAAACAATTACTTATTCATAGGTCTCCGTCATGATGTCATCTTGATCGATTTACGAGTTATTAGCAGGTCGGCGGACGCTTTAGATTCGTAAACAATGTTTCTTATGGATGTAATAAAAACCGCTTGGAATATTATCGGAGATCTCACGATCTTATGTTTTCAAAACTTAAATGTGCGCACGAGATAAAACAAGTCCGACTCTGAACTGTCCTAAAAACGCCGAAGTCTGGTGATATCCTGATAGAGTTCTTTAGAGGATGAGAATTTTACAAAGACGAAAACAACTTGGAAGCGTGTTTAAGAATTTAAAAATTAATGAAATAAAAAGAAGACACTTTAAAACAATGGCGTGCTAAATAAATAACGAGTTCTAACTGGCCTGCGTGTTTTGAGAAATTTGCATTGAATTTTTGTGCTCGAGAAAACGCCTACTTAATGTATTTGCTAAGCAAATTTCTCAATTTTTTTGAAACACGGGAAGTCGTTTACATCCGAATTAATCCGGGATGTCATTTTAAATTAATGCATGCAAACATGAATTTTTATAATTGAAGTCAACCAATTTCTGCAGCACATGATAATAATAATAATAATAACATTCTTGTTTAATGAATTATTACATGAATTAACGACACAATCCTGCAAGATCATTTTAAGAAATTGCTTTCACATCCCGTGAGCATGGTTTTATTCTAAGCCATTATAACATCATTGTCTAAGCTCTAAGTCCTATAGGAATTATGTAAATCATATTCCAATGCGTCTTACGCACTTTTTCTTTAAGTTTCTTCCGTATTCTTTCAGGAGGTGCAATTTGTTTAAACTGTTTTCATTCTCTCGATGCGATTCTTTTTACACTGTCGGTCGTTTAATCTTGCAGACGAGTTTAATGAACTTCTTCACAATGGCACGAATAAATTTCCATTAAAAAATGGCGTTTACCAGCAAAACAAATGATTTTCGAGCAAAATTAAATCAAGTGCTTTGGATATGAAAGAAGTTACATGAATCAGATGGAGATTCACGTTTTCTAGCTTAGGAAATAAATTACAAGCCAACAAAACAAATAGTGATTAGATAACGATTTGGTTCCTCAAATGATAAAGTGTGTCCCCGAGAATGTGTCCGTTTATAAGGCCCTCCCGAGTTAAATATTTTTATGTGATTTGAACGCGGTAATTCGGGCTCAGAACGCCGCTGAGAGCAGGGGTATTAAAAAGAAGCGTCTCTTAAAGGTGTGTATTCTTGAAAAGGTATAGTACTCTGGTTCTTGTTGAGGTCGATGGCCGCGGTTAGTCACCCTTACCCCAGTGAACCGTCGGCCACTCGCACACTGACCGCGGCTCTAGGTCGTCCCCTGCCTCTGCCCGCGCACCCCCGACAAACCAACGCGGAACCGCGACACATACGCGACCTGACCCACATCTCCACCAGGAAGCAGAGCGTCGCGATGTCGTGACGCAGTGTCATCGAACCTCCGTAATCAGCTGAATTCGAGGCCGTTGACTTGATCGATCTGGGTCTCGGTCCGGGCCTCGCACATGCAAATCCCGGCCCATCTGGGAGCGTCGCATTCATCAAGGGGTTGCAGCTGAGGCTTTAACGAAGTGGTCAGAGGACTAATCCGTCACTAAAGGTGTACACGACGGCGGCATCTGCTGATGCCCTGTCCGGTCTTGTGCAACGCTCCTCCTAAGGCAGCTTGACTAGGAAATGCGATCAATGGACAAGCCTCTACTATTCATAGATTGCACGTAAATTTACATTGCCGCGCGATATTTTTAGGTTCGACGAACCAAATGTGCGAAAGAACCTCAGTTCTTCTCCTTCTTCTTCTTCGATACGTGCGAAATAAATTCGTTCACTTCACCTGTTATCTGCCAAGGCTCTTTCTTTCACTTACAAACATCAGTACTCACTCGATTATTGTCAGATGTGGTAAAGAAGGTACCACCAATAGAAAAACTAATATTAATTAACATAAAATATATCACTTTATTGCAGTTAAGTTTAATTCTAATCGGTTGTATTGAGATTATTTTGACTTGATTTATTCAGGTAGATAAATACTTCAAAAATCACAAAACCAAAATTGAAGTCAAAATTTTGGAACGCGTAACACACAATGTAAGAAATATGGAAGTAAAGAATTAGAAAGAATGGTCGAAACATCAGCGAATGATTAAACTGATCAATTTAAAGGGAAAAAAAACGTACTTTCTTATACCTGCTTTATCTCTACTCTTCCGAGACGTATTTCAATCTTTAGAAAAATACGTTATACTCTTGAGGAATCTTCAAGAAAATCTACAGCTTGAAAATTAATTTGAATTTGTTTATCAATGAGTTGCGTTTTCAAGAACAGTATTCGTTAAAATGTACAAAACCTGCTGCTTCAAGTTTTTTTTTTTGTGTGTGGATCAAACGTGTTGAAATTACATTTAGGCCCGATTTGACAATCATCGAATAAGCATTATTCTTAGAATAACGTGGCGTAGGTTTGATGTAGATATGGAGGAACATTAAAGGATATTCAGCGAACAGTTATTCAGTCCTTATTCTACGATTGTAAAACTGGGCCTTAAAGTACTTAGGTCAGAATAATTTGATTCAAAATGAACCATGTTTGGTTAACTTAGTTTGAATCACACCGCATATAATTATACTTGTTACCATTATAAAGTATGATTAATAAAGACAAAGGCCCAGTATTAACTATAAGCTTCGTTTTATTTCTACGGAAACAATTGTCCTTACAATTATTGCTATGGGAATAAAACGAAGCTTAAAGTTAAACTCCGAATGAAATACTGGTCCAAAGTCAACAGTTTGTAATCAGCGTGACTACTAGAAGGAACCTTAGAACATTCAAATTGCTTAACGTGCCTTTAATTTGAAGAAGACATATCAAGTTAAAATCTTAAATGTGAAGATTAGTTCAAGTGACACTTATAAGCTTTTTGTTGTGCACTGAATTCTAATATCTGTCCAATAACCGTTGTCTGTAGTCGGCCATTTTGCAATTACATTAATCTTCGAAGGTTTTCTTTGTCGCCGACACTGGATCTTCGATTTCACCTTCATCCTTCGCTTTCTTTTCAACTGCACTTTTATTTTCTTTGCTTCCGTCTTCATCTTCGCCTTCATCACTGCCTTTCTTTCTGTTATTTTCGTCTTCATCTTCTCCTCCATTTTCTGCAATTGATTGCATCAAATCTTACTGTCTACTTTGCTTCTACGTTCCAGCAGGATCAGTTTTATCAAGTCTTTGAATGAAAAGTCCAACCTGTGCACCTGCAAAGCTTAAGTTCTATTTTATACCTGCTGTGGACGACCCAAGTTCTCCAAAGTTCTTCTTTAATTCGTCTTTGAAAGTCTTGCCTTTCACCGATTTCTTCGATCTCGTCTTTCAACTTTAGCTTTGTCCTTCTCTTCATTTTCGTCTTCATCTTCTTTATCTACGACGTTATTTTCGTCTTCATCTTGACCTTCTTGACTTAAGTTCTATTTTATACCTGATGTGGACCACCCACGTTCTCGTTCGTCTTCGAAAGTCTTACCTCTCGCCGATTTCTTTGATCTCGTCTTTCAACTTTAGCTTTGTCCTTCTCTTATTTTTTGTCTGCGACGTTATTTTCGTCTTCATCTTCATCTTGACCTTCGCCGTCGTCTTTATTTTCTTCATATTCATTCGTCCTTGCTTTAATCTTCATCTTCGTCTTCGTTTTGGAATTGCTTACATTGAATTTTCGTTTCGATTTTATCTATCTAATGTTTGCAACTGCAGTGAACAATCCGCTTTCTCTGAACTTATCCTTTAAGTCGTCCTCGAAAGTCTCCTTCGTCTTTATTTTCGTTTTCATCTTCATCGTTTTATTGTCCTCACCCTCATCTTCATTTCTTGCATTTCTCCAACCAAAATCAGCTTCATCTATTCTTTGAATGACTTCTATTTTCCATCTGCAGAGCAAAATAATTGAAAGTTTAGTTTGTTGCCGATACCTGGATCTTCGATCTCGTTTTCATCTTCCTTTTCGTCTTTCATCACATTTTCTATATCTTTGTCTTTGATTTCGTCTTCATCCTCATCTTCACCTTCATCACCATCTTTATTTTCTCTATATTCTTCTTTGTTTTATTTTCTGGAATTGCATTGAGACAGTGGAGACGAATTGTTTGGCTGGCCGATAAAACCAGATACTGATGAAATTAAAAAGGAAAATAATTATGAATTATTCGCGAAAATGAAAACAACGTATTTCAAAACGAAAATCAGAAGAAAAACGCTGCAGAGGAATATATAATAGAGAATGTAAGGGACATGGAAGTATGGACTTGACATAGCTGGTAAACAAAGAAGAGAATAGCCGAATTAAACTAGCAATTCTTGAGCCAATAGATAACAAAGAAACTAAAAATGAAAATATTTTCGTAATGTTAGAGTGGAAATTACAAGAGAAACGCTGTAAAGGAAAACTCAGGAACGTATACCTACACAAAATATAAAAAAGTTAGAAGTAAAGAAAGGAAAGTAATATGGACATAAAATCGCTGATAAACGAAGAAGAAAATGAAGAAATATGGTTGCAGAGATCAAACTATCAATTGGAAAAAAAAGTGCAGAGAGGCAAGGAACAGTGGAGAAGAATTGTTTCATAAACTGTAAACCGGCATGACAATTCTTGGCCCAATAAGACTAGGTAATAATGAAACTAAAAGGAAAGTAACCACGAATTGTTAGCGAAAATGAAAATCAGAAAACGAGTACTCAATGGAGAATCTAAGTAACATGAAAGTTCATAGCTGGCAAACGAAGAAGAGGATACGGCCGAAGAGAATCTACGTAAAATCAAATTATCAACTTGAAGGAAAAAAGGCAGAGGGACAAAGAAAAGTTTCATAAACCACGAATTATTAACGAAAAAGAAGAACTCAGAATATGGTAGATAATTAATTACTTCAAAAAACAAAAAAAAATTCTGACAGTTCAGTGCTTTCCGAGTTTAAAGGGAAAAGAAAAAACGGAGACAGCAGAGGATAATGTAAATGAAGACAACATGTCTCAAAATGAAAATCAGAAGAAAAACGTTGCAGAAAAAACCCAGGGATTTATAATGGAAAATGTAAGTGACATGGAAGTAAAGAATGAGTAAAACATCAAGGAAAGGAGAATTATATGGTTATGACATAACTGGCCAACAAAGAAGAGAATGGCCGAAGAGAATTAAACCAGCAATTCCTAAGCCAATAAGACTAGATAACAAAGAAACTAAAAGAAAATAATTTCGAAACGTGCAAATTAGAAGAGAGAAGTTGTAAAGGGAAGCTCCGGAACGTGTAACACAGAATGTAAGAAACGTGGAAGTAAAGAAAGGAAAGTTCTATGGACATAACATCGCTGATAAACAAAGAAGAAAATGAAAAAGTATGGTCGCAGAGATCAAACTATCAGAGGCAAGAAAGAGAGGCAAGGAGAATTGTTTAGTAAACTAAGAATCGGCATGGCAATTCTTGGCACAATAGAATCAGATAATAATGAAATTTAAAGGAAAGTAATTACGGATTGTTAGCGACAATGAAAATCAGAAAGTTCTATGGACATAAGCTTAGCTGGCACAGAAGAAGATATGGCCGAAGAGAATCTACGTAAGATCAAATTACACAGTTTGAAGGAAGAAGGCAGAGGGACAAAGAAAACTGGAGAAGAATTGTTTCGTGAACCACGAAATTGCCTGGCTAGTAATTCTTGGACCAAGAAGACTAGGCAAAGAAAAATAATTTCCAATTATTAACGAAAATTAAGACAACATATTTCACAATGGAAATAAGAAGAAATATTTTAGAGAGAGAAGAACCCAGGAGGGGAGTAAAGAACTGAAAAGAGAAGAGTTCTATGGGCGTAATAAAGAATAAAGATGAGGATGGACGAAAAGAATCTAGGATAATTGAAGTTACCAAATTGGAAGAAGAGAGCAGAGGAAAATAATATATGGAGAAGAATTATTTCGTAAACCATGAGCATCCTTGATTCGAAGAAATGTTTTGGCTTGAAAAGTGAAAACGTCGCGGATATTTTATACTCTTCTACACAAAAAGTAAAGCGAGCGAGCAAACAGTTTATTTTTTCTTTTTTATAATCTATCTTTTCCCGCTTTTTTTCAAAGAGTTGGTATATACAGTCGCCTATATAATTTTTTGACAAATTAATAAGAAATTCTTGTCCACTTAATTTGCCCGTTGAAAATTGTTTTGCATGAATTATGCATGATCGACAAACTAGGTTCTAGCTCTTCAGTTAAAGTTAAAAAAAAATTGATTATTATGTTTAAAAAAATCGTTTAATTACTTACTGCTCTCAGCCTAAACTGGAGTGTTTTTTTTTGGCAGAGAGAGAGAGAACGCCTATCAATTTTCGCTGAAACAAAACGCAACGGAGAAAACGTTGCGTCGTGCAGATTCCGCAAGCCAACTATTGACAAAAAAATACAATGTAGCATTCATAATACATATTTAAATTAATTAATAAAATAACAAACACGAAATATTTAATCGTAGGTAGATATTATAACATTCTCGCTGGCATAAAAAACATCAATTATTCTTCGAGACCAGCTGATACTATATGACGTAATAACGGTGGGTCAATGTCACGCTGTATTTCTCAGAAAGAGTCGTAACATGATTTTATGGTCAATTTTTAATTCATTCTAATTTAGAATTTTTTAAACATTGTCCTCTAATATGATATGGATTCCTTTGATGGTTTTATTTTGGTGAGTATTAATAAAGCAATCCCAGACTTATTTGTTTAAGCAGAACTGCAGATATTAGCGAGAATATGTAATAAAAAGAAACACATAATATAAACTAAACACCAAAAGATAACATTATTGGAAACTAAACGGAATAAACATATACAGGAAATAAAAATTATAAAAAGTATAAACTTACCATACCAGGAAAGCAGATTAAAAATTAAATGAAAAAAAAAAAATTACTAAATTTATTATAAATTACCACATCAGTCTGATCAGTTATCAAGCAAAGATTTTAAGCAATGCAAATTCATTCAACAAATAAAAACGAAATGAAATAAACAAGAAAAAATTAATTGGCTCTATAAAATTCATCCTGTCCAAGATGTTTGATATGCTCATAACCTGTTAAATAATCCTGAATGTCATATAGTGTACAGTGCCTTATCAAAACCATCGCGAGCTCGAGCTCTCGAGTTATAATAAACGGTCGAGGTGACTGACGATTGCCAATTTTTCACTGAAATTGATCTCATTCCGTTTTGCATCTGATTATTCATAAAATATGACCGGCCGTGAGTTATGATAATTTATGAGAACCACGCGAGTGTGACTGCAAAAACAAATCCCATATGTAAACATATTTGATTCAATTAAGTAAATAATAAGTTGTTCCAATTGTGAACATGATGCAATAAAAATTTGGCAATTTAATTTGAATACGTTGATTGCGATATAAATTATATTAACATAAAAAAATCCAGTCACTTGACTTGTAAATTAACATTGCACCATGACGAATTAGATAAGGATGATCTCATGGTGTCTAATTTTATCAGGACGATTCAATTCGTGATTTATATTTAGAATGCGGAATTTAAGATGATAGGGAATGAGAAATGCTTCCGTACAATCAAGTAGTGAAGTGCTTTATTTGTTTATTGTTTAACAACACTTTCTACGTGACTTCTTGCACTTTTGAAGACAATCATGAATATTTTGTGCAAATAAAATCTTATACCTAATCAGAAAGAAATGGGGTTAAATTAAACCCAAAATGTCACTAGTTTGAATATGAATACTGGAGTAGTAGCTATATAATTATATTCTAACGTCTAAAATGGGATTATAATTTTGCGTTTACTTGGAATAACTTTAAGTATATTGCTATGTAAAAAAGCAACGTAAGCTATGTTATAATATTGCACAGAATAAAGTAGGAATAGCGAAGGTCCTAAATTCGACCCCTGAAGTACTCTCGAAAATGTTATGCCTATAATACTGCGATATATTGTTTTATGTAAAGCAATCTCTCTTTGTAAGGCAAGGACCAAATATCTAATTCAGTAAAAGCCTTACTGTAGGAAGGATATTATCTCAGGGAAACTAAACTATTGATAAAATCGTTGAAAAGATTATTTGTAACTATGTATATGTATTTTATGAATAATATTTATAATTAAAGTATAAGCTAAGTGGCTTGGGTATCGGTGATGCAATCTTTCTTATTATTCAATAAGCAATTAGCGCATTTCCTAAAAAAAGTGTACTCGATTAAACTGGCCGGATGTGGAATAAGTTTATCCGGTTTTCTAAGATTTTGCGGTTAATGTATCCGAATGATTTATTCACGGCAAGGCAAGGCATGAAGAGGGATTTTTTTAAGAACTATGACAAAATAAATCGACGGATGAAGAAACCTAAAAAGGTAAAATTGAATCATGAAAGTTTACACTTACACGTGGGTTTTAATTTCACGAAAAAAATACTAATTAATGAAACAATCAAGAAATAGGAAAGTACATTCAGCTTTCACAAAAAGGATCAAAAATCAGAATACACAAGGTTCGAGATTTTGAATTGTCGTTGTCTTTTAACTTTGAGTTTATTCTCTTTTGTGTTTATTAATGTGCGCAGTTTTAACCTAACAGAAACATAAATTTAATAAACAGTAAAAATTGTAACGAAAAACGGACACTGGCATTTCTTGTTGTAAACGGTCACAGCTCGCAGCTCTTCAAGTTAACATTGTGGAATGCATGATTTACATTATTTTATGTTATCGCGTAAAACGTACACAATAAATTATCAAAAACAATAAAGACTTAATAATAAACATGTGCTATTTGAAGCGTAACGAATCAGTTGTAAAATACAACTGAGAACAAATGATTAAATACGAGGGGCATTCTATAAGTAACGCGCAGCAATTATTTTCATACAAAAGTAAAATGTCTTAGATGATGTTTCTTTACGTTCTTTCTATTATCGTCCATTAAAGATTTCTCAGTGAAGAAATAATAAATAACAAGAGAAAAAATTAAAAAAAATATTTGCAAGATGTTATAATTGAGGCTGGCTTGGATTACTGCGAGAATGAGGTTTGTTGCAGGGGTCATTCAAATTCTGAAGAGTAAACAATAAATTTTCAGAAAAGTGCTGGAATAAACTGACTTAAGAGGGATAACCGCAGATGATCAGGATTTCGAGTAAATGCCTAATAACCTCAGGTAAATTTACAAGAACTCAAAATGTAGAAAGCCTGGAATCACTTAAGGTGGATTAACAAACAAAAACATTTTTGAATATCAAGTTTTATCATAAATGCATTAATAATAATGTAATTGAATGAGCGATCTTTGCCAAATTTCTAGGGATTATGACTAAAAGGATTGTACAGTTGTACACTGTCAATTCCACTGACGTAAGAGTAAAAAATATTCCTTGGTGTAAACCAGTCTTTATTGTCATTTTGATTGAAGTTTGGAAATTAACTTTTGATGTTTATTTTCTGTGAGGCATCGAATCATTAGCTGCTTTCTTTCGTTTGATTCAAACGCTACATAACGCGTTCAGATTCAAAGATGGATGCTCTCTTGTAAGTGGATCTTCGTGAAATTTCAATCCCGATCGGTAATCCCATTTCCCCTTTCAATCTTCCAATTTTACGATCCGTTTGGATTGAAATGCATTCAGATCCAGAGCGGGTAACGGAAAATTATTCGAATCACGATTCAAACTTTTCAGCGAAAGAAAGCATCTATAATTATCGTTCAAGGTGGTACAGTAGCGGACAGTAAAATCTGGGCACGTCATTTCTACAATGTAAACCTTACATTTTTTATATACAAATTAATTTTTTTTTATATACAGTGCATTCAGTTGAACACCTAATTAAAGCAGGCTATGATTTTGATGTTTTATCTCCTGAAGGTTTGTAGCACTGACAGATGTCTTATTATTTGTTTGTGCTAACATAACCCTCACTTGACAAACGCGTTTCAAAACATGAAGGGTACGTTTGTGCATTCAAACTGATGGATAGCATTAGTGTTGTTTAATTAAATATTTCTCTGAATTTCGCGTTCAATTTACACATTTTTTTATGTGACGTGATGATCAGGTAATATGACACTGACAGTAATTGACTGTCCTCTCACTCTTGAATTGCGTTTCGCCAACTTTGTAAAAAAATCACAGCTTACTTTAATCAGGAATTCATTTGAAGGCGCGGTACAAAGAGTCACTAGTATTAGCTCGAGTTTATTTTGTATTTTGACAAAGTGCCTCATTTAAGTTCCACTCAAAAAGTAAGAGTAGACTAGACTTTGCCAGGTCCAAGTTTGGACAGAAAGAAGAGAAGTTGCTGCGAAATTCCAATTTATTAAGTTTGACATTTAAAATTTACGTTTGACAGAAACGTTTACGTTTACATTTGGCTAGAAACATAACCTCAATAAAAGCCTGATTTACCAAATTTGTGTACATACGAACCGACAAAAATTATCTGCACCGAATCACACGCATTTACAACCTGCGATTTATATTATTGCTCTATTGATGTCAAAGTGACAGGTATGAATCAGTGTCGCCAAAAAAAAAGCATAAACTTTCGTAATAGATGGCTCTTCACTTTTGACTTTTATATTATGATAATAGCGATGTCCCCATCACATTGCTGGTTGTTGCGTCTTGATCGTAGCATATGCGGAAAAACAAATGTCGAACGAGAGCACTAACTAAAATGGGCCTTTTTAACACTAAAAATTTATCTGCTTTAGGATTATGAAAAAACCATTAAATAAACAAATTATGAGCTGACCATTGTCAGTCAATTTAATCATTTTTATATTTTTCATTATTTATTTCAATTACTTCTTTGTTTTTTTGCATCTTTTATTTATTTGTTTTCTTAATTTTTACTGCATTGTCTAACTTTTTCTTTTTTACATATTTTGATATTTTTGTATTTTACGATCCAAAAATTTTCAAGCGTTTTCCATCTTTGTGAAATGATTTTTTTTGTAATTAATTGCTTAATGTTTTTTGTTCCTTCCTAAAAGTTTAGTTTGTCAATTATTTTGTTTGTTGCATTTTTAATTATGTGCTTCTTTAATTTTCGATTGTTTTCACAATTTAATCGGATCTTTTTCCTATTTTTCTCTCAATTGTTTTTTTTAGATCTTTCGATTACTTTTCTGAATCTTTCAATCATTGAGTTTTAAATTTTTGTTACACTGCCTATTCTTGTTACTTATACAACTGTTTTGTACGTTGTATTTTCATTTATAGTTTCTTTTACATTTTCTGTATTTTACTTTTGTCGATTTTTATTTTCCTTATCTATCACTTTTTTATCTTTCAATAATTAAATTAATTGATTTAAATAATTAAACAATTTATTGTATTTTTCATCTTTCTCGCATTTTTCATTTTTATTACATTTTATACTATTTTTTTTTGCTTTTTTGATGATTAATGAGATGATTGTTTGTGGTAAGAAATATTTAATTTCTTTTTACAAAATTTCGTTACGTTATTTAAGTGTCATCAATTCTTTCATGGACAATAATTCTTTAGATATTTGTTGCAAATCCGTTTTGATTGCAATTTTAGGTAAAAAATCGGCCGTAAGATGTAGCGATCTAAACTATTGATAATTTGCAAATTTTTGTTGTTGCAATGGGACCCTCGAGCATCCTCTGTATAGCGCTATTTCAGCTCTAATTGGGGCCTCATCAGCAGAAAAGTAGCTCGAGAAACTCCATCGCAATCCCCCCGCCGGCCAACAAGACCTATGCAAAGATAGTGCGTAACTGCAAACACATTGATTGAAAATTCTTTAATTTCATTGCTTTCATGTTTTCGTTTAACTTCTTATATTTTATTTTTGTTCTGTTTTAATTTTCTGTTGATAATTTTGAAAAGAACCTCAGAATAAACGTTTCCAATCAGAGATCGAAATTCTGAATTCGGATTTCTCAACGGAAATGGTAAATTTGGGATGAAACAAAAGTATATCTAATGGATTTTTTTGATGTTATGTCATTTAAGGATTTTATCGAGATCTGAAGTTTTAGAAAATAGAGCTTTTTTCAACAGAAAAGTCGCCTGAAATGGTCTATATGGTCCAAATAGCTCTCCAAGCTGTCATCACTGCATTCAATGGCGAAATCATCCATGGTGCTTTCGAGTTCTAGCAATTCTTCATCGTCGTCTCTGCCGAAAATTTTTGCTGCCCAACAACAAATATCAGCCAATAAGGCATCTAACTTTTACCACGGTATCAGACTTCCAAAGGCATGGCTACTAGGTAAAAAAACCTTTCACCATGCTCATCCAAATCCTAGAACTTGAAAATACCACGGATGATCCAGCCGCTCAGTAAAGTGATGATAGCATAGAAATCTTTCTAAGGCCCAGTTTTACAATCGTGGAATAAGGACGGAATAACTGTTCGTTGAATATCCTTTAATGTTCCTCCATATCTACGTCACACCTACGTCACGTTATTCTAAGGATAATGCTTATCCAACGATTGTAAAATCGAGCCTAAGTGATAAAGACCTTCAAATTGAACGATCGACATCAGTCCAATCAAAGTTTGTAAAGAGGCTAACGAATCACCCTATATAGACCATTCCAGACGACTTTTCTGATGGAAATTTTTCCTTTAAAAATGTCGAATTTTCTAAACTTCAGACCTCGATAAAGCCCTTAAATGACCTAACATCGAGAAATCCCGTTAGACGTATTTTTGTTTCATCTCAATTTTACCATTTCTGTTGAAAAGTTCGAGTTCAGAATTTTAAAGTCTCATTTTGTCGCACTGTGTTATGTATTTTATTTGTGTGCTTTTGTGTGTGTTTGTCTTGATTTTAGATATTGCTTTGTTTTTAGTTTTTCCTTAGAAAAATTGTTTATTGTACTTTCTTTTTCTCTCTCCCATTCTCTCTAATTCAGTAAAAGTCATGACGCCATTTCATCTTTTTTTAAATTAATTTTATGAAATAAAATTTTCATTCACTAAAAATATTTAAACACCCTGTGCAAACACGTCACGTTCCATTTTTATTCTGAACAAACCAAACATTTTGATATATTATCACAATTTTAGAGTTTACTTGTTATTTTGAAAACTAGATGGCGTTAAATTAGCCAATAATTTAAGTCCTTTATAGAGAGAGTACAGACATAAAGTGACAGTTTGGAAGATTTATACAGCTGGCAAATCAAAGAAATTGTACCCATTTATAAAGAGAGCAATTCAGCTGTGTATTCCGCCCTTAATCTTCCAAACTGTCACTTCACGTCTTTACCCTCTCTCTACGTATACCATAAACCTGTCATTTCATACCGTGTCTTCCCTGACCGCCTTAAAACCGGTGTAATTAAACCTTTACATAGACCTATTTGTATATTATTGTCATTCTCAAAGATCTTCGAATTAATAATGAATTCTAGGTTAATTAAATTTTTCAAAATGAACAATACGCTTATGGACTTTCAACCTGGCTTTAGGCCAGACAGGGATACCGACTCAGCACTTTTTCAATTTTTAAATAAAATTATCGGCGCTTTGGATCAAAAACAATCTGCACTTGCTGCTTGGGCTTTTCATTGATCTCACCAAAGCTTTTTGATTGTGTTAACCACAAACTATTCCGATATGGTATTAGGGGAAATACTTTAAACCTGTTCACTTCACACTTGACAAAGCGTAAACAAAGAGTTAAAAATTAATGACGTTACCTCTGAAATCGCTGATTTTAAATTCGGCATCCCTCAAGGTTCCATTCTTGGACCCACTTTATTTATTATTTTTAATAATGGACCTAGGTTACCTTCTGTACGACACCGATTGCTCCTTAGTTTGTTAAGCTGATGTCACCAATATATTGGTAACGGGAAATAGTCTTCCAAATGCAGTACAGGTAGCCCAATGTACAGTGTGTCCCCGGATGGACCTAACTATACCTATAAACTTCCTTATTTCGTATTTTAGGAAGAACAGTCATTCTTCATAAAAAGTTTTGCTTCTTCCAGCGAGTCCTCAGCCACTACCAAAATTTCGAAATAACATACAGGGTGGTTAGAAATCGAGACAACGTGAAATTTGGTTAAGAGTAAAGTACCTTTTACTTGAAAGGAAAGTAAAAGTATTACTGGAAAAAGATGTTTGTAATGTCAATAGGAGCTCAAATATCTAATCTGAACGTTGTATCTTAAAATTGATTTTTTTTGTCTTCATTATGATTAATAAATAATAAATAATAGGTACAAATTAGCCAACGTGATTATCGCAGTTATCTATGACAACAAATGCAACCGAGATTTGATCCAAGTGACTTATTTCATGTCAATAAATTTGTTGACAATTATTGTCAGTCAATGTTTGAAAAATGTTATCTCTAGAGCAAAGAATTTATTTAGTAAAATGCTACGGTATAGGTGAAATGTCATACCGCTTTGTAATTGAACTTTTTAATAAGAAATATCCGGGAGTATACGTTTCTGTAAATTGTGTTCGAGATTTAGTACGGAAGTTTGATAAAACAAGCACTGTAACAGATTTGAAGAAGAAAAAGCAAGTTCATGCTATTGATTCTGTAAAAACTTTCCCGAAGAAATCGTTACGAAAAAGGGCACTTGATCTATCTATCAGTAAAAGCCACTTACAGAGAATTCTATCAGAAAATAAAATTCATCCTTACAAACCGGTGAGACTACATAAACTTGAAAGAGGCGAAGAGCTTCGTTTAGAATTTTGTTTGTTGATGGGAGAACGGATTATAATGGACAGATATTTTTACAGAAATATTATTTTCTCTGATGAAGCAACATTCACAACTAATGGAGTCGTTAGCAGTCAAAATTGTAGGTATTGGTCAGAAGAAAATCCGAATTTTCGAATTATAACGAATAGCCAGCGATACAAGAAAGTTAATGTTTGGTGTGCGGTAATGTACAATAAAATTATTGGTCCTTATTTTTTCGAAGGAACTGTAAATCGGAACACATACATAGAAATGTTGGAAAACTTCTTACTTCCTGCTCTGGATGAGGTAAACTTGCAGAGGAGACAGGTGCTTCATTTTCAATAAGACGATTGTCCTGCTCATAGAGCAACTCGACTTAGGGAGTGGTTAAATAGACATTTTCCTAATAATGGATTGGACAGTTCGGTCCTATTAGATGGCCTCCTCGCTCTCGAGACATTACTCCATTAGATTTTTTTTTATGGGGACATCTTAAGCAAAAAGTTTATGCGTTTGATTTCTAGGACGATGAAAATATTTTGAAACAAAAAATTACAGAAGCTGTAGCGGACATAAATGGACATAGGGGAGAGGTGCCTTGAATGGGACGAGTGTTGAATGGGACAATACAGTTTTTTTCAATCCGGGTGCTAATTAAGATTTCGTGCTACGATATTTAGATGTCAGCTAACGTGCCATTAACTTTCATATAAATCTAGAGTAATCCCCCAGTTTCATTTTCAAGATATTTGGTAGACAAGTTTGAGCATGTGAAATGTAACATGTTAAGAAATCAACTCAAAGCGTGTTTAACTAAAAAGTCTGAGATAAGTCTGCGTGAACTTTTAGCCAATTTAGGCCTTGACTTTACTGAAACCATATTTAGATTTCCGAATCAGCGCTTTTAAGGTAAATAAGTGTAATTTATTTGTTTTCATAAGATGTTATGCGTGTCATGAGTGAGACGAAATTCAGTGCCTAGAATGGGACTGTGTATTATTCAGGGAATCCTATATCATAATCGTTTGTTTTGCATTTACTTATAATTAGTTTCATATTTATAATGGCAAGGGCAAAAAACTTATTAGGATATCTCCCGAATTGGTGACAGAAGCCGCTAAAGACGTCATTAACAAAAACTGTCTCTTCGGTGTGCAAATGACAAATATAACGAACAATTTAAGCAGCGACATCCTCGATCGCTTTTTGACCTAACATTGCAGTAGGATTGACAAATTGAAGCCAGTTTGCTACATAATAAGTCATCCCATGCTTGCTATCAAAGCACATGAAAGTTTTAAAAATTTTGTACAAATCGGTTTTGATTGCAGCGGATTGCTCGAGCGTGCTCTGTACAGCTGTTTCGGCCGTATTTGGGGCCTCGTCTGCAGAACCGTAACTCGAGAATTCCACTGCAAACCAAACCGGTCTGTCCTAGGTTATTCGCCATTGCGATGTAAAAGTAATGAACAATTTAAGCAACGACATCCTGCGATCGCTTTTTGACCTGACAATGCAGTAGGATTAACAAATTGACCCAGTTCGCTACATAATAAGTCATCCCATGCAAGGTGGCCATGCTTGCTATCAATTTGTCAATCCTACTGCAATGTCAGGTCACCCACCTGAAGATGACGTTTCAGATATTGAGAGAGGAAATATAATTAGGAAACTAAAACAACCACATACGAATCACGGAACACTTCGAGCACAAGAGATTTGATATAGACTTTTCAACATATGAAATCAAATTTGGTAGAATTTTATAATTGTATAATGTTTTAATGCCAAAAATGATTGCGTTTTGTGACTTATTTCTAACTGTCCCATTCAACCCATGGTACTGTCCCATTCAAAACATACCAAGGGTTGAATGGGACAAAATTACATTTTCTTTATGTTACTATTTTCTTACATCTTAAGTAAAATTAGATATTTTTGAATTAATAAATGCATTCATATGCCTCCAATGAACATGTCTCTTTTATGTGGCTGGCAAATTCATAATAATAAACATTTTATGAGTGGTTAAAAAAAATTGTTTCATTCAAGGCACCTCTCCCCTACCATTCACCTAGGACCTAATTTAGGACAGTCGTTGAAAACTGTGTAGCACTAGGAGGGCAACATGTAAAATAATTTTCTTTGTTTTCGTGTTGTGTCTTAATTGTGTAATAAATTGCGAGTTTAGCTAAATTTGTAATCATTGTTTCTTTAATCATTCTGAAGACAAAAAAAATCAACTTTGAGATACAATGTTCAGATTAGATATTTGAACTTCTTTTGACATTACGAACATCTTTTTCCAGTGATCCTTTCAAATAAAAGGTACTTTACTCTTAACCAAATTTCACGTTGTCTCGATTTCTAACCACCCTGTACGTTATTTCGAAATTTTAGTAGTTGCTGAGGATTCGCTAGAAGAAGCAAAACTTTTTCTTCCTAAAATGGGAAATAAGGAAGTTTATAAGTATAGTTAAGTCCATCCGGGGACACACTGTATATTCAATAAGATAAAACTCTGGATGTCCAAAAATAAATTATGTTATATTAATGACGATAAAACATCTCTACTTCACTTTAGAAATGTGAAATCAAGTTCTCATAATGATTGTATGTACTTCTATTTTTGGGCAAAATATGTTGGTTCCTCTGTCTCAGGTAATTAAGCTTTTTGGTTTAACTTGGTTCATCTGCAATGGTGCTCTCACACTTTCCTCTAGGTTGAGCAGTTCTTGTTTTGCGCTACGATTACTATAAATGGTTATTGTAATCAAATGACGATGCGCACTCTATATTTTGCTAACATTAATTGTTATTTAAGATATGGAATTGTACATTTGGGGTTCTAGTAGCCATATAGGTAGGGTATTTATCTTGCAAAAATATGCTGTTAGTATTCTGGCTGGTCTTAAGAGATGAGATTCTTGTAGGCAAGCTTTTACAACCTTTAAAATATTAACGGTTTTTGTTTATGCAAAATATTACTATTATCACAAAATCTTTTAAGCGGACACTAAATCGCGCACTATACACTTAACGTTTCGCAGTCGTTCGACAGCTTCGTCAGCTTAAAAGATTTTGTGATACAAATTTCATCGGACAAGAACCAACTGTAAATATTACTATTATCCAACTAGGTGCTCTGCCTAGAATCATCAAGAATGCTTCTAATGTTAATATTCTGAAGAGGAAACTAAAATCATATCTGTTAAGGAAAAACTGCTACTTTCTGGGTAAAATCTTCCTGTGATCCTTTCTTTTCTTAGTTTTTCTGATTTTACCGATGTCTATTTTTGCAATATCAATATCTTTGTATATTTTTTTATTTTCCTTGATATTTGATAATAAATAAATAAATAAAATAATAATATCACAAAATCTTTTAAGCGGACACTAAATCGCGCACTATACACTTTACGTTTCACCGTCGTTCGACAGCTCCGTGATACAAATTTCATCGGACAAGAACCAACTGTAAAAATAATAATAATAAAGAACTCTACAAAATTGTTAAAAGTTGAAAGCAAAGGTTAAATGTTATGAACCTTTTTGCGAGAGAAACTGAAAAATTGAGAAATTGATGGCGTATCCAGAATTCAGTAAATAGTAATAGATCTATTACGAATGTTAACTTAATAGCATCGGTAATGCTAATATGAAAATGACTTAAGCGCTTGAAAAGTGAGGTTATGTTGGTGAAATGACAGTGCTATTAAAATGAGAAAATAATGCAATCGCAAAATTTGTAGAAATGGTATAAAAATATTAAATAAATATTTCTACAAAAAATAAAAAATGATGTGAACGAAAGCATAATGGATAGGACATGTGCCAAAAGAGAAGTAGCTCGTTATTGTCCGGCTTGTGGATTTTGTTATTACGATCTTAATTGAAAAGTATTCGTAGATGAAGCATGAAGCCTAAGCTTCTTGCAGTTTGCCGGTCGCACCTTTCAAGGCCCATGTCATTTCAATTAACACAAGGCCGTCACTTCATATTCATCATAATCCCCATTGACCGCTCGGACTTTACCACAATTTGTACATCTTTATAAAGCCATTTGTTATACGTGTATAGGTAAGCGTGGAAGAGACGGATGGAACACCTGGAAGGATGGGATGGACATCGGGTCCGCAAAAAGCGGAGCGCGTACTTTTTTCGCACATTATAATCACTAATTAAGTACGGAGGTATATGAGAGGGTTTCCCACGCCGGCGAGTAACACTCTCGCTGAAACTTCCTCATGGTAATCTACTCCAGGATAACCAAGAAGGCGATGCATCTGGCATCTGGGGTGACCGAAAGAGCTGTGAAACTAGAATGGCGGATCGTTGACCTCGCGAAGTTAGTGGGTCAGGGCTCGCGGCGGTCAAAGACCTGCCGGTCATTTACTCATTTACAACTCATCCGCCGAGAAATGCCTCTCCAAAATCGCTCCAGCATCTGCAAGACATACGAAAATAGCGACGAATGCGCGCTAACTCCGCGAACGAACTTTGTTGCCAAGACTTCAATACTTTCAGGATCATCCAATATTTTAGGTGGATTCGAGATGAACTTCCTTGTGTTACCAGTATTGGAATTCTTTTTGCGCTAGCGCGAATTTTGTCGTTAAGTTTCAACTCGTCGCGTTACAACGTTCCAACCGAAAAACCTCGACGTTCGTTGTTTGTTTTTTTTTTTCTCGCTCGCACATACATAGATTGCAACATGTCGCTTTAATTTCTAATTTATCTCGAAAATGTGTTTAATTAGTTAATTAGCTGGTAATAATTTACTTTCATGGACGATTAGAATTCGAAATGTGCAATCTGGTTTTAAACTAAAAATTGCACAGATAATAATTTGCTAGAACTATTTCACCAATGTTTACACTAATAATTTATTTATTTAGTCATTGTTTTTTTTAGAAGTACAAGAGTATTTTAAACTGTACATACAGGTATGACATTTTAAGCTTTAATGAAAATACTCCAATAAGACACAATGACTAATCTTATTTTTTGAGCAGTGGAGTTTAAAAAATAATAAATTTAAAAAAGTAAAGCCTGTATGGTACTAGAATCTAGTTCTTGCAAAAATTTACGTTAGCTTGCAAAAAAGCGCATTTAATGTCAAGAATTTCAGTTGTTGCGCGCCTATTCTAATTAATAAAATTGCATAAATATATTTAATAATTAAATGTCACGGCTAGAGAAGTGGACACGTGTTTTAGATATCATTTAAATAACACAGAAAATGCAATGGTGAATCATGATTAAGCTATTGTGTGTTTTAATCTTCATCAAAGATCATTCGGTTTACACTTTCGTTTAAATTTAATTAAAATTAGTTAACACAATTTGCAATTGTAAGAGAATATAATTACATACATAATTTAATCATGAATGAAAAATTCTCAATTTACGAGTACAGTGTAGTCTCTATAACGTGAACGTTCCCTAACATGAACACCTTTAAACGTGAACACCTTTGGGCACATTCTAAAGCGTGAACTACATTGGTGTCTAAAATTCTAAAACGTGAATACTGGCAGTGTTGTAACAGATACATTTTTCAAAGTATCTAGATTTAGATACAGATACTTACCCTAAGTTATAACTCGATACAGTTACATACACTACTTTTTTGAAAGTAACTAGATTCAGATACAGATATAGTATTAATGTATCTAGATACCTTTTAGATACTTTTAGATAAATACATAAATGTGTTACAATTACATAATAATAATACAAACAATAATGTTCTTTATTTCAATTTAAAAAAAAACTGACAAAGCATCAACGTTTGAAACTGAAAAATGTAAACAAAAAGAAAAATTTTTCGTGACATTAATAAAATTACACTGAAAAGTAGTAACAAATTCACAAGTTCAAAATAGATTATATTGCATATAGGGTGAATGACAAGTGTACGGACAAAAAAGAAACGCATAAGAGAATCGATGTTACAGATTACGGGAAGAATGTTCGAAAAATTCTTGTAAACAGTTTATAATTAATTTAAAAATTGCGTACGAAATACGACGGCCACGTACTATAAATGCGGCTGTATAATAGGACTCTCGCTTGCACACAATGCGACCTTGACAAACATTTCAATTTATTTTATTACTCGCTTAACAGCTGGGGAATAATAAATTCGCAAATAATTGTGTAAATAATTGTTTGTTAATTCGTGCGGATTATTTACTAGAGCCGTTTCGTCCACAAAAGAAATCGCAAGGATTTAAATTTGGTGATCACAGGGGTCATATGACCGGCCCGACAGGCATCTGATAATAAATAAATAGTAATAAAACTATTAGGATACAATCTGGGGCCTGTTTCATAATAAAATACAAGCTAATAATATTAATATTGAATAAAACGTTTGATGATCGGATTAAGGACGAAGTAAAAAACTATAGCTGACTGTTTCGGTTTATAAATCGACAGTTTCGGTTTGTAAACAGAAACTGTCAGCTGAATGAACGAATAGTTTTTTTACTTCGTCCTTAATTCAATCATCAAGCGTTTTATTCAATACTAATATTATTAACTTGTATTTTATTATGAAACAGGCCCCAGTTGTTTTAAACGTCGCGTCGCGAGTATTATGCGAAATACTAATTGGTAATACGAGTAATTATCATCACAAACGAATGATTACTTGATTACAGTTGCAAAGCATTGATTAAACGAATCGGTTTTCTCCGAAAATGCGAAAAGATTTATTAGACCGGAAGATATCGCCGACTATAAAAACTTTATGAATGTAATAGATTACGGGATTACGTTTAAAAAATTTGTCAAGTAAATATTTTCGAGATCGCATTCACGTCGGGCGTTAACCTAAAAACGGAGTTGTGAAATTCCATGCTGCAGTATCATAAAACTATAAAATAATTTTTATGACAGCATTTATTTCCTTCATCTGCTCCTTGGATTTTTAACCAGTAACTAAAGTAGAAAGAATTTTTTCCCCATACTCTCGGACATCGCTTCTTATCGTGGTTTCATTCTGTCGGTATAATTAACAGTCACCCTGTATATTCTTCTACTAAATATGGCTCCAAAGTGAATAGTAGTCGATATATGTATTTCCGTACGAAAACTTCTACTGTTGGTTAAGCTACGTACTCAGTTAAGCAGATAGCGTTTTGCGGCTTTCGTGCAGCATTTGTGATTGGCTCATTCAAAATTATAGCCAATCACAAATGCTGCACGAGAATCATAAAACGCAATCCGCTTAGCTGAGTAGCTAGTTTTACTGATTTATCCGTTGTGGAAGTTTATCATGAAAAGGCATTGCACAATATAAAGGAGATCTTACCATTAACGTTTAGCCTGTGTATTGGAAACTGTATCTACTTTTAATTTCTTGTAACTTACATAAATGTAACTAAATATAGTTACAGATACCAAGTACTACAATGTAACTAGTTACACATACAGATACACTAAAACTATCTAGATACTGTATCTAAATACTTGTAACTAGATATGTTAAAACACTGAATACTGGTATAAATTTATCAAGTTTCAACAAGTCAGTAAGTTAGTTTTCCGTGTCTGCTTATACTCCGTAATTATATACGTATACACATATACAGGGTGTCCGATTTTCGAGGACAACCACGGGGATCTCAGTTATTTGAAGAGATATGAAGTCGGTTAAATTGGGGCAACGTTGTTCATTTTTATGCTAGTTAATTGAAAAGAAAATTCACATTTATGTTTTACGATTTTCAACATCGCGATTTTTGTTTTTAATTTCTTTTAACAAAAATCGTTTTAAAGATACGTATTTCTAATAGCGTTTTCGATTGACTGCACTAGTGCGCACTCAGAGTATCTTCATCTCGTATTATCACATGAGGTTAGAAGAAGATGCAAATACACTGAGTGCAAGCAGTGCAAGTGAATTGAAAACGCTGTAAGTTCGATATTATTAAGGCACCCTTTTACAAGAAATTTAATTCTGCCATCGTCTTTATCATTACAACAAAAATGGCAAAGAAGCGACATTCAACTTTCTTTTTTCTTAAGGGCGCCATCTTGGATTTTTATATTTTTAAATTATGATTTCTTTTCTGATTACAATGATATAACATACTTGATGGTTTACAGTTGTATTTAGAATAGAACATGACGTCCTTCTTGCAAAGAGAAAATAAAGCCGAGCTTTTATCAGAAGCAAATAAAGGATTGGGGGGTAAGTGTTGTTGTTGATTTTTTTAGAAAGTAAAACATATATACCTACATGTGTAGTTTTTATAAAAATAGTTTAGTTTAAACATTTTGTAAGGAATGAGTCTTTTTTAATAAGGATTGTTTCGAGGTTTTTTTCAATACATACTCTAAATATGTATAATAAAAATATACACATGTATTATAATACAAATATGTAATTAGTATTCCAAAACGTGAATTTTTCGAAAACGTGAACACTACTGTCCGTAATTAGTTCACGTTTTCGCGAGTACACTGTATTTCGATTTTGATTTGAGAAATCTTTATCTGTATTATTGTTCAGTATTATATTATATTTTTAATAAAAAAAGAAAAAATAGAAATTGTTCTTCTTTTAATAAGTTTGTTTTAATTTTCTTATTTATTTATAATTATAACTCATACATACTGCAGTGATATTTAC
The DNA here is from genome assembly GCA_033060865.1 of Dorcus hopei. Lineage (NCBI taxonomy): Eukaryota > Metazoa > Arthropoda > Insecta > Coleoptera > Lucanidae > Dorcus > Dorcus hopei. Next base: position 13,464,649 of record CM065424.1, read on the forward strand.
CTATCATCAGAAATTTATTCATCGTATGATGTTTCAAAGAATCTTCCCATCCTATAAAACTTTCCAAAAAGTAACGTTCTTCATACAACATTCCTCAAAAATATAAAGTTCCACAAGAAGTAATTTTCTTCATAACAACATTCCCAAAAACAACAACGTTTCACAAGATGAAATATTCTTCAAATATACAACATTCTACAAGAGGCGTTCTGCAAGATGCAACATTCTTCCAGATGCAATGTTCTTCGGGATGAAGCATTTTATAAGATGGAGCGTACTTCAGAATGCAGCGTTCTATAAATTAAAAATTAGTTATAACTCAAATATTTAGGTTATTAAGGGCCGGTATTATAAAGCCAAGTTAGCTTTAACTATCGATTTATTCCCATGGTAACAATTGTGAACACAATTGTTGTTATGGCAATAAACTCTGAGTTAAAGTTAACTTGCTTTTATAATACTGGGCCTAAGAATGTTAATTAATTTAAGATATTATTGAAATGTTAATAGTTTAATATTAAGTTTGAAATATTTAATTTATCTGTCAAGATTGAAGTTTTGTGTGAAAGAAATGTCAAATTGATTGAAGGATTTATAAATAATATGGAGGGGTTGATCACCAAGGAAAATAAACAAACCGAGGTGTAATGGGGAGCAAATAAACACAAAACGTTAATCTTCCTTTAGCAACCATACTATAAACATAAATAAAAAAATTTGCTCTTATAATTTAATTGATAATATACCTTTAAAAATTTCAATTTCTTTAATTCATTAATAACAGATTATTAGAAATTTATCCAGGGATGTCTCACAGCATAACGCTGAAGTAAGTGTTTCGTTTAAGGAAATTCTTTTGGTTTTAAAAAACACATTACATATAACAAACTGTCATTCATCACTCATTTGAACTATAAACACAAATTTACAAAGAATCCTCATTATTATAGAAGAGTCATTGTTTGTTTTGCGATTGGGCATAACAGGTAGCAACACTTGGCAAATACGACTCTATCTATTATAATAAAAATTCTAATTCAATATCACACTACATCTAAACGTTACAAAATTCTAAAGCATCATAGGAATTTTATTGTTTGTTTTGCGATTGGGCATAACAGGTAGCAACACTTGGCAAATACGAAATCACCTGTGTTTCTTTAGAATTTTTAGACATACATTACATAATTAAACAATTAAATTACTCACCGATTTATCTTCAAAAGAATTTTCTTCCAAATTATAATAAAGAACTGGATTTCAATTGACATTGAGAGTTCCCACCCTGTACTGTCACTTTGACATTTAAAAATAAAATTCATAAAAGACTACTAGACTACGTAATTGTGTACTGGATGTGGTTTAACGGATAGAATAAAAGAGAAAATCAACAATTTCGATACTTACCACGTCTGCAAAGAACGCAACACTACAATACGTACCTGCAAATTGGTATAGCATTCAAAAATTTGGCTAAAACATAGTAAAGATGAATTCTAATACTCGTAAAAATTTATAAATTAATATAGATTTCACGTGCGCAATTAATGTCAAAGATTCTAGAAAATCTGAAACACTCTGAATTCCTGAAAACTTTCTGGCTATTAAATTTTATTGCTGCGTTCAGGCTTAAACTTGTTAAAAAAAGACAAAAAAAAGAAATTTTACACTTTGTCGAAACCGGGGATTTATCAACAATTTAAGGAGAGTTTAAATTTTGTAGTGTTTTCGAGCCGTTGCTCTAGAGCACTCTCAGAGTATTTTCCATCTTCTTATAACCTCATGTAATAATAGAAGACGGAGATACTCTGAGAGTGCTCTAGAGCAGCGAATCGAAAACCCCACAACTCATGTTTAGTAAAGTGAACGGAGAGATGCGACGTTTGTGTATGGTCTGTATAATATTAATTACATTTTGACTGACGCTTAAATTTCAATTAGAATATGACTCACATTATTGTATTGAACCTACACAATAATGTCACATCTAAACACGACTTCCCCCTCCTATTTTGTAACTCATAACGACATCGTTGGATACCGATATTCGTTAGGTGGTATCTTCTAACCAATCAGTGTTTAGATACAACGCATTTCTATGTACTGATTGGTCAAAATATGTCACTTCGGTATGTCATATCGGTATCTAACAGTATGTCATATCGATATCTAACGATGTCGTTATGAGTTACAGAATAGGGGGTTATTAAGGTCCATTTAGACGTCGCAATTTTTCTTGCAAATATTTTTTTCACAGCGCAATTTTACGAAGTGTCAACGTGTAACATGCAATTATTTTTCTTCTTGACATATTATACGTTGACATTTTCTAAAATTGCGCTGCGAAAAAATATTTGCAAGAAAATTCGCAACGTCTAAATTGAGCTTTAAATTTAAGGTTTAACAGGTTGGTGATACCGACCATTAGACTTGGAACTTGGAACTCTTGGAAGATCGACACAAGATTGGATTTCACTGTTAAACAAAAAAAAGTTGCAAATAAAAAAAATTGGCAATAACTGACGAAACGCAACTAGAAGATTCTCAATTGAAAAAGGAGTACCGCAAGGCGATACTACAGGTCCTCTATTATTCGTTCCATTTAACAGATGAAATAAAGGAACGAAATTTAAAGCTCTCTCGCGTTGAATTAAGAAAAGAAATAAACAAATAATGAAAGCAATGCATCTTTTTAACAACGTGGGTACTCTTCAAATTACATATTAAAAAGCAGAAGAGAAAATATGGGATGAAAATTAAAAAAAAAACAGGGATGGATGGAATAAGATGCAAGGAAATTAAAAAAAAAAAATTAAAAGTGAAAGAGTCGACAACTAGGATGGTTCGGTCTCATTATTAGAATGAAGTAAGACACTGCCGTGAAACAATGTAGTAGGTGAGATTAAATTAAGAAGATCAAAAAAACAGACCCACAGGAAGTGAACCAACTGAAGTAAAAAAAATAGAAAATAGAAATAGAATAGAATGAAAATGCTTGGAGGGAAAGGAGAGTTCAAGATATGCAAAAATGAACTCTTTTATCACAGTGTCAGGTTCCCTGAAACAGTGAAAATGGCTTAGAAAAAATAAATAATAATAAAATAAAACTGAAAACTAGAAGAAACAAATTAATTATACTAATTAAAAATAATTAATCTAATAATTAGAATGGATGTCTGTGTGTGCCTCTGACACTGTCAGTTATTATAACGAAATTCTGGGATGATAATATGATAACGATTTAATTAATCGTGAGTCAAGCTATTTCCTTGCTTTGGTCTGAATGTTATTTTATTTTAGGAGAAGAATTTATTCAGCAAAGACAATTAGGAAAAATTAACACTTTGAAAAATCAAAATGGAGGAAGATTACCGTACAGCGAACGAATTGACAGAGAGAAAAGGAAATAAATTAACAAAAGGAGAAGAAATTTCGGAAATCTCTAGTAGTAAAGAATAATTGTGTCAAAAAGAAAAAAAATTGAATTTGCAATAACCCAACTGTACATGAAATACAATATATGTACAGAACAAAAATAATTAACAATTAGTAGACAAGAAAAATAAAGAAAATAAAACTTAGAAAATGTATTTGCCTTGAGTCACTAAGTCACTATAAAAAAAACCTTTTATTTTACGTTCATCAAACACGCCATCTTTATACCAACTTTGATGAACGTATAATAAAAGGTTCCTTCACAACGACAGCGTTCATAGTGACTCAAGGCAAATACACTTTCCAAATTTCATTTTTCGATTAGTCACTAACATCATGGATAATCCTTTGAATATAATTATTAAATCATTAAAGGTACGTTATAGAATTTTACAGGTAGAGTCTTAAGCTACTGAAGAGATTTGCAACGAATCATGACAACGAGGAACTATACAGAAAAACAGGGATTTTATATCAATACTAAAAAAAAAGGTGATAAATGTGATGTAAACTGCAGGTTCCAAATGTAAGGAAGAATCCAGGAGAGAAAAAATTAATTAATACAAAGTGGATTCAGAAGGGTGGGAGCATTCAGGACCTCAGCAGATTGCAAAGACAGAAGTACAAGACGAAAATTTTTCGTGGTTTTTATTTCTTCACTGTAATGTCTTCTAAGTATTGAAAAAAAAATCGTATTTGAAAGTACAGTTATTTGTTTTTCCAAGATTCAACTTAATTTTTTAGATATTCTTAATCTTCTTTGCATTTATTAAAATATTTCGCTTTATTTATATACAGTTGAGTTTTTAAGCGCCCCTTTTTCCGTAGCTCATTTATAGAACGAGGACACAAGAACATTCTAACTATTGTACACAATTTTACGTTATAGTGCTAGCATATAGGTAGAATGTCCTTGTGAAAGAAAAAAAATTCTATCTCGTTCTATAAATGAGCTATGGAAGAAGGGGCGCTTAAAGAACCCTGTATACAGAATATATTCCAGAAACACTCAAATTCTTGGGTAAATTTAACTAAACCTGAAAGGAAGAGTATAAATACGTATTCTAGTATTTTCAAAGTATTTTGACTTTTAATAAATTCAATAGAACCAGAATAGTTCTTTTGTTTGTATACATTTTATGACTTGGAACGTTTTGCGAAAGCGAAACTAAAAATTCGGAATGTGCCCAGATTCGTCAATGCCGAATTGAAATCAACGCGGAACTGCAAAATGCTTTTCACGTAATCGTTATTTACATCGGAATATTTGCGTATGCATGAGGCTTACACAATCGAAGTTTTTCAGCGTCGTATGAGATAATTTGCCGGAGTTTAAAAAACTCGCGAGCTGAAATGAACTAACTCTCTTACGCAATTTCAATCAGCGCAGACTGAAAAGAATTTTCTTACGTATCTATAATAGTGCAGTTAAAAACGCAGTCTGAAACGAACTGCTTTACATAAAATCAGCATAGACTGAAACGAACTGATTTATGTAATGTGTAACAACGGCAAGTAAGTATTAAGACATTTGCATCTGCTTCTTTCATACACACGATGCAAAATCTCCTTTTGCTTGTCATTATAAAATTCATCTTGTAGGTGTGCCGTATGAGTTGAGGTAAATATATTCTGTTTCTCTTTGCTTTCCTTCTCGTTGACCGGACCTACTTAAAGGTGGCAAGGGGGCCGTCACCGGTGCGAAAAAAATTAGCGAGTCTAAAATCTGTTTTGCAAACAAGACACTGCCAAAAATTATTTTGTTTACTTGACCCCTTTTTGCTCCATAATGGCTAACAGGTCTTCGGCGTGGCGTGGGCAGGATTTTTTTTGCAATTAGAGGTGTTTATCTTACCATTTAAAAAAATCGGTGCTAGTAGAGTTCTAGGAAGGCATCAAATTCTATTACAGTCGTTTAATACTTTCTCGGGTTCGGTTTCGTTAATTTAAAACTGTTACACTGTACAAACAAATAAGTTTAGTATGTTAATCCTTTTACTAAATTTATTTTCTCATTAAAAGTATGCAATTTAATTCATGTTTCTTCTTAATTTTTTCATATTTCTTTCTTTTATACGGCGGACTCATTTATTTTTTCCACCAAATTACTTAATTCTACCTACCTTCTTAAACCTACTTCCATAGGTAGTAACCTATCTTCTTAAAACTTACTGAGTAACTGATTTCAAACAAATCCCAGGTCAAGTATTTTATGTTGTTACATCACATAGCGAAAATAATTTAGAGCTTTCCTTGTTTCTTCGCTCTAGAAACGCCGGTCACCCTTTGTTTGCCGTGTTCTTCGTAGTTCCAAGTTGTTCGTTTCAGTTCTTTTTTGTCGAATTGACATGGTTTCTTCTTTTATTTTCTTATCAGCCTTGATTTTCGAACAATTCGCTTTTGTTAATTTAGAGCTTTCATTGTTCCTCCGCTCTAGAAACGTCGATCTTTGTTTTTGTTCGCCGTGTTCTTGGTATTTCCACGTTGTTCGTTTCAGTTCTCTTCTTGCCGAACGATTTTTTAAAATTATTTTCGAACAATTCACTTTGTTTTTCTCTTTTAATTTAGAGCTTCTTTTGTTTGCCGTGTTCTTCGCACTTCCAAGTCGTTCGTTTCAGTTCTTTTTTGTCGAGCTATTATGGTTTCTTTTTTTATTTTCTTATCGACCTTGAATTTCGAACAAATCGCTATGTTTTCTTATGTCGGGCTTTCATTGTTCCTCCGCTCTAGAAACGTGGATTTTTTTTTGTTTGCCGTGTTCTTCGTATTTTCACGTTGTTAGTTTCAGTTCTCTTTTTGTCGAACTATTTTGGTTTCCTCTTTTGTGTTTTTATCGGCCTTGATTTGTAAATTGTGTTTCGATAAGATAAAAATGATAAAGTTCTTCTGTATGGAATTGAAGAAGGCAGAATAAAATGAAAAAAGTCGAAATATGCAGAAGGTAAATGGGTTGAAGATAAATCGGTGCACTCCAGAATCAACAATAGCTGTGTGTTCTTATTCCCAAACCCCTTCTCACTTCAGCTAGTTTGTTATTGAAATGCTAACTTCTTGATAAGATCCAAAAACGATCTTTTCGAAGTTTTCGTCGATAAATCTACTAGCATATTTCTAGATGGACAATAACGAACATCAATTATTTCCTTTTTTTTCAAATCTGTAATCTGATGAAAGCTCTCGTCGATATGCTGAGTACGAGCCCCATTTAGATCAGATTCAATAAACGAATACATCCTTGGTTAATTTCGTAGAAAACGAAGTAGAAGACATTGCTATAGAAGTTTGCTTATGAGTTGACCACGCCACAATTCCATTGCCAATCATAAATACATATCCACTTGTAGACTCTCTGTCCCTTCTGTCTCCAGCCCAATCAGCATCTGTATAACAAACAAGTTCCAAGTTTCCTTCTGCAGAAATTTTAAAGTCTTGTTTATTGTAGATGCTAGATAACGCAATATACGTCTTACTGCTTTCCAATCTCTTTCATTCGGATTTTCCACATTTCTACATAAAAATCCCACGGCAGCAGCAATATCAGGTCTGGAAACAGTAGAAATATTAATAACGATCCCATAACTCTCCTATATTGCTTATTATTGGGTAATTTAGGAAGGACACTTTTCTACCCTCTCTAGAATGAATCCCACATCCATTGGAGTGGCTATTGGTTTACACTCCAACATATTGTATTCTTCAAGAATTCTACCAATCTTTGTCTTTTGATTGACAAGAAAAGATCCAACTTCCTCACGTACAATTTCAATTCCAAGATAATGACTGACGCTTCTCATATCTTTAATTTCAAAATATTTTCCAATTTGTTTGCTTACTGTAGCAGTTAACTCTTCAGATGTACCAGCCACCAACATATCATCAACATAAAGCAGTACATAAGTAATATTACCATCTTTTTCTTTTCTGGTGTAAAGACATTGATCTGCATCTCCACGTTGAAATTTCAAGTAACTTAGCACCTCAGTTGCCTTCTTGTTCCACACTTTTCCTTTAAACCGTAAATACTCTTACGTAATTTCAACACCTTTGTTTCTTGTCCATTTATTACAAAACCTGGAGGCTGTTCCATAAATGTTTCCTCATCTAACTCATCATTCAAGTATGCACTCTTCACATCCAATTTCTTTTGGGCTGCTATAATAAATAAAGCACGAATAGTTTCATGTTTGATTACAGGTGCAAACATGCTGTCATAATCTTCTCCATAGCGCTGAGAAAATCGCTGCACAACCAAACGAGCTTTATGTTTATAGACCTCTGCTTTGCCATCCAATTTAGCCTTGAGAACTCATTTACACGTTACTGTTTTTTTGTCCTTGGAAAGATCAGATAACTCCCATTTCTGATGCTGCGTAAGAGACCTCATCTCTGCAGCTGCCATCCACAACTGTTTTTCTCGATTTGACAGCTTTAGCAAATCATCCCACGAATCAGGTTCTTTAATACAATTTGCATATACCTTATAAATTAATCTTTCTGGTGGTACTCCTTTTTTTTACGTTTCGAAACTCTTCTTTCGGGTGTAACCATTGAAGTTTCTGAAGAAATCTCATCTTCAGATGTACACTCTACAAGTTTTTCGATTTTCTACATCCTTTTCTGTTTCATTACTATCGTTACACATCTGAGAACAACCTGTAATTTCAGAAACAGAAATGTCTCATCATTTAAACCATCATTTGCAGCCCCTTTTCGCTGTGAAGTCCCTTGAATTTCTGAATTTTTACCATCATTTTCGATAATCCGCACCGATCGGCTAACCCAAACATTGTTTCTGGATTTAATATTCGACAACGTTTGCTGTTTCCATCATAACCAACAAGAACACCTTCTTCGACAATTTTATCCCATTTCTTTCGTTTTTGTTTAGGTATTAGCGAATATACTTTCGATCCAAACACTTAAATGTGACTCAAATCTGATTTTACTCCTGTAAACAACTCCAACGGAGTCTTCTGGATCACACGACTTGGTGTTCGATTCTGCAAATATGCTGCGGTCAGAACTGCTTCTCCTCAAAATCGATTGTCCAGTTCGGCGTCTAATAACATGCACTTCGCAACCTCCGTCAAAGTGCGACTTTTCCGTTCTGCCACGCCGTTCTGTTGAGGAGTATATGGCACCGTAAGCTGATGCTGTATTCCTTCTTTCCGCAGATATTCTTCCAATTCACGGGAAACATATTCCTTTCCATTGTCTGTACGCAAAATAGCTGGTTTCTTTCCAAATCTTGTTGACATCAGAGCAATGTATTCTTTAACAACATCCGGTACTTCATCCTTCGATCGAATCAGCCTCACAACTGTAAAACGAGAGAAATCGTCAATCAGTGTTAGTAAGTACCTGTTACCACTTGGAGTCTTAGCTTGCATTGGACCACATAAATCAGAATGAATCAATTTCAATGGCTCCTTTTCTTTGTTCTTGCTTTCCGGAAATTTCTTTTGAGTTAATTTTCCTTTAATACAATTCTCACACACTTCTTCCGAACTCTTCGTAATTCTAATTCCCGTAGCCTGATCTTCTTTGATCATGTTTTTAATCGCAGTCGGATGTTTATGGCCTAGACGACGATGCCATTGATGAAGACTTGTTGCTGAACTTGCAATTCGAGCCGATTCTTTAACTGGAATTGTGTGCAATCTGAAAAAATTCCCATTATTTTCTGCTCTTGCAACAATTCTTTGACCTTGATAAATTGTGCATTTATTTTCTTCAAATAACATCCGACATCCCTCTCGAGTTACCTTTTTACCGACAACAATCTGTCAACAAGCTGTGGAACGTAAAGCACATCTTTCAACTCTATCAATTGAATTTGACCATTAGGAAGTTTGCTTTTTATCCAGCCATTTCCAATTCCTGCTGCCTTGACTGACGATCCATCAGCAAGAAACACGGAAGTATCTGTTTTGTGCAGAATTGAGAAAAATTCTCGCTCGTTGGTCATGTGATTAGATGCACCACAGTCTATACACTAACTTCCAATATTCACATTTTCTGCTTTCCCACATATTTTAAAACTAACATTATAATCAGGTCTTTCTTTCATTACTACAGATTTTGCGGATTCTATTCCTCATTCTTTCTGAGAAACCTTTCTAAAATGTATACAAAAGAAACAAACTCGTGTTTCTTTAGACTTCTCGCCTTTTGCAAGTTTTCCTCTTTGATATCTAGTGTTACTCTTGCGAAATGACGACTGCATAGCCAACTCACAATTATTTTTATTTTTCAAAGATTAATCCTATTTCAGTTCTTCTTTGATATTCATCCATAATTTTCGCCGTCACATACTCAACCGTTAGATCATCTTCATTTCGACCTTCAAGAGCTGTGACCAACCCTGAGTAAGACTCTGGTAAACTCACAAGTGAAACTGCAACAACTTCTTCATCTTCAAGTGGCTTTCCCGATCCTCGAAGTAAGCTCACAACTTCCATGATTGCGTCAATATGTCAATTGGTCCACCACGATACTGAATACTATACAATTTCCTGCACAAATATAAACGACTGCGAAACGTAGAACGTTCGTATTGCTTCCTCAATGCTTCCCAAATTTCGTAAGCATTTTCATGATGCGCGAAATGTATTAGTTGATTGTCTTCAACCCTCAACGTTATAATATATGCCATGACTTTATTATTTCGCTTCCACCAATCAGTATTTGCGGGATCCGGCTTTGGATTAGTCACAATGTCCCATAAATCGTCCCGCACCAAAACTGCTCGCAGTTTTGTTTTGCAGAAAACGTAATTTCCGCCATTTAAAAGTGGAATTTTTAAACTGTCTTGCGCCATTTTTCTGATTTATAGAAATTCAAAATTCATACACGTAACACTGGGCCCATAACCTCTTGAAATTCGCTTCAATATTTTAATAAATCAGACGATAAAACGGCAAAAGTTATATTGACAAATTAAATTTTTGTACGCAATCAACTTATATTATTATTTTTACATGGCAACTCAATTTCATAATTGAAAATTAATAATCAAATTAGTTGTGTGTTCTTATTCCAACAAGAATCAAATCCGTCCGCCGTAATTTTACATCATAATTGAAACACGCGCCCAAATTAAAGGGAATCAAACAAAATCCTCCTTCGAGCTGGCAACACGTAATGCTCAAAAACGAAACGAATTTAAATATCAATTAATTTTGACAAGCTCGGATTAATACCGTAAGAAGATTGTTTAAAAAAGCGATTGATGCCTTTTATAAATTTTCATAATTTTTCTTTTTCTTTTGGCCAGGTGTCAATTTGGAAAAATGGCGCAGTAGTTTTATGCCAACTACCCTGAGCTTTGGTCTATCGCTATTGGAGTCTAATTCAAAAATACTACGTAAGTGCAGACTTTCTTCATATGAAGTGTAAAATCGAAAGTCCACCAATTTTGACAAGGATAATAATTTGTTTCTAACTTGGAACACTTATTAAGGCCCAGTTTTACAATCGTGGAATAAGGATGGAATAATTGTTCGCCGAATATCCTTTAATGTTCCTCCATATCTACGTCACCTTATTCTAAGAATAATGCTTATCCGACGATTGTAAAATCGGACCTAAGTAAGATTTAATTACACTTCAGAATAAATCTTTCTAGTGTCTTGAGGTTATTTTTTCACATTTCAAATTCTGCTACTTGTTTTCTGGACCACATCTTAACTGGTCGGTCTTTAGAACAGGTGAAAAGCACAATATGTTATGGTTGCTTGATTTTACAAGACCACATTGCCTACCTTATAATTCCCATTCTGGTTCGAGTGACTATCTTTTTAAAAAACTTTGAACAAAGTGCAGCTCATAAAATAATTTCGAATCAGTTAAATACATGAGAAAACACTTCGTACCACGAACAGATGGTTCGTTCAGTTACCACCAAATCCTTCGATCAACGAACGAAATCAAAAGAGGCACCGCCGGATGGAGCGAAGCCCTGAATTTTCGGCAAAATTCGCACGCACGCCTCTGCACAATTGGTCGTTTCATTTGCACATGTTCGTATCAGCTGTGGCCGAAGCCCGCGGACGTCTCTTCCGCGGCCTCAGCACGTGACGTCACAGGTGAATGACTGGTTGACGTCACGTTAGTTCAATGGCAAATCGCGACCCAGATCCTTCAAAGACAACTTCACTATTTGTGTATATATTGCGAGCCGATAATGTTTGTATGTGTTTATTTTGAAACGCGCGCGGCGCTAAATTCGGGAACGCCGAAGGGAAGGACCTGGACCTGGACTGCACGCGGAAGGCAGGACTTCCTAGAAGAATTTTGTGGCCAATTAAAATTTTAGCTGTGTCTCTCCGTCACGTCCTTTAAATAGATAAAAAACTCGTCAGGTGTGCGAGTAAAACGAGTTGCATTTTCACAGGTCGCTTTCGCTAACCGGAGGTACAAGATTTAAAAGGAAGATTTTTGAATACCTTTTTAATAATGAGGAAAGACGAATGCCACAATTTTAGGAGTTATTCATTCTGAACTTGTTTTACATATTTGGACACGTCAAAAAAATAATAATAAGGAGATGGATTGCTAAAGGAAGATACAAAATATTTAAGTTTAAAAAAATGAAACGAAAGACGAAGGAATAAACTGCCCTTTTATGTTATACAATTCTATCTGCGTAGATATCCACAAAATCACAAAATATTTTTATAATTCCACACTTTAAACATACTTACATATACTGAATGTTGCAGTATCATCCTGAATACCTTCATTAAAAAAATTATATAAAGTGTGATTCATTCTAAATACACAAAGACTTGCAGAAACTTCGACTCTCCACCAACTGCCGCTGTTCGTCCTGAACGACAAGGAAATAATACTTGAATTTTTAAGCGAACAGATGCCGATATATTAAGTTTCGACGATCCTCAGTCTTACTAACATAAAGGCTCCCCCTGTTTTTTAAGGCCCACCATAAAAAACTGCAGACAGATAGCATGCGAAATGGAAAGCGGAAGGCCGAAAAAATGAGCTGGGCCTTTTGTAAACACCGCGTGGCACGTGGCCGGCAGATTTCAGGAAATGAATACGACGAAAAAAATAAGCGGAAAGGCGGAAGTGTCTGCTTTATCGTACGTGGAAGTATAATTGTGGTCTTAGATTACACTTGTACGAAGTAAAGAACACGTGCGAAAAAGGGGAGTGATTGGACCTTTGGTGGAATTAATTTGGAATAAGAATGAATCCTCATTTCTTTGTGGCTTTATAAACATTTGAATTTAAAATAGTCAGTTTTTTTATGATTAAATTCATACTTGGCTTAAGTTGTTGGTAGTAACATAATGCAATAAGTTTAAAACACAGACTAAACCACAGTCCTTTTAAAAGGACCACTAAAGAAAACTCTTCATTTAATAGTTCGTCTTGATGAACTTGACATGTCACATCCACATGTTGTCCGCGCGAAATGCCTGTAATCAACTGATTTTTGAAAATAAGTTTCAACTTGTGAGGTGTTACTTTTAAAACTTGGTCATGGATAATTGGCGGTATGGTTTTTAACGTTATTTTTGAAGTCATTGTTTTTATGGTGCATATACTTATAAAAAAAAACACCGGTAATAATCTCAAAATGTAGTTTAGCCAGTGTTGTGTTTGATTTTCCTCTAACATGGCAATCAATGTTGTTGTCCTTTATAAAAGACCATGGTATTGTATGGTACGAATGCAATATTTGTTTTTATTTTCTTCTCAGTCTCTATGAACGTCCCGTAAAACTTCATGAGGTCTTGGAGGAGACTGAAAATTTGGAAAACTCTTCCGAGACATTATAATGCTTCCACCAGAGAATGTTACGGCTAAAATAACTGATGAAGATTCAGGAAGTGAGGATGAAGTCACAGTTCACAATTTACTTGGCAGTCACCTCAGAGGTGATGCTGAAACTATGCGAGTAGATGATAATAACAAGTAACACTCTTTATTCTATGATAATGACGTTAATTCGGAATTTAGTGATGAAGATGATCTCCCTTTGCCATCATCTGTGAGACCTACTCAAATCAATTCTGCATTAGTTAAAAAAAATAGTTCCTTAGAGTAAAAGAGACATATATTTAGATAATTTTGAAAAAACGATTGGTTGTAAACATAATTTATCACCATTAGATTATTTCACTCAATTTTTTGATTTTGAAGTTACAAATATGATAAAAAGGAGGAGTTTCATAGCGTCGATAAATCTGTGGTGCCTTATTTTGGACGCTATGGGTCACAACAATTCCTTAGAGGAAAACCTATCAGATGGGGTTATGAACTCTGGGCAGGAAGTACTAGATTAGGATATGTCGAGTGGTTTGAGGGTTATCAAGGTTCCTCAACGATTCTTCTCAACGACTTTGGTTTAGGGGCAAGTATTGTTTCACACTTTTGAGGGCAACCTAAATTTTCATTTTTTCTTTGGCAATTTCTTCACTTCAGTTCCACTTCCCGTAGAACTAACTAACAGAGGACTGAAGGCTATGGGCACAATAAGAGGAAATAGGGTTTCAAACTGTCCAATAAGTCACAGTAAGATGTTGAAGAAAAAACATAGGGGGTACTACGAATATGCGACTGCCGAAGAAAATAATATACTGATCTGCAGATGGCGCAACAGAAGTGTGGTGAATATGGCCTCCAATGATATTTACGTATTTCAAATTGTGAAGATAGAAAGGTACTTGCAAAAAGAAAAGAAGAAGATATTCATCGATTAACTAAGGCTTGTAAAAATTTAGAAGCTTAGACTTCTCTTCAGTTATCTCAATGAAAAATTTATAGAGTTTGCTCTTTCATTGGAGGAAAACCTATCAGATGGGATTATGAATTCTGGGCAGGAACTACTAGATTAGGATATGTCGAGTGGTTGGAGGGTTATAAGGGTTCCTCAACGATTCTTCTCAACGACTTTGATTTAGGGGCAAGTATTGTTTTATACTTTCGAGGCCAACCTAAATTTTCATATTTTCTTTGGCAATTTCTTCACTTCAGTTCCACTTCTCGTAGAACTAACGAACAGAGGACTGAAGGCTATGGGCACAATAAGAGGAAATAGGGTTTCAAACTGTCCAATAAGTCACAGTAAGATGTTGAAGAAAAACATAGGGGGTACTACGAATATGCGACTGCCGAGGAAAATAATACATATGCTGATCTGTAGATGGCGCGACAACAGTGTGGTGAATATGACCTCCAATAATATTGGCGTATTTCAAATTGTGAAGATAGAAAGATACTCGCAAAGAGAAAAGAAGAAGATATTCATCGATCAACTACGGCTTGTAAAAATTTAGAAGCTCAGACTTCTCTTCAGTTATCTCAATGAAAAATTTATAGAGTTTGCTCCTTGTGAGAAGTTTCATAGCGTCGATGAATCTATGGTGCCCCGTTGTGGACGCCATGGGTCAAAACAATTCATTAGAGGAAAACCTATCAGATGGGGTTATGAACTCTGGGCAGGAAGTACTATATTAGGATATGTCGAGTGGTTTGAGGGTTATCAAGGTTTCTCAACGATTCTTCTCAACGACTTTGGTTTAGGGGCAAGTATTGTTTTACACTTTTGAGGGCAACCTAAATTTTCATATTTTCTTTGGCAATTTCTTCACGTCAGTTCCACTTCTCATAGAACTAACTAACAGAGGACTGAAGGCTATGAGCACAATAAGAGGAAGTAGGGTTTCAAACTGTCCAATAAGTCACAGTAAGATGTTGAAGAAAAAACATAGGGGGTACTACGAATATGCGACTGCCGAAGAAAATAATATACTGATCTGCAGATGGCGCAACAGAAGTGTGGTGAATATGGCCTTCAATAAGGTTGGCGTATTTCCAATTGTAGAGATAGAAAGATACTCGCAAAGAGAAAAGAAGAAGATATTCATCGATCAACTAGGGTTTGTAAAAATTTAGAAGCTTAGACTTCTCGTCAGTTATCTCAATGAAAAATTTATAGAGTTTGCTCCTTCTGAGAAGTTTCATAGCGTCGATGAATCTATGGTGCCCCATTTTGGACGCCCTGGATCAAAACAATTCATTGGAGGAAAACCTATCAGATGGGGTTATGAACTCTGGGCAGGAAGTACTAGATTAGGATATGTCGAGTGGTTGGAAGGTTATAAGGGTTTCTCAACGATACTTGATCCAAAATATAAAGACTTTGGTTTAGGGGCAAGTATTGTTTTACACTTTTGCGATATCTTCTTATTTTCCTTGACAATTTCTTCACTTCAATGGCACTTCTCATAGAACTAACTAACCGAGGACTGAAGGCTATGGGCACGATAAGAGAAAATAGGGTTTGAAACTGTCCAATAAGTGACAGTAAGATGCTGAACATCAATCAGAGGCAAGAAGTGATATTTTCCATTATTTTACCATTGCCTGGACATGGCAGTGCAAAATTTCTGGCAACTCCGCAAGTATAATGGTAGCAAATTAGATCACTTGTCATTTAGAAGGTTTATCACCCAGGGGTTACTTGAAAGACATAAAAAGAATACCAAAAGAAGTCCTACTCGCGTAAGTGCGAATCTGCCTGAATATTCAAGGTATGACACTGACACCACTGACCATTTGGTCGTGTATTGTGAGAATCCAAGAAAATGTGCTTTCTGTCATAAGAAGTGCAACTTCTCTTGCCACAAATGTGATGTAGGCCCCCGTCCCAAACAATATTTCTTCTCATATCACAAAAAGGAAGTTCTGTTTTAATAAACAATTTTGTGGACAATTATTTTGTTATTGAAATAAAGTATAATAGTTAAAGTCAAGGTCCTTTATTAAGGACGTCGATTATCTCAAAAAATAATGTTAAAAACCATTTAGGTCATGAATAAAGTTTGTTTTAAATGTCAGTCTAACACTAAAAATTGTTCAAAAAAAAGTTTTGGTAATGTCTGGGTTAAAATGAAATTGTTAACATGATTTCTCGTAAAATGAAATACATTATAGGTTATAACCTTGGTTTGGTCATCGTGCTCTTTTAGGACTATCTCAGAACTTCACATCACAATTTTAAGATACAAAAATATGCAGAGTATTCCACATGAACACCATTCGTTTCCGGTTAAACCAGTGTGTACTATATGGTTTTTCATGGGAACGAAATTTTAATCGCTTACTCTTACAGACAAAATAGTATGGTGCTCATTTTATTTGCACTGGCTTTGCAGATTCAAAACGGCCAAGAGCCAATTTACATTTGCTAATTGAAGATAATAGCGAATCAGATGATTTCTTTTAAATTAAAGTAATCACTGAAAATACGTGGAGTAGAAAAAAGTGCAATGTAACGTCTCGAATACCCATCGTACTTCGTTGTGAATTAAAACAGGCATGTTTTAGTAACGCATTAATAAACCCATGCGACACTCTGTCGTCTTCCATTAATTGATGTGCTGGTTATAATTTATAGTGCAAAGTTACTTGCACTTTGTGTTTTGAGGCCGTTTTACAGCATTTCAATTTCTTGTACCTACTGGGTTTACTTCTTTACAACCAATTTATTTTATTTAACAATGCGATGACTACTTAATTCTACCACATTTTGACATTTTTTGGATAGCCACCTTCTTGTTAAAAAAAATTCTAATAGCGTTTCCGAGTTACTGCTCCAGAGCATTCTGAGAGTATCTCCATCCCTTGTTATTACATGAGATTAAAATGGGATGGGGAATATCCAAAATGCTATAAGTTTTGCTCTTAAGGGACTGAAACAAATGGTAATCACTTGGCGCAAGGTCCGGGGGATAAGATGAATGGGGTAAAAGACTCCAGCCAAGCTTCATCAATTTTTTTCGAATCGTCAAATAAGTGAAGGGTTTAATGTGATCTTGATGAAAAGCAACATCTCTTTTAATGGACAATTCTGCGCGTCAACGTCTTCTGCAGTTTCTGTACTTCTGAATCATCATAAGAACATAATTTTCTGATGGTATAGGAAGCCCTTCCAGTTCCACCGAACGTAAAACATGACCTTCTCAGGGTGAAGACTTTTTGCGATGGCTAATGGTAGTTGGCTTTCCTTGTGTCCAGGATCGTTTACGCTGCATCTTGTTACAAACAACTCATTTTTCATCCCCATTTTTCATCAGTTTCACTAGAGTGTTGATAATTTTTGTATACCAGGAATAATTTGTTCCTAATTGACCAGATGGCTATAAACTGGAACGATTTTCTCCTGAAGATGAGAATAAATCGAAAATAATTGGGCAGGTTTTTCTCCTTCGCTTGAGAAAAAAGTGAAGTCCAGAATGAGTTCAGAATGGATCAACCATATGTAGATAATACGTTAATTTATATCAACTTAACTTAATTAGTAAAATACGTGAAAAGGTCACTGTAAATATTCTAGCGGGCCACTCCATGGCCAGCGGGTAATAGGTTCGCCATCACTGTTCAAGACCATGGAGTTTCAAGGCTAGGAAACTTTTGCATTCCAAAATTGGCTCAGTCGATCGTTGAACTGAACCCAATCTTTTTTTTGGCATGAACTGTATCTTTTCCTTTGAGATAATAATAAAGTAGAACAAGCCACATGCTTAAATTTATGGTAAAGTCAACAAATGCAATCAATTTTCTTTGGTAATTGCACATTAAAATATTAGGTTTTAAATTACGTGTTTTTTATTACGAGCTGACGTCTCTAGTAGTGATAATTCGTGAAGCCAAGAAACGGCCAACTTGCTATTTTAAGCATAACGAGTTTGCTTCTACGAGTATACCAAAATCCAAAAAGTCGAAGGTAACTCTTGCACTTTGCAAATGATGTGTAGCGAGGCCGCCTACAGGTGTTGTATTTACGGAAGTCAGACCAACGCTGATTGCAAATAAATGTTAAGTGGTGTGAGGCGTTTGTTTTGTTGACTGACTTTAATTTTTAGTCCGTTCCTGTTTAGGGAACGCGTTAACGAATAATGGCGATAACGCGCTGCGCAAATAAGTATGCTCCAGTTCGATCCTGCTAATTGGAGTTCGCCGGTAATTTCATTTTCATCGTCTTAATGTGATTTCGTTCGAATTGCGGTTGACCAAATCTGGAACGAAAGGCCAAGGCAAACTCGCAGAGAAAATTTGGAGATGTAAAGTTGTGAGCAAATGTTTTAAATTCTATTTTCCATTTAGGAAATCGATTTTTATCGTTTGGGATAATAAAGGAAGAGTAAACCAATAAATAATTGATCAATTATTTATAATAATTGTAGGAAAATCTGAGGGAAAAGAATTGGAAAAGTTATGTGGCAGATTGGAACTTTGTTTCAAAAATCGTTTCATATGGCAACTTTGACAATATTCATTTTTTTGCACGACCTTTATACAGGTGATTGACGGAACTCGTTCATTAGAAGTTTAGGCATTTGTCTTCATTATTTTTCTAATGATAAATTATTTGTTCTATATTACTATAGGGACAGTGGGGGTACAATGGGGCGAGAGGTACAATGGAATGATGGCGATTAATATTCAAATTTCAAACGAATTCGCGCGCTTCCGCTTAGACTAATTACAACGCCTCATTTGCCACACGGGGACGTGGTGAAATATGGCCGCTTTGCATCAACGAAGTTTTCATTAATGAAAAGTTGGAATTTCTTACCAAAGCACTTTTGTTTTAATGGAAAAGTAATAATAGTAGGTATGTGATATTTTTTTACGTAAATCTTAATCATTTTGACTATTAACATAGTTGCATATAAAATGGAAAACATTTAAATTCGTGTTTGAAACTTTCGATGTGGTACCTTGGAATGGGGCACAATGGATCACTGTTCCATAAAACCCCATTTGCTTTATTTGTTTTTTGTTGCAGATTTTGAAGTCATAATGGTTAGAAACCGTGTGAGAAAAAGTGATAGGGGCCTGCCTAGTGAAGCTAATATGTGAGAGGCTGTAGACTGGTAGAAGGAGGAATGAGTTTGCGAATTGCTGCTGAATTAAAAGATGTCAAGTGCACTACGTTGCATCGATATGTCCGAAAGAAAAAAGCAACAGGGGACGGAATAGAAATAGGAATGACATCTAACTATGCAGACCAAAAGTTATTTTCAAAAAATGAACTCGAAGACTCATTGGAACAAAATGTCTGGTGACTTGTTCAAAAATGTGCTACGGTCTCGACACTTTAGAAACAAGACTTTTAGCTTATGAGAAGGCCAAGGATCACAATCTTAAAATTCCTCAAGCTTGGGAAGAGCGGCAAATGGCTGACATTGTTTGGCTTTACGGCTTCAGAAAGCGACGCCCCGAAATAAGACTTCGCAAGCCTGAAGCCTGCAGGGCAACGTCTTTTAATAGATACAATGTGCAAAAGTTTTTTTGACAATTTGTTTGCTGTTCTACAGAGTTATCCAAGTTTTGGGGATGGTACAAGGGTGTTTAGGTTAGATGAAACTGTTGATGAAAAAGTTTTCGCTTCAAAATCATCCAGGCAGTTATATGTATAAAGTCACCAATGCATTATGCATTAGTGACGACCTGTTGCATGGTTTCTGCCGCTGGTTCTGCTTTGTCACCAGCGATGGTGTTCCCGAGAAAGAATTACGTTGACGGGAGCACCCTCAGGCACATTAGGCCTTACTCAACCTACTGGATGGATGACCGGCGAATTGTTTGGGGATGTTATGAGGCATCTTGTAAAAATGACTTCTTCTACGAAAGAAAATCCAACTCTTGTAATCATGGATAACCATGAGAGCCACTTAGCTCCAGGAGTTTTAAATATTGCAAAGGAAAAGAAGTAAAGACTACATGCGGGGTTTCGCAAGGCTCTGTCCTGAGGCACATTCTATGGAACCTCTTGTATAACGACCTGCTTTGCCAAAATATGGGCCAGGGCGTGGTTACAATTGCATACGCAGACGACCTCGCGGTAATGATTATTGCCAAAACTCCTGAAGCATTGGAAAAAAAAGCTTACTATGCCATAACAAAGATAAAAACCTGACTGGAAAACCACTAACTGAAATTATCCATGGCCAAGACAGAGATGATTATCCTGGCTGGCCCTAGGAAACGAAAACACTTTTCACTAAATATGGACAACGAAATAATATACAACAAGACCGAACTGAAATACCCAGGAGTAGACCTCAGGATGACCACGCACGTGAAGAAAACTGCGAAAATGCTAACAAATCATTAATGGCGCTGGCAAGGCTTTTGCCAAACATAGGAGGTCCCCGGCCAAAAAAGAGAAAGGTGCTGGCAAGAGCTGTGCTGTCCTTGATAATGTACGCAGCTCCCATATGGACTACCGCCCTCAAGTATAAACATTACGAACGACTTCTAGAAGCGACAAACCGGAAAATGGCCATCAGAATCACCTCTGCTTGCAGAACGGTTGCCACTGACGCAATACTCGCGATTGCAGCTTTGCCTCCAATAAAGCTGAGGGCAGAGGAAAGAAAGAGCAAACTCCTAGAGGGAAGGACAGCCACCCCAGTACCGCAAGAAGAAGACCTAATTGCGAAGTGGCAAACATCCTGGGACTCATATCGAGGCTGGGCAAAAACTTTCGTCAAGGACCTACGAAAATGGTGCGGCAGAAAGTTCGGGGACGTTGATCACTTCTGGCCATGGAGTTTTCTCGAGCTTCCTGCAAAAAATTGATAAAGCGAGAAAGGATTCCTGCTGGTACTGTAAAGAACCCGGCACACCGGAGCACACGATCTTTGTGTGCGACAGATGGGCCGAAATCAGAAACGTAGCTGAGAGAAAATGTGGAAAAGCCATCACCACTGATACCGTGGCAGACACCTTACTAGAAAGCGAGACCCAGTGGAACAACGTCACCGGAATGCTACGAGAAATAATGAAAACCAAAGTCCAAGACGAAAAAACCTGGAAAGACACTAATAAATTAAAGAAAAAAATAATAATAAAAGACAACTATTGACGGCGCGCGAAGTTTCTGGAATACTAGAAACTAGCAGCTGAACATTAATAACGAACAGTGCTAATTTCTGATGCCTAATGCCTAACGGAGGATTCCGGAAATTAGCAGCTGCAAAAGAGGATATGGAGTTTAGTTGGTAGGCGTTCTTGTCAATAACCTAAGAAATAGGCGATAAAGATAGGACGAATCCAACACATCTGATACTGGATACCGTTGATGATGTCTTCTGAAGATTCTCCAAACCTCTATAAACAAAAGTTATATAAAGTCACCATTGCAGAAAGGGGAACATTAGTGACTACATGTTGCATGGTTTCTACTGCTGGTTCTGCTTTGCCACCAGCGATGGAGTTCCCGAGAAAGAATTACGTTGACTGGAGCACCCTCAGGCACATTAGGCCTTGCTCAACCTACTGGATGGATGATCGTTGCGGATGTTATGAGGCATTTTGTAAAAATGACTTCTTTTACGAAAGAAAATCCAACTCTTGTAATCATGGACAACCATGAGAGCCACTCAGATCCGGAAGTTTTAAATATTGCAAAGGAAAATGGAGTGATATTGTAAGAAGTATCACTCCGTTTTCCTTTACAAAGTTTACAACTCGTACGCGGAAGTACGAGTCGTAAACTTTAAGCACTCGATGTGTCTGTATTTGGGTCCTTTCCAAAATTTTTACAACGCTGCGGCAGATTCTTGGATGGTTCGGCACCCAGGGCAGACTCTGACCGTTTATAATGTGGCTGAGCTTGTGGGACAAGCGTTCGAGAAGGCTATGAACCATGTAACATAAAATCTGGATTTAAAAAGACCGAAATTTTTCCGTTTGATCGAGATATCTTTACCGCAGACGAAGCGAAGTGACAAGTAGATCATTGACTGAGGAGGAACCGCAACTGCAGTCAAGGGATCATACAATTATAACACCTACTGTTGATAACCAGCAAGCTTCCACCTCAAGAGCTGCGCTCCAAGAATCTGAAAATCAGATCAAAAGCTCTTTGGAATCCAGGGAGTATCCTCGAGCAGGGCCCAGGAAGAACGCTAACGAGAAAAAGGAAGGAAAAAGTTTAATACTGACTGACACTCCTGTGAAAAATGAAATAGAAGAACGTGCACGTGAAAGAGAAGACAGAGAAAACAAAAAATATCAAAAAAGAGTCAAAGAGAAAGTGACCAAGACACTAGGGTTTTCTAGTCCTGAATTAAAGGTCGATTTAGATGATAATAGATCTTTGAATGAGTCAAGTGAAGACGAGATGGAGGTACTGGTGTGTAGCCTTAAAATACCAAAATATAACGGCTTCTTCTTGGTCAAATTTTCCCAGGAGCAAATAAAATATTTTGTTGGTCAAATATTGACTGATATGGACGAGAACAATGAATTTGAGATTAACTATTTGCGCCAAAGTGCAAAAGTTGACAACAGCTTTTGGAACCTGACATGGCAGTAGAACTGGTGTTCCGTAAATCACCCTGTATACACCTCAGGAGTGAATGCTTTTTGCCCTACTGTAGAATCCTCGGGCTGCGCCCTCGAACTAAAAACTACACCTCCGGTAAAGTATACTATTAAGGCCCAGTTTTACAATCGTGGAATAAGGACGGAATAATTGTTCGCCGAATATCCTTTAATGTTCCTCCATATCTACGTCACACCTACGTCACGTTATTCTAAAAATAATGCTTATCCGACGATTGTAAAATCGGGCCTAAGTGTTTCCTGAATTTGTGGATGCGGCAATCATCTATTAGAAAGTGCGATCCTGCACAAAACATTTGTTTAAATCATTACGGTATATTATAATACCATTGTAAAGACAATAACGTAAAAGTAAGCAAATTTCAAGCGTTTAACCATCAAATTAGTTTTCACAAGCTGGTAATAGAACATTTACAATAAAACTCTTTCTAACAATTGTCGAAACGAGCTTTTGGTTGTTTACGTTTTCAGTAACTGCAATTAGAAAGTTTGTTCTTTTTTTATATTATACGTGTTTTATCTTGTGAAATCTAATTTGAATTAGAAAAGGTTTTGAACTGTGAAATGTAGAACGTCGCAACATTGTTTATAAAGTAAATTTCGTTCTCGCTAAAATAATAAAAATTCTACGTGAACTTCCACAACCAAAATTGATGTATCATGGGTCAATAAACTACGCTACACCATCATAAAAGCATTACCCACTCAGTTCTTAATCTTTTTTCATTTACTTTTAAAATTACTTTCTTTATTTTTACGGCTTTTGTGCCCCGAAGAACCGTCAGTCATCGAAGTCGTATTCTTTTTAATCTATCCATATCAAACGGCTCTCACGACAGACAGTGATGCCGATAGCATTGTGGAACGAAATCCTCTAATACACAGAAGCGTTAGCCGAGGCAATGTGTATTAAATATACGTACGCCCTGTTAAACAAATAAGGAAACGGTAGCGTTTCTCGTTTCGAAGCTCTGGAAACAACGAAGACGACGGCGTTTATGTGGACCGGCGGAGTTTACGTTTAGATTTAGGAGGGTCCAAAACTACCAATCATGTAGATGAGGATCGAAATGAAGCATTTGTTGGGCCGCGGGTCCCGTTAGGTCACCACGGTCTTCCGCATCCACTAGACACCCTATGTTTTTTTATGCCTATACCGTTCGTTTCCTGGAACAGAACGGACGTGCGGGTGTACCTTTTTCTCGACGCCGAAAGTTGAACGCCTATTAAATGACCGCCCGTTCCACGGAAAATTAAACAGTTAAATGTATTCTACCACGGCTGGGAAGGCCATGTTTCTTGCATACTTGAGCCCCCCTAAATTGACTCACAAAGTTACCTGAGTTAAAAAAAAAAAAAACTGTTTCCGTTAATAATTAATTCTCACGTCCAACATAATTAAGGCCCCCGAAATGTTACCAACTGGAAGCGGGAAAATTTTTGCAATCAAATCTGGTGGACAATTAAGTAAATTATTTAACCACGCCTGGCTTTATAAGTGAAGCAAATGGGAACATAAATATAACGTTTTGATCTATCTTTAAAAAGCAAATAACTGAGGCTAACACGCATCAAGATGTTTGCGTACTTTATTATGATCATTCTTTCAACACTGACGGCGCCATCTACGTTATAAATATAGCTCAAGAAATATTTTCCTTTTTGTCCTAAATAATTTAGTTCTCTTAAAGTTTTATTATTTCCTGTGGATTTTAAACGAGATGAAGTAGAATAAACTTCCACTGTTTTTACTCTTTATGATGTTTTTCAAATTCATTATTAAGACGTATTTATAAGTTTCTTCTTCTATAGCTTCCGGTTATATCGCGCCACAATTCACTTTACCGTCGACGTTTCGTCCTTTCTTACAAATAGATTTCCTCAGGGGGGACTGAACAACCAGAGGTAACAGCGATAGCAACTGCCCTGAAGAAGTCCTTTTGCAAGAAAGAATGAAACGTTGGTAGAAAGAAAAGTTGCGACGCGGTACAACCGGTAGTTACAGAAGAATGGTCGCAGAACCCTTTAGGTTAATCTAAATAAGTTTCTTTCTTCTTCTTTGTAGGCTTAAATGCTTTTATGTTTTAATTGTGAAACTTTTAAAGGGAGCTTGAAACTAAAGCTGCATTTGCTCGGACGTAGATGCTTTTGCTTAAAATTGTTAACGATTGTTTTGTTTAGAAAAAAGTTGACCTTCCTGGTTACTTAAAACTCTGATATTTTGTTAGTGACACAGATTACTGAGAATAATTTGAATAAAAGTTGTTCAAGATGGTGAAATTAGCGGCGAAAAATATTAGCACTCCTCGGGCTGATATCATTAACAGCTGTCTAACAAATGGAAAAGTTCCAAGCAAAATGAAAATTGCTAAAGTGATTCTGGCGCATAAGAAAGGAAACACCATTGATCCTAACAATTTTACACCCATATCGATATTACGTAATTATCTTCTCGAAGATCATGGAATCTGCAATTTTGCAACAAATGACGAGCTTCCTCGAGACAAATGTCCTAATCGATGAGGAGCAATATGGCTTCCGAAAAAACAAAAGTACCACAAACGCTGGCATCTCCCTACTCTCCTACATTTACAAATCTTTAGAAAACCATGAAGAATGTGTGATACAGTTTTGTGACCTAACCAAAGCGTCACAAACTACTTTTACGCAAAATTGCCCAGTACGACATCAGAGGCACAACACTTGGGCTACATTTACATTCAATTTCGTGCCAGCACGAATTCGTAACACAAAAGTTTGACGTGTGCTTTCTTATGATACCATTTATATTGGCCAATGTAAATGGTATCATAAGAAAGCACACGTCAAACTTTCGTGTTATGAATTAATGCTGGCACGAAATTGAATGTAAATGTAGCTTTGATCTTATAAGCTCTTATTTAACTGATCGTAAAGAAGTAATCTATCACAAAAGATGAACACAGCGATCCCATAAATGTTAAACGTGGAATAGCACAGGGCTCCCTGTTGGGACCCTTATTCTTCCTATTATTCATTAACGATCTTCCCAAGAATTTAAAATAATAATAATTATTAAGCAAATCAACATAACAACTGAAAAAAAATACAAACGCAACAAAAATTTCTGTTTTGCTTAAAAGTTCATGGTTTGGATGAACTGATTAAAAAAAAATCAGTTCCCTGATCTACCACCAAGGCCGGAAAACTTAAACCCTAATGCTAAGAAATAAAGACGCAAAAACGATATTGAACAAAGATAATGAAGAAGAAGAAGAAAAGAAGGAAAGGAAGAAAGAGAGAAGAGGGAAGAAATACTTGTCTTTGGGGATGTGAACAAGCAAAGCACATTCAATCTAGGAGCAACAGTTTAAGTTTGTTTTTGAAGGTTGACGGAGAAAGCTGAAGAAGTCCATCCTCTACGTTGATGACACAACTTTTACCACTGCAGCCGGAAACGAAAATCTCTTGAACGAACTACATAATAAAGCTTGGCAACTTGATTTGTCGCAAATAAACTGCACATAAATTAAAGTAAAACAACCACAGTGCACTTCTCCACAAGCAGAGTGAAAAATTTGAAAGAGAATTCAAGGTTC
This sequence comes from Dorcus hopei, assembly GCA_033060865.1. NCBI lineage: Eukaryota > Metazoa > Arthropoda > Insecta > Coleoptera > Lucanidae > Dorcus > Dorcus hopei. The sequence goes on from CM065424.1 coordinate 13,491,054, forward strand.
CTGGGGTTCCACCTGAATTCCAAACTAAATTGGAAAGTTCATATAACCGAGCTGTCGAAGAAGTTATCTAGCGCTATATTTGTAATCAGACGCATTAAGCAAATTATCAACACAAGTGCAGCAAGAACAGCATACTTTTCCTTCTTTCATTCAACAGCATCCTACGGAATTCTCCTGTGGGGGCACTCAGCAGGGATGAAGTCTGTCTTTCTACTCCAAAAACGGGCATTGCGAGCATTAGAAGGGGTACCATCTTGGATTAGTTGTAAACTTTTATTTAAAAAATATTCCATACTAAAACAATACCTTCCTTGTACATTATGGAGCAAATATCCCATGTCAAAAAACACATTGGCGAATACAATTCCAGGTTCGATACACAAAACCGTATCATTAGAAATGGCTTCAGAGTTAATTTAATTTGAAGGCTTCCGCGACCGTCGTCCATGTTTGAATTGGCTTCCGGTTGGAACCGCGTCACGTTGACTTCTTCTACTGCCGACGTTTCGTTTTCATTGCAGAAGAACTTCCTCATGGAAGTCGTTGAGACTGTTTCAATGACTAACGAGAAGCAGCAGCAACACCACCAGCAGCAGCAGCCCTGAGGAAGTTCTTCTGCAATGAAGAACGAAACGTCGGCAGTAGAAGAAGTCAACGTGACGCGGTTCCAACCGGAAGCCAATTCAAACAGGCTTCAGAGTTGTCAGTCAGTTCCCTTTCACCGACTTGTTACAACGGACCCCCTATCCATTGGAATTAACCTTTTCAACAAAATTCCAAAGACGTTGAAGGAGAGCACCGTAACCGCTTTGAATACTCATTTAAAAGCTCATCTCTCGTTTTTATAAAAAAGTAGTTGAGATATGATTAGAAACAAAAAATACCTATTTATAAATTTTTCAACTTGACGATTATGATTATTATCAACGAGAGGAATTTTTACGTGCGCATAGTCGGCCAGCTGACTCGAAGCGCTATCGCGAAATTCATTATCAATGAGAGGACATACGGAGTTTTTACGGTTGCCGCCGCTCCAATAGTGAACACAATCAGCGAGCCAAAGAAATAGTGCACTCATCAAATCGAAGTGATTCACAGTATTGTAGTGATTGACTGGATGCTCCCAGCAAAGCGCGGTAACGAATTTGAGCTTCAGCAGCGCAGCGCAACGTAATTTTAAATACATTATCGGGAACAATATTTAATTCAAATTAACTACATTATTGCTCCGAAATTCAAAAGAGAGTAACTATTATTTTCTGGAAATATATCTCAGTTTGTACTCTGACAATATTAGACTGATTAATTAAGGTTTACGTGCAAGCGGGCAACGTCTAAGATTCTCGCCTCGACCGTCTCTGTCTCAAGCTGGACGAAACCGGAAAAACCTTGCAGGTCCTCCCATTGTTCATTATGTGTCCGTACATGGTCCACTGTAGCGATGCGTTCATTACAGCTGCCCATGTACGGAACAAAATGAACCTCGCGATAACGCTTTGTCGAATCAGCTGGCTGTGCGTTCTTTTGTCATCTCGTAAAAATTCCTCTCTTTAATTATCAGTTATTATGTACTTACTTCTTCTTCCTTCTTTCTTTTCGTTGGATTTTAGTTGTTTTTTCTCGATCCTCAACTTTTCATCTTGGGTTGGAAACTGAATGAGCTTATAAAGGTTAAAGGCAAAAGGAGAAAGACCATAACCAGAATGAAAAAAAGGCAAGGAATACGGAAGAAAATCTAAAAAAAGGAAGTGTAAGAGGTAGAGTTAAGTTGGTACTTTGGTAGTGCGACAAAATTAATAAAGTTGGCACCACTGACCAAGAAGTTAGGAACAGAACAGATTTTCAAGAAGGAAGCATGTAAAAACGTGAGAAATAAAACTCCGCCTAAAACTGTTGCAGGGTTTTTTTTTTACCGCTCGTGGCCGTGTCCGTTTCCTGCAACTTCAGGTGTGGGGTTGAAGAGGAGTTGAACAAGAATTGAGCAGGGGTTCAACCAGGAATTAACTGAATTGAAGACGCGAAGTTTTGGACGGGGAAGCCGCCATTTTCGTATTATTGCCCAACATTGAATAAGCTAGGGTTAGCGAAAAAATGTCGTAGAGTGAGACGGAGTTCGACGATTTTACACAAAGGTATGCAAGGAATGGTGCTGTACCATTGCAAGGTAGTAATAGTTCTGTAAATCAAGACCAGAATGAGGGAAGGTCCGAAGTGAGTCAATGTGTGGCTGCGATGACCGCCATTTTACAACAGAATGCACAAATGCCTAAAATGCATACGTTGAACCAGGAGCAATGTAAAGAGTATAAAGCTGCTGATGAAGCAATTGAGACTTTCAGTGTTATGCCAGATTTATCGAAATCCATTGACAATTTCGATGGCGAAAAGGAAACTACCGCAGCGAGACTGTGGTTGCAACAATTGGAAAATACAGCAACGTTGCATCGCTTTTCAAACAGCAAAGAGTCACTTGTTGGGTGCCGCAAAGTACTGGTTCCAAGGGAGAAGTGCGAAACTCACAGATTGGGCCGAATTCAAGGCTGCTTTTACGAGAACCTTCATTTTTGAAAGGAGCAAGACTGAGTCCTGGAAGCGTAAGCAAGATCGTGTGCAACTGCAAAAGGAAAATGTCAGCATCTATTTTCATGAAAAAGTTGCTTTGTGTGCGGAGTTAAAACCGGACTTTGCTGAAGTGAAAGAGCAGGTGGTGGTAGGACTGTTTTCTAAGGAACAGAGTAATTTTATTCTGTCAAGAACGCATGCAGATATACATAGATGAACTGTATCGTGATGTAGTAGCTTACGAATGGATTAGTAATGCTAGACGAGGAAGAATGGGTGACAAAGGAGTTCAGCAAGCCAAGAGTGGATGTGAAAGACTCAAGGGGACTTCCAAAGGTTAAGCAGGAAGTGACGACGAGGAAGGGTATACTTCGCCAAGATGTCCTAAACAGCAGCGTCCCAGGGGTGTTTGCTACAAATGTGGTTCGACGGATCACCAGAAGAGGAATTGCCCTCAAACCACCCCCAAAGTAGGAGCTGAGAAGAATACCTTGCTGGTGGACGGAGTACAACCCGCCTACATGTTACCCGTATGTTTAGAGAAAGCTGTAAAAGCAACTAAGTAATACCACGAGAAGTACCACAGGGTAACGTCTTTGGACCATTGCTATTCAGAGATTAAATGAATTTATAATTGGAGTAATTTTTGCATTACATTACGTTGAGTGATTGGATAATTGAAGAATTGTAGAATTTATATGATTTGGAATTTAGAAGTAGAAGAAAGAAAGTAAATAAATCAAGACGCGTCGATAAAAGTGATAATAACAAGAAATATTTTATGGCAACGAAGCAAAGTAAAAGTTCGAAGACAAATATTTCAAGTCGAAAGAAACAAATGAAAGAAAGAACAAATTTAGAAAATCGAAAGTAAAAAGAATAGAAAGAAAATATTTATAGGCAGATAAAAAAGAAACGACCAGCAAATTAAATTTCAAACGCATTTAATAATACGTTTCAACTTTTTTTCTTCAAACTCTTTACATTAATTTTAGGTTATATGCACAGTCAAAATTGAAAGTAATGTCTCTACAATGAAATGTAAATGGATAAGACCCATTCTGATCACCATAACAAGCAGGCGGTCAAGCAAAGATAAGAATTCGATGCTTGTCTTCCTATTCGTTATACCATTGAATTTAAACCTAACATAGAACGGCAACGCAATGCTTAAAACTGGCAGCCAGAAATTGGAGGTTTACGCGATTAACTGATGCATTATTTAGGGCCGGTACTTTCAACGTTGATTAACTTTAATCTTTGGTTTAATTCTATAGAAACAATTGTCTTTACAATTTGTAGGCATGGGAATAAACCAGAGGTTAAAGTTAATCAGTGATGAAAGTACTGGCCCTTAGTAAATAATCTGGTTGTAGGATAATTTGCAAAGGTGTAGGTGTAGTAATATAGAGTAATATAGAGACTCTACACCTTATCCTACAACCAATCTGGTTGTAGGATAAGGTGTAGAGTCTCTATATTACTACACCTACACCTACATCTTTGCAAATTATCCTACAACCAGATTATTTACTAAATAATGCATCAGTTAATCGCGTATTTCTGGCTGCCAGTTTTAAGCATTGCGTTGCCGTTCTATGTTAGGTTTAAATTCAATGGTTATACCAAGTGATTAGGGAGTGATTAGGCCGCAATTTAACGTCTTATTGGGGAGACATTATTTTTAATTCTGACTGTACAGAGTGAGCCAAATTTGACACTTTTAATAGGAAACACCTGTTCTTAGAAGAGTTAGAGAATAAGTGACCTCGGCTTCTGGAGCTCAATTTTTAAGATAAAATTAATGGTGAAGACCGCACTTCGATATCTTGTATCCCTTAGGAGCTACAGGCTGTTTCTCAAAATTCTACGATTTCTAAAAACCTTTATAACTTTTTTGTTTATGAAAATTCTTGATTTCTGTAAAAACTTCTTTAAGGCACTTTTTCATGCAGTTTTTTTTTGATACTGGATACTTAACAGAAAATTCTTCCCAACTTGGATTTATAACTTTTAGAAAATTTTAGAAAATCCAAAATACCGGGTATGGTTTGGTATTCGCACCCCTATAACTTTTTTATTTGTATTTTTAGGAAAGTGACATTTGGTGTAAATAACATAGGCCTACCAGTAGTTTATTTGACAGCTTGAAATAATATACAGGCTGTTCAACTTAAGTCGGTACTATTGCTAACTTTGTTATTATAAAAGCTACAAATTCGGTTAAATCAGCAAACTAGTAGTAATTTTCACGCTGATTACAATGACGTCGTCAAGAAAACAATTGAGCGTCGCGTTTATGAGATAAAGTCAAAAAGATACTTTTTTAAATAGAATACCCTGTATATTATATCATCAATCGATAGAGAATAAGATTCTTAATTAAAATTATTCTTTATCATTTTTTCGCAAATTAATAAATAAAGAAGATATTTTCACTTTTATAAGATCATCAAGGATGCCTGTGCTTTGGAAACAAAACATTTGCAATTCGCCGTAATTAAATTTTTCAGTTGACAGACTATTGTTTTTGAAGTTTGTGATTTATTTCTTACTAAACAATTGTTTTACACGCATCACGAAAACTGAAAAAAATTATGACAATTTTATAATATTTTTTATGATTTTTTCATGCTACTAGAAAAATGAACAAAAATAAAGACAATTTTTGTAAATTCTTTGTAGACGCGGATAAACCATTTGTTTTTAGCAAGAAATGAACCACAAACTTCTAAAACAATAGTCTGTCAACAGAATAATTTGATTACGGCGATTGCAAATGTTTTGTTTCCAAAGCACAGACATCTTTGATGATTTTGTAAAAATGAAAATATCTCCTTTATTTATTAATTTACGAAGAAATAATAAAGAATAATTTTAATTAAGAATTCTATTCTCTATCGATTGGTAATATAATACACAGAGTGTTCCATTTAAAAAAAGTGTCTTTTTGACTTTATCTCATAAACGCTACGCTCAATTGTTTTTTTGACTACGTCATTGTAATCAGCGTGAAAATTACTACTAGTTTGCTAATTTAACCGAATTTGTAGCTTTTATAATAACAAAGTTAGCAATAGTGCCGACTTAAGTTCGAACAGCCTGTATACCGCTTCCGGTTTAAGCGGAAATGGCGTGAAGTAAAAAAAACTTAAATAGGACACCCTGTATATTTCTGCATTTTTGGAATGTACAGATAATTCTAGATCGAAATGATGTAAAATATTCCGTGTACAGGATGATTGAAATTCGAGGGAAGCATGGGAATGTCGCTTACTATAAGAGATAGAGAATTGGTTAAATGGAGTAAGTTGCCAAATTTCTTGATGATTAGGAATGCTTTCATAGATTTTGAAAAAAGTCACAAATAGAGAAGTTATGTTCGATTTTCGAAAGTTGCGATTTCTTAGTTTTTACGAAAAAACTCTTCGAAATGTTTCAAATTTCTTAACACATAGAATCAGCATGAAATTTCGCAACTTTGCCTCCATTTAACCATTTTATAATAAGCAAGATCCTCATGTTTCCCTCGAATTATAATCATCCTGTATATGGAACATTTTACATCATTTCGATCTAGAATTACCTGCACATTCCAAAAATGCAAAAATATATAGAGTGTCCTATTTAAATTATTTTACTTAATACCATTTCCGCTTAAACCGGAAGTGGTACATATTGTTTCACGCTGTCAAATAAATTATTGGTACGCCTATCTAAAAATAATAATAAAAAAGTTACAGCGGTGCGAATACCAAACTGAATCACCCGGTATACATATTCTAAGATTTACTACTAGCACTCCTCATAACGTGCCTTTTTTTAAATTTCTCCTCATAGTTGGCCGTGAATTGTTAGTAGTGAACTTTGATTATACCGGCTGTTTCAAATTGAGTGTGCACTGAAGGGATCTTCTAAACCGTAAGAGATACAAATCTGGTTAAATGGAAGAAAAGTTGCACAAATCAATGCCTAATTCGTATTCATTCACAGAATAATTTTTTTCTTATTTCTTCTTGAGATATTGATCAAAATGTAAAAATGTCGATTTTCTTTTTTCCTCTGTATCTCTCGTATTATAAATAATTTTGAAATTCTGATTTAACTTTCTACAGGCACTTTCTTATTCTACTTCGAATAGAGGTGGCAGAATTGAAGTCAAACGTTTCGTCTCTCCACGACCATCTTCAGTTTCGATTTTTTAAATACAACATATATCTTTTAATTATTCTATTCGATAGCATTTTTTCTGCTGATTGCAGTGATGTATAACAATTAATACTTTTTTCAAGTAAAGTTAAAATATGATAAAAAAAACTTGATACAGTTTCGTCATGATTTATTTAATAAGTAAATTTATTGTTTAGTACTTTTTTTACTTACTAAATATTAATAACTAACATTCAAACGTCGGAAGAGGAAAAATCAATAAAATCAATCAATCAATCAATAAAAAATCAAAAGGCTAATATTTGGTGATCTTAGAGGCCACGCGACAGGTCCATTTGTACCTATCAGGAAAAGTTTGATTCAAATAATTTGTTATTTCAGCATTATGTGTTGGTGCTCCATCATTTTGAAATTACAATTCCATAATATGATTTAGAGGAATGTAATCTAAAATGTTTTCCAATGCTGTCCTTAAAAAATCGATGTAACGTTCAGCTGTTACATGATTTTCGTAAATGATCGGACCATTAATTCTATTATGCCAAATACCACACCAAACATTTAAGCTGAATTGTATCTGTGGTCACACTTGTTGAAATCTTTTTTGATTCTCCCTGGACCAATATCTATGTACATTTCTATTAAATATTTCCTTGTTTGTAAAATTAGCCTCGTCAACAACTATCTCGTATAACAAATTTTTTTAACGGATACTACAAATGTACATTATCAGTATCCGTTAAAAGAATTTATTATACAATAACTAAAGAGACAGATACTAAATAATTCATTGAAATTTACACTATACCTAAGAAAATGAACTAAATATTTGAAATTATGTATTAAATAAAATTTTCATATAAAAATCTGTATTATTTAAGCTTCAAATTAATATCAACAATTAAGTGTGATATACCATTACAATCAGGAGAAAAAATGGCAACAAATACGATAATAAAAAGGTATACGTTATATTTAAAAAATGTAAACTGAGGATGGTCGCGGAGAGACGAAACGTGTGACCACAATTCTACTGCCCCTATTTGAAGCAGAATACAAAAGTACCTGTAGAAAGTTAAGACAGAATTTCTAAATTATTTTTGATAAGGGAGTTATAGAGGAAAAAAGAAAATCGATATTTTTACATTTTCACCAATACTTCAAGAACAATTAAGAGAAAATTGATTCTGTTAATGGATATGAATTAAGCAATGACTGGTGCAACTTTTCTTCCATTTAACCGAATCTGTAACTCTCACAGTTTAGGAGATCCCTTCAGTGCACACCCAATTTGAAACAGCCGGTATAGACTAACGTGGAATGCGCAATCTTTGTGTAAGAAGAATACATCTAATGTTCCAAATTTTTAGACAATGATAGAAGCGATAGAAGTGTGGAATGTGTAAGTGAGAGTGAGACAGTATTAGAAGTACATAAAATCTCATTGCGCAGGACTAATCTGGCGTTAGTTAGTGCTTGCACGAATTATCCACTTTTCAATTTCGCGCGTGCGCATAACGCTCAAGAATACTTCTATATCCGTCTCTTTTTTTGGAACACGTGTACGGAGCCAACGCGCTATCCACGTAGTCCATATAATCAAAGGTAATGAACCAGCCTTGCTTGAAGCTTAATAAATTGACGTATTTCATAACCTCACTTTTCTTCATTTATTAAGCGCTTGCCAGATTAGCGTTGGAGTGGCTCTGAGCTATAACGGAGTAGCTCTAAGTTACTCCAGAGCACCTCAGAGCTAACCTTGAAAGCGCCTATTCATTGCTTTTATTAGTTTAAAAGTGAGGTTATGCTATTTCATACGTCAGGTCGATTGAGGCCGGTTCACAACTAACAATTCACGGCCAACTACGAGGAGAAATTTTTTAAAATAAGGAGAAAGCATAATTTTTTTTTAAATTTAAAATGAGATTTATGTTTGATTTTAACAAGCGGAGGTCCTAATTGCATTTCTTTAAATTCGCATTTGTTATCCAATGATTTTCAATTATATTAAAAAAGATCTAAGAAAAAAATTATTACACCTGATAATATCGTAGCGGTGGAAGGGTTCAGTGACTTAATTTTTTTACCAAACCCTTTCCCACGTTGAACTAAATTACAGGTAAAAAGTAAAAGGGTTAGATATAAAGCCCCTGGTCGGCGGGTCCATTTTTTGCCCCGATCGAAAATAATTGCTTCCTCCTTCGGTTGCCAAAAGTGTGTGTTTTCGTGCGCGTACGGGAATTATTATTCCTTGAGAACTAACTTTTTATTACGAGGAATTACACGCGGCGGATCACTTTTTGGTTTTATTATCCTTTGCAGGTACGGGCGTCAGTCAGCCCCCCGACTATTTGTTACCATTCCGTTTCGTTGTTGTAAATTTTATTGTGGTCTCCTTGCTTTTTTTTACGATTCGCAATTTTTCGGCTCGCATTCGCACAAACGCTTGCAAATATTTATCTTTTTTTGCGACCGTATTTTTTTATGGCCGGCCCTAAATTTTTTGGATTTTCTTGGAACAACTTTTTCTTGTACGTACGGTAAAAAAAGAAACGCTGTGGAGTTATAAATCACGGAAATGAGTTTTTTTTGCAGACGCACGTGATTATACCCCTTTAGGAGTTTAGGCCTCGTAAATAACACTTAAACGATGTGCTGCTTCTGTCTTGGAAATTGCCTTTGCAAAAGTGAACTTTTACAAAGCGATTAACTTTCTCTGGAGATGGTCTCGTGATGAATGTTTCGCTCCCGAGTTAAAATTTTAATGTCTGTAATTCGCACGCTAATGATAATTATATCGAATTATTTATGTAAACAACTTTCAAATGCATTTCCCTTGCGGCACGCAAATCGTAAATTATTATGAGTTTCAACTTTGCACGGAACACAATTTTAAAGCGTGTGTGTGTGTATATGATTTCAGAAAACCAACAATTAATAAAAATACTAAAGAAATATTTAAACTAAAAAGTTCCTATCACGTTGATGTAATAGAATTAAACAATTCCACTGACAACATGATTCAAATTTTATGCAAAAGGACGTTGTTTACACAGGAACTTGCATCCTTCGCCGCATTTGTTTTACAAAATGCATGGTAAATGCGTGGTGTCAGTCAACCAACACGTGACGTAAATTAAACTTGCATGATCTTAAAATCATATACGTTAGCAATTATTAATTGTTTCCTTTAACTAATACCCATGCATTTATAGTGCAACTTTTTTTTGAAAGTGTTATGGCCTTCTTTAAAAACTTTTTCCGGTTTACATTACTTGCCAGCTTTCTGTAACAATCTTTTATTTCTTCTTTTTAAATGTTACGCCAAAATATTTTAAGTGAAACACCGGTTGTCCGAAAAATGTATACATAGTGTCACACTTAAATTTACACAATGTCCCTACACAAAAACTATAGCATACTTCAACTACATAGATACTACTCCGGTGAAAATGTGTATAATGGACAATTTAAAAAGGTACAAAACTCAACGTTTCGGTGTCATTTGATAGCTTCTCATTTGATATTCTCATAGAGAAACTTCAAAAATATGGCTTTCGTGGACATTCCTCAAATTGGATTCGATCATTCTTAACCAATAGGCTACAGTATGTTTCTATCAATTACAATAACGAGATCACAATTGACATCACAAATACATCACCAGTAACAGTAAATACAGGGGTTCCACAAGGGTCTGTATTGGGCCCAATTCTTTTTATAATATATATCAACGATATAATTCACACCTCTAACACATTAAATTTTGATACTAATCTAACTATCTATGCAGATGACATATCATTAATTGTCTCAGATAAATCTCAGGATACTTTAACCAACAACTGTTGCACGCTACTTCAAACAGTAACAAATTGGTGTACGACCAATGATTTGCTATTGAATTTAAATAAAACACATAGTATTACGTTCCATAATAGACAAAAACCAATTAATATCACAAATTTAAATGTAAATGGACAAACCTTATCCAATAAAGAAACTATAAAATTTTTAGGAATCACCTTAGATAAAAATGTTAGCTGGAAAATACACTGTGAAAATTTGTGCTCGAAACTAAATTCAGTTTTTTATCTTTTCAAATGTCTAAGAACAGTTCTCACAACGGCCCAACTAACCAACCTTTATTATGCTCATGTGCAAAGCAGGTTAAATTATGCCATCTGTCTGTGGGGGGGAAGTAGTTCTTCTAAGAATGTTTTTATTTGCCAAAAAAAGATACTTAGATGTATATTCGGTATTAACAGAACTGAATCTTGCAGAAATGTCTTTAAAAATTCTAATATTTTAACGCTCATATGTCTTTTCATTTACAACTTGTGCATCCACATCTATCAAAATAAAGCAAAATACATTTTAAATAACACAATCCATCATCATAATACACGAATAAGTTCAAGCTTTCATGCACCCTCCTACAGATTGAATGTAAGTAAGCTTAGCACTAATGTTCTGGGTTTGAAATTGTATATGTTACCCGTCAGTATTAAGGATCTCAATTCAATCCAGTTATTCAAGAAACATTTAAAAAAATTTCTGGTAGAACGTTCTGTTTATTCAATTGATGAATTTTTCCTCTTAAGGTAATTATAGTTATATATGTTTATGTAATATTACCTATTTTGAACTTGTATGTATGCATATGTATGTTAAACAGGTGTATTCTATGACTTGTAATATCTGACAACCACCTCAGATGGTGTACTTGTAGCTATCTAACTACTGTACTGACGATGCCAATTCACATTTTGTGTACCATGGGCTTAATAAACTTATTATTATTATTACTTATTATTAGCTTCGTCAGGACTTACGAGTGAAAAATATGTCAGTTGACAAGTTATAAAGAAATTGTCATAACATTTTCAAATATAATTAATGTCTTAATTTCTAATATTCAAGCTAAATTCACCTCTTTTATATTCAATTTTTAACATAAAAGACAATTTAAAAACTGTCAAATTCGTGTGGAATTTATAAATGCTAAAGATAAAAAAGATCAAAGATAAAGACTGTAAACTGAACATCGAAGGAATCAGAAAACGTAGAAGAAAATTTAAAAATAAATGAACAATGGTGGAAGATAAGGCTTTACAGAGATGGTTTCTCTATTAAGTTGAAGAAAGTGTTCAAGGTCAGACATCTACGATCGAAAGAAAAGGACGAGAGAAAGAAGAAATATAGTTGTTAGAGAGTAAGAGAAAAAACACTGTAGGAAGAAAACCGTTCGAAAAATTAAGAAATAAGTTGAAAATCAAAAGCGAGACTGGGATGAGACATTGAAACAATATTATTGTAAATGTATCTAAATAAAACCATGAGGAGTACCACGGGGTAACGTTTTTGAACCGTTCAATAATCGAATAATTTGATTTGGAACATAGAAATGAAAGAAAAGAGATAAAAGTGATAATAACAAGATAAAGGGAAAGGAAGGTAAGTAAAAGTTCGAAGAAGTATATTTAAGAGATAAAAGTGATAATAACAAGATAAAGGGAAAGGAAGGTAAGTAAAAGTTCGAAGAAGTATATTTAAAGTCGAAATAACATGAAATCTTCTAAAGAAATCCAAAAGAAGAATACTTAATAAATAAGATTAACACTAAAATATGTAAACAGAAATTAATATAAGATATTAGCAGAGATCTCGAAACTTGAGACGAACTCCTCACGTGACCTGCGCTACATAAACAATAAAAACAGGTAAGCTCCGCCCACATGTTCCTCCCTCGTTGTGAGAACTCTACCTCTAACCTTTTCGATGTTATTTCTGTGGCTGTCTTTGAATCCAACTTTGACGGTTTCTCAAGCATTACCTGATTTCCTATTGAAATAACAAAGCAGAAGTAAATAATGTTAAATCAAACAGTGCAAAACTAAATCCCAATTTCTCAGAATATGAGCAGTTAGTAGCTGTTCTATTAGGTCATGTTATTTTTTTAATTTGTCCCTAATTTACAAACTGGAACGATTTTCTCCTGAAGATGAGAATACATAAATCGAAAATAATTGGGCAGGTTTCTCTCCTTCGCCTGAGAAAAAAGCGAAGCCCAGAATGGGTTCAGAATAGATCAGCGATATGTAGATAATTCGTTAAATTACAGATAAAAGATGGAAAGCAGAGAAATAAGATTGGTAATTGTTGACTTGGAAGTAAAAGATTGAGGAAAAAAGTAAGGCAGAATTTAAGGGGTTATTAAAAAAAACTTTTGAGGAAGGTTCTATCACGCAGTCATTTAAATTTATAATTAGAATGGGTTATGAATTTTGAATTAGATTGGCAACACTATCTGTTGACAGCTTATTAACTTGAATTCGAATTGTCAAAGTGACGCTTCGAAATGTTTAATTTAGTACATAATTTTTTTTACGGAGAGTTATTTTAGAATGCTGAATGGCAACAAAATGGTGAATGGGAGTATTCCATAGAGCGCTGCGTATAGATAATTTTCAAAATGCATTCCCTAATTTTCCTATTGAATACCCAAAATTGGTTCAACTATGTGGGAGTATTTGGTCTGCAGAGAATCCCCTTGAATTTAGTCAATCGCCTTTTCATCCGGAGAAAATTGGTGTTTAACTGGCAGTCTCCAGAAGACGCATATTTGGACCTGTCTTTTTTGATGGAACTGTCAATGTCGATAATCGAAATAATTTACTCTAACGTCTCATCCAAAATCTTCATGATGATGAACTTTTGCATGGGTACTTTCAACAGGATAATGCTACAACTCACAGCACAAAGCAAACCATGGAGCAAATTTACGAATTTTACGATGATCGAGTCGTGCAATTTTCACCTAGAAGTCCAAACCTGACCATTCTAGATTATTTATTTGTCCATACCTCAAAAACACCGTTTTTAAAAATACTCCGCAAAATCTTGAAGAACTGCAAAAGGCAATTGCTAATTCATGCAATGCTATAACTGTTCAGATGTTAGAAAATGCATTTGAAAATACGAAAAGGCGAGTCAGCAGTGGCATCGAAGCTGGGGGCGAACATTTTGAACCTTTGCTATGATTGTCAATAAAACGACATTATTTTCGATTGAACATAAGAACCCTAAACGTCAAAATATTTACATAATCTCTAATTTACATAGCGAGTCGATTGGCAAGATGTGCAATCGTATAAATTTAAATGATCGCTTGGTATTTTCAAACATTCGGGCAATAGTCTCATTAGTGACAGAAAAATAAATTTGGAAATAGCTACAAAAACAAGAAAGGCGAGTTCCCAAATGATGTGGGCATGTTTAAAAAATGAATACAAAGGGTAATACATATGGATGAATGGTACAGTGAAGACAGCAAATGCCTGGAGATGGCAATGGGAAAGGGGAGCTAGAAAGAAATGGGGAAAAGATAACAGGAACAGAAAAACTCGACACCCAACACGATGCTCGGGACAATGAGAAGATTGACAGATGAACACAAGTGACCGCCAAAGAAGCAAAATCAATTAAGAAGGAGAAGAGATGAAGGAGGTGGCAGAAGAGGCCGAAAGAAGGGGCAAAGGAAGCTGGGACGGAAGAACTCGATACCTAGGAGGGTATGCAGGATAATAGGAAGAATTAGACTCAGAAATAAAATATGAATACAAACGATTGCCAAGGAAGCAAAAGCGATGAAGAAACGTAATTTGGATAGACCAAGAAACAAATGGATGAATAAAATTGCGAAAATTGATTGCACCAGGTAGAAAATGTTTGGACGAAAGCGATGGTAATGGGTGGAGGAGCTTGAAAAAATGAACAAAAGAAATATGATGCCTATCAGGATAATTAGAGAAGACATAAAAATTGAGAAAGTGAAACAATTCCCAAAAAACAGAATAATTAAGAAGTCTAATTGAGATGGACCGAGAAACACATATGTTGTCGAAGGACCAGATATTTTACTTTGTAATAATTTTAAAGTTTTAATACCAAAAGATAATACGTGTTTTTTGAAGTTTTATATTGAAAAAGTTATTTACAAAAAACATTGGTTACTGCATTTAGTTTTTCATGTGCTCCTATGACTCAATGCAACATAATCATTTACAAAACATTATCACCGGACTGAACATGACTCAATGCAATATAATCGTTTACAAAACGTTATCACCGGACTGAACATGCCCCCTCACGTCGAAAGAATGTCTTTCTAAAAACAAATAAAATAAGTTAAACTTCTGAACTATCACTTGGTAGTGGACAAATTTTGCGAATTGCACGTTTCTTGAGTCTCTCAGAAGTGCGGACAGATCCCACTCTGATGACGCCATCTTCCCCTGGGTGAGTTTCTTCAATTCGTCCTAATTTCCATTTAAGTTAAGTGATGGGAGATTTTCTTCTTGAAGAAGAACTAGTGTACCAAGAGTAATGGGTTTCTCTTGAGTATACCATTTTTGTCGGCGTTGTAACTCGCTAAGGTATTCCTTATTCCATCGACGCCAGAATTGTTGTTGCAGTTGTTGAATTCTCTGGTATCTGGATAATTTTAATACAGGAAGGTCCAGTACCTACATCAGGGTCTGGCAAGGTTGTTAATGGTCGACCAATAAGAAAATGTGCAGGACAAAGCGGAATCATTTCTGAAGGATCCTCTGTCATTAGCATCAATGGACGTGATTTCAATACAGCTTCAATTTGCACAAGTGCAGTACATATACATTTCTTCAAATGTTAAAGAAGCAAAAGCAAAAGTTCTTTTGAATATAAATTTTGAAGATTTAATTCCAGCTTCCCACAATCCACCAAAATGTGGACTGTGAGAAGGCATATTGGGTAATATGCATATTCAGTAATCAGGCAGTTTGGGTATTTTAATACTAGAAGTATCGACCAAGAAATTTGGTAATGTGCCAGTTATTTGATCAAGAACAAGAAAATTACCAGTAAGATTAAATCGTAATTTAACTTGAAGGCTTCTGCGGCCGTCGTCCATGTTTGAATTGGCTTCCGGTTGGAACCGCGTCACGTTGACTTCTTCTATTGCCGACGTTTCGCTCTTCATTGCAGAAGAACTTCCTCAGGGCTGCTGCTGCTGCTTCTGGTTAATCGTTGAGACTCAACGATTAATCAGAAGCAGCAGCAACACCGTTAACCTGGTTAATCGTTGAGTCTCAACGATTAACCAGAAGCAGCAGTAACACCACCAGCAGCAGCCCTGAGGAAGTTCTTCTGCAATGAAGAACGAAACATCGGCAGTAGAAGAAGTCAACGTGACGCGGTTCCAACCGGAAGCCAATTCAAACAAGATTAAATCGTTTATAACATGATTCAACTTTTAATTGACAACGCAATCCAATTTTGGATGAGGATTCTGCAACCCCTACAATAGTTACAGGAAAATTCTGCAATGGAAGTTGTAATTTATCATACAATGATCTCGTGATAGAAGACGATTGTGAACCTGTATCAAGAAGTGCTCTGGCTGTATGTTGGTTTCCTTTAATGTCTGAAACTTGCACTAGAACTGTTGAGAGTAAAACACGTTGAGCATTTGATGAAAGTGTAGTGATAGTTTCAACAGGTATAATATTCTTTTTTTCTTCACTATTAATGTTAAACTTATGTAACAAATTATGATGTTTACGATCACATTTTCGACAAGAACTAGATTTGCAAGTTTTAATGAAATGTCCAGTACGTAAACAGTTCGTACACAGTTTTAATTCTTTTACTTTTTCAATTCTTTTTTCCACTGAAAGTTTAAGAAAATGTTCACAATGTTGTATTAAATGTGATTCTTTACGTAGAGTATACGAAGAAATTTTTGTAGATTTGTGATTAATTTCTTTTTTCTGTTTTATTTCAAAGGAATTATGTTGAGATTCAAGTGTTTCTAAAAGATTAGCTTTGTTTTTTAAGAATATTTTCAAATCATTTAATGATGGCAATTCATTGTCTGATTTTAATTCCTCCCAACTGCGTAAAGAACGGTAATCAAGTTTCGAAGTAATCAAATAAATTATTAAGGATTCCCACAAATTTTCAGAAGAAGTTAAAGAATTAATGGCGTTGATGTGTTTAGATATGGAATCAATAATATTTCTTATTTTCGCAGACATTCTTTTTCTACTAGTTCAATATTGAACAAAGCTTTTAAGTGATTATTATCCCATGCTATTTAATAATTTTCGCCTGAAAATTCTAAAGATTTGATAATTTCTGCCGCCTTGCCACGTAATGATGCACGCAAATAATGAAATTTTTGTATATTAGAAATATTTGTGTTGTTATGAATTAATGACACAAATGTGTCACGAAGCTCTAATCAATTTTCTAATTGACCATCAAATTTGGGCAATGAAATAGTTGGAAGTTTCACAAAACTTGAATTACCAATTGTGTTCGCATCGTAGGGTAACGAGTTTATTCGATCTACGCTGCTATGATTGTCATTAGAAATGTCAGCTTTTGAATGATCACAAATCACTTTTTTACAAAACGAAATGCATTTGAAATAACTATTTTCGAAAGTTTCTCGATAAGCAAACTGTTCATCATCATCTGGGGCTAATTCATCTACTTGTGATTGCATTTCGTTGAATTTACCAAATAAAGGTTCTACTTTTTCAATTCTAAAAGACTTTGCTCGGTAAATTCAACGTGAGAATTTAAACTGTTTTCGAGTCTATCAACGAAATTGCTAAAGGAGCTTAATTGGCCGCTCGCTTATTGGATAAAGTATCCATAGCCAACAAAATTGTAAATGTAATTCACAAACTTGAGTTTTCAAAAACGAAATAAATAAATTCACTCGTGCAGAATCAAAACAATATCAAATAAACGAAATAATGATTTGCCAGGTGAAATCCAGCGGAGCAATAAAGAGCAGAAACACGAAGATCCTGGCTGTGACAATAGATTCGATCTCCGCTGAACGTTTCCAAATAATTTCAAAACCTAGCTAATTCTTCTTCGTTCTTGCACGTGCGACTTGTTCTAAATCTTGACTTTGTGCCCAATGGATCTCAAAGTAGTTCCGCCTAGCTTATCCGGTTGGACATGACCAAGAAATATGTTGTCGAAGGACCAAATATTTTACTTTGTAATAATTTTAAATTAAAGCTGGTTCTTGTCCGATGAAAATTGTATCACAAACTCTTTTAAACGGACACTAAATGGCGCACAAACACTTAACGTTTCGCAGTCGTTCTGACGAAGCTGTCGAACGATTGCGAAACGTTAAGTGTTTGAGCGCCATTTAGTGTCCGTTTAAAAGAGTTTGTGATAAAATAATTTTAAAGTTTTAATACCAAAAGATAATACGTGTTTTTGAAGTTTTATATTGAAAAAGTTATTTACAAAAAACATTGGTTGCTATATTCAGTTTTTCATGTGCTCCTATGACTCAATGCAATATAATCATTTACAAAACGTTATCACCGGACTGAACAACATAGATGAGTGATATTGCGAAAATCAGTGGAGACAGATAAGAAGCACTTGGACAGATTGAAGAGATGGCAATGGTGATGAAGAGTTAGAAGAAATGAGCGAGAGCAACGAAAACTGAAAAAAAACGACACCTTCGTCGGGGTATTCAGGATAATAAGAAGAAGAATGAGAATTTTTTTTGAATTGGCTTCCGGTTGGAACCGCGTCACGTTGACTTCTTCTACTGCCGACGTTTCGTTCTCCATTGCAGAAGAACTTCCTCAGGGCTGCTGCTGCTGGTGGTGTTGCTGCTGCTTCTCGTGGGTCAGACATACCCACTCAGTCTCAACGATCCACGAGAAGCAGCAGCAACACCACCAGCAGCAGCAGCCCTGAGGAAGTTCTTCTGCAAGTTAAATTGAGAATTTTTTTCTTAATTTCTTGAACTCAAATATGAGAAGAATACCTAATTACCAAAGAAGCAAGCTCAATTAAGACCTAGAATAAATAGACAGAAGGAACAAAAACACAAGAACGTGACACCTACCTTACTCAGAATATTCAGGATAACGAGAAGCTTTTTTTCAACATGTTGCCAAAGAAGACCAATTAAAAAGCGTAAATGGGTAAAAACATTAATTTTTGTACTAATTTAAACCGTTATAAGCAGGTGAATCATTGCAAAAATCTTTGTTTATGTTTGTGTTGTATTTTACGTTTTGATTAAACTGTTATAAATTAAAATATTAAGCAAATAAATTTTACTTTGCTTGTTGTTTTTTCTTCCTCGACCACATAGTTTCCTTGACTTTTGAGAAAAAGTAAAAGCATTATTAAGTAATGCCAAGCAATTTCTGCTGCTTTTACTCTGTTGCAACTTGGCGTCGCACGGAAAACTTTGTCCCGTGCATAATAAACACTTACGCACATGTACAGTTACGTTAACCAGTCATAACTGACACAATTCGCGTCATATTTCCAGTGTATTACTGTGAATTACTTTCGATTCTGAATCTTGGCAGGACGATTGTTTTTCCTGGCAAAAACGTAGTTTAATTCAAATTCATCGTACTGTATCCTGGGCTAATAATGGAACTTGGTCGGGCAATGCGGCCAAGTCACATACTTCCTTGTTCGCTTGCCAATTAGACCAGTATCACGCGCACGCATAATCACGCATAATACACGCACCTTGCGCACGTAGCCCTGACTTTGGCAGACAATGCACGCTGTCGAGGGTCACTTGTACGCGCTTCACGTATACGCAACCCATTCTATCTTGATAATCGTGGTGCAAATCGTTAAAGGCGCTACTAGAGACATGTTAATACTTATAACCTACATTATTGCATACCTACTTATTTATAAAACGAGTAGCTCTGCGCACGGCAAACTCTTGCCAGTATTCTTACTAACTTACTTTCCTTTTATTTCTGTGCGATGCGATGGGAAAATTACTTTTCGTTTTTCAACGCGAACACGTTCACCTTTTTCTAAACGCTAAAGAAAACGAAACCTTTTTTGACCAACTTACACACACACATACATACATAATCTTAACCCTATCTACCCGTAGGTGTAAGGGTATATTCTGTTTAATGTTCGTATACGAATTTTGTCCACTGTTTCCTGTTCATTGCTGTCTGCTTTGCATTTTCCCATGTTTTTTCGCTGATGGTTTTATCCCATGTTAGTGGGGGGTTGTCCTCTTCCTATTTTTGTTCGGGTTCGGGTTTGCCAAATACTTTCTTCTTCCATTCTTATCAGACGTCCAAACCATCTTACTGTTCTACCGTGTCCAATACAGCTTGCACTTTCATGGATGGTTAATCCATAAAGATTTTATTCAATACGTAACTAAATGGAAACTGATAAATGATAGAATGATGACATTCAGGCCCGTAGGCTACATAAAATTTTCCTGCGTGCAAGACATAAATACAGCGCCCCTCTGTTGACAATTTTTATTGCATATAAGAAACGAACAAAAAGAATAACAATAAAATATTACAAAAATAGACAATTCAAATTTAACCTGCATTTTATTTTTTTCAAGTTGACAAAAATTATGAAAAAACTATTCGTATATCTTTTTCTAAATAACATCCCCCCTTTAATGCATGTAAAACCATTTCGCATTAGCTGTTTAATTGCACCTCAAAAAAATAAAATGCAGGTCAAATTTGATTCGTCCTCGTATTATAAGCAAAATAATTATGTCCAAAATTTTTATTATCGAAGAACTAATAGCATTCGTTTGAAAACTACAATAATCAATCGTCTAGCTTTAGCTGCAGCAAAGTCGCTAATTACATTCTTTAAATCCATGTCATCTACTATATCTGACTCAATAGCCATAAGAGCCAAATGAGTTAAACGATTTTGACCCATGGAGCTTCGTAAAATTTTTTAAATTATTTTTAATTTAGAGAACGATCTTTCTCCTGTAGCAACAGATATTGGTAAAGTAATAAAAATTTGGAAAAACAGAGTTCAATTTATTAATACGAGGTTCGGACACTACGGTTTTAGTTATTTCTTGGGTAAAATGTATTATAGCTACTGAAAACAAATTTATTTATTATTAAATAAGAAATATCATCGTTCACCTTATCTTTACATAATTTTATTCTCGTCTGAACTGATTGCAAAACATACTTTAGTATCCTTGTTATCCTGGTTATCCTTTGCTTAACATAGTATATGTCATACATAGTTGGTAATAGGACAAAATAATTTTTAAAAATCAAAAATTATTATTCCTAGGAGTCCCGTCAACTGTAAGTTCGGACATTGCGGTTTTAATTATTTCTTGGGTAAAATGTATTATAGTTACTGAAAGCAAATTTAGTTTCCTTGTTAATAATTTTTCTGTTGAAACATACTTATATGATGTATACTTTCCATAGCATATTAATACATATTTTCATTTTATTAAGAACTTAGTCCGAACGAACCTATAGTTGACGGGGCTCGTAATTATATGGTTTAAAATTTGAATGGGTGTCTCTTTTGATCCGTTGCTATGGCTTGAAAAGCATTTATTTCTTCGAATAAGTCATTTCCATTAATATCCTTTTCAGTGTTGTTTGTCAAATATACTGGATGTTATTGAAAGTTGTACAGGTATTCGAACTGACGATAGTACTCTTTAAATAGATGCTAAATACCTAAACTTCCTTTATACAAAAGTTACTAGTTTCAGAGATACACAATTTATTGTTTTTGTTTGAGAGTCACAATAAATCGTAAGCAAGAAATTCCACGGCCAAATCGAGCCAAACTTTCTCACATGCAAGTTAAGCCCCCCAGGTACCAACCTATGGGGCTAATGGAGATATGATTTTTTGAAATTTATTAAATTTGTAAGCATTTTTTTCGGAATTTTTTACGGTACCTGGGGGGGTTCGGATCGAATTGCGCTGCACGTCATCTACGACAGAAAATGACGAGAAACGCGATGCCGCCGCGCGTTTGAAGATCTGACCATCCGGAGCGCCGCTACAGCACCGGATTCCCGGGCGACAATAAATTGTGTATCTCTCTGAAATCAGTAACTTTTGTATAAAGGAAGTTTAGGTATTTAGCATCTATTTAAAGAGTACTATCGTACCTGTACAACTTTCAATAATATACTAAAGTTAGACGAGTAAATATATCTAAGTCGAAGCAAGATTTTCTTAGTAGCTCATTTTCAATATTTCTTAAATTTCCCAAAAAAGAAAAAGCCTGAGAATGTTCTCTCATTAGCTTAAATCTCTGTTCAGCCGAATTTTTTATACAGTCTAAGACTGAATAAAAAAAGTTTGCTTTAAAATTATGTTTCGGATCTTGAATCGGCTCATCAATCGTTTCGTATGTAAATAATCTTTTTATTTTCCTAATCCTATTAACAGAAATGGGTGGAAGATCTATATCTTCAGCAATGTCTTTACTTATTGTTTTGGCCTTTTCAATTAAAACGTCAAAATTTGCATCAGTTCTTTCATTACAAACAAATGATATCAGATTTTCCAATGCTTTATGATACTCGTCTATTGAAGTTAAAGGATTTTGAATTAGTTTGCTCACAACACTAACTTTTTCTAACAGATGATGCCAAATAGTTAAAGAGCAAATAAATTTAAAAGTTTTAATTTTAGACGTCAATGAATCAGCATCGTGTCTTCCAACAGACTGTTATATACTTGTCCCAGCTGATAAATAAGAGGTCTTATGGCTTTAACTCTCCCTTCCCAACGCGTATCTGACACCGGTTGAAGATGCAAAGAAGTAACATGTGATTTTAATATGGACCACTATATGAAGAAGCAGAAAAATAATAATAAATTTCTTGAATGATAGAAAAGAAAGTGAAGCCTTCATTAGTTAATTTAGCAGCATCATTAACGATTAAATTTAAAGTATGGGCGGCTCTGGGATTCCCAGAAAGAATACGATTTTGTACACTGGATTTTTACCACGCATGTTAGACCCATTGTTATAATCTTGACCGCGCATATCGTTAATGTTTAAACAGAATTTGGGTAATATTGTATTATTTAAATATTCAAAAATTCCTTCACCAGTAGTTGTTACTATAGGAAAAAATCCCAAAAATCTTTCTCTTATTATTGCAGTTCCTTTTGAGGAATCAAAAAATCTAACAACAAAACTCAATTGCTCAGTGTGACTTTGATCGGGGGTGGTATCCATAATTATAGAATAATATTTAGCTTCCCTGAGTTCATTTACAATATGTGTTGTAATACTATTACCTAACAAATCAATAACTTCATTTTGAAAATCTGGACTAACGTAATGGGGCAAATACGTTTTAAGTTCTACTGTTTTTTAATGTTTGCAAACGTTCTCTCATTACAGAGTCAACTGTTTTTAAAAAATTACCGTTATTTTGTTCGTATATTTATTAAATGCTAAACACTGTCTTGCTAAGAACTGAACGACTGCAACCATTCTTTTGAGAAATGACTGCCACCGCAATTTTTCTAATCGGAAAAGTTTTTGCTGCTCTCCATCGATTGTCAAATTTAGTTGTAAGCGTCGTTGTAGGTCAATCCGAATTGTACAACATTTTATATGCGTTTGAAATGTTTCGTGACGTTTTAAATTTATAGAAGCATGTTTCCAATCTCGATATCCGTTTGTACTGTTAAGCAATATTTCGGAAGCAGAAAATAATTTACAACAAAGACAGAAAATAGATTGAAACGTTTTGACCATTTGGTAAACTCCTTGAGTAATATAAATTGTTACAATTTATTTTCGATCGTGCGCGAGCACACCCTGTATAATGCATATTTCAACGATTCGAGCTAATTTTAACCCGTTTTGTTCTGTTTCTCCACTAGGCGTAGGAATGTGTCATTCCATGCCTACGCATTTCACACAACATTGTCTTTTTAAAATATTTTTACAAAAAATTTCAGACCAGCCGAATAATTACATATTATAATAATTAACCCCATCCTTGCTTTGTGTCAAGTTTGAGTCTGCGTAATTTTTAATTGTCCAATTTACATGGTACTATTTGGAGACGCGTATATTAGCGGTCGAACGAGTTCACGCTTAAAGAATGTGGTTAGGACCGGAAATTGTCGCCGATGCTAGTAACCTATGCCCTTTATCTTGATTGGCTTATGTTGACGACTTAAAATCTGTCATTGGCATATTCGAATATATCTCTCTCTCTCTTTAGTTGTTTTTTTCTTTTCCATCGGTCGGAGGTAGCGTCATTGTCTCAGTAAGAATCTGTCTGTCCCATGAACTACATGTGCCTGTCGTGGAAAATTTAGTGTCGTGTTCGCTTCATCGAGGAGGTGAAAGTGATTGATACGGCTTTATGCCGGACTTCTAAGTTCATTTGAGGACAGGAAAGCTGCAGATACCCCGCAGTTTGTGACAGCCCAGCTTTGCGACTGGGTAAATTCTGCAGGATGCTCTTTTCTCTCGATCTGACTCTGACGTTCGTTTTTCTCTTCCTTCGTTTATAGGCTTTTGGTTACGACTTTGCCGACCCTCCAGGCCACGGCATTGACCTTTCTTTTGGCTACTGTTTTCGACCAGCTTTCGGCTGATTTCAATTAAGGCCAACCTCCTATTGTTGATCTTGGATTGGCCCGAACTCCAGTATCTCGTGGTCCTGTGCGACTGCAAAGCGACGCATCCACCCGGGGAGAAGCCGACGTCTACGGAGACGCCCCTAGACGGACGTAACGACGCTATTTAGCAGGTCATATGTTTCTATTGACTAATGTAATTTTCTTCGGCTCTCGGTGGATTGAATGTAGCCGCATTTGTGCCCGTGTTCGCGTACACTCGCGAAATTAAGTTTCGATTAGCGGAGGATTCTTCGAATAACGCGCATCAAGCGCACACCGCGGTTTCTTCGCCGCTAGAATAGACGATTACCATTTTGCGTCATTTTAAATAGTTTTGTAGCAATTTCGGATCCGAAAAATTAGGTAATATCGTAGTATGTTTATGGCCTAGTTGTTTATTTAAATTGTTCGATCTGCGTTGATTTTATTTAATTTTTTTTTATTTATTATATTTTTTTTTTTTTTATTTATTATTTTATTTGTTCTGTGTTCTATTAATAAACGTGTTCATGTTTTGGACGTAACGTGTTTTCTTAATTTTTCTCGCGTTTCCTTTTACAAAAAAAAATTAAGTGGCGCCTGTTTTTTTTTGGTTTGGCCTTCGCGTTTTGGTTAGAGAACCCCCCTCCGTCCCACTGTAGCTGGCTGGCAACATTGGAGTAAAGTTTCGCTCCAATATAAAACTTCTGCCTATCTACGCAGGTAGGTAGCAAAATTTGAAAACCTTCAAGTAGACGAAGACGGAAAAGATTCCGATTTAATTTGAAATTTACAACTATCTTGCAAAACTACCATTTCAATTTGCCGATTATGCCAAACAGTATGCCAAGTAGTTACATCAGAAGCATCAAAAGAAGAGCTGGAACTTTCATCATCACATTCTTCTGCTTCTTGAGTTTGGATATCCGATGAGACGTTTTGTTCGATGTATCTTCTGTGATCATTTGAGGTTGTTGAACTTTCTTCATTTTCTTGAAAACTTATTACATTTGAACAATTAGCTTCATCTCGTATAGTTAAACTGTCTTCCTGAGAAGTGGGCTTGAAAAATTTTGCCAAATTTCTTGCCAGGTTTTCATTTTCCTGGTGTTTTTGAAATTCTCTTTTTCTAAATTGAGCACCAGAAAGTTCCTTTTTTTCAAACATTTCTAAAAATATTCATGGCTTAATATTGACTCTATATGTATTTGTATATACAGACTTACATATAAACTGTGTATTAAAAGTCTTCAAGGAAGAATTCAGATTACAGATAGAAATTCGAAGCTTACGCAATAGAGTTCTTTTTTATCTAAACTGCTTCTTTGAAAACTTAATGTGAATAATCTTGTGTACGTTAAGCTAGATAAAAAAAATAAAATGCAATTTTTGCAAATTTTGATTGAAATATATATAATGAACCAATTAGAAACGTTCCGCAATAAAAATTTTGCGTATCCGCAATGCATGAGAACTTAGCTTTAAGGTAACAAAGAAAGATAAACTTCGCGCACGGAAAATATAGGGTTTTTCGACAGTTGTAGAACATTCTTTTTTAGTCATATAAAATAAATAAATAAAATCTCACTTACCGTAATAAAATTTATATCAAATATTCGTAAAAATTTTGAACTAAATGAAATCCTTTAAAACACCACCAGGACATACACAAGTTCACTAGAATCAGAGAAAGTAGAAACGAGAAATCAATTATAGACTATGTTATCATCGACAGAAAACACAAGAAAGAAGTACAGGATACCAGGGTATACAGGGGCTCGGAGATAGGAAGCGACCATTATCTGTTCAAAGCGAAAATCAGAATGCATATAGAAACAACCAACAAAACAAAAGAAACAAGAAAAAGCAAGAAAGAAAATATTTCAGTGAAGGCTTACAAACTGAGAGATAAAGAAATAGCTAAAATGTTTAGCGCACAAGTAGATTCTAAAGTTAATGAACTAAAATTCGACCTATGCGAAATGGACGTAGAAACATTATGGGAAATATTTAAAGATACACTAACTCAAACAGCAGTTGAAAGCTGTGGAGTGTTCAAAAAAGTAAATAATAAAAAACAATATAAAAGAAGAAGTTAAGATAAAGAAGAATTTGTGGAAAGAATAATTAAATAACAAGACAGTAGAATGCTACCATAAATATAAAGCGCAGAGAAGTAAAGTGAAACTATTAGTCCTAAAAGAAAAGAAAAAGACGTGGGACCAATTTGGCAACAAATTAGAACAAGACGCCAAATCCAATCAGAAATCATTCTATAAAACACTGAGAAATTTGGGAAAGGTAAAGCAAGACACAACAAATTTCGTAAAAGACAAAAATGGGAAACTTTTATAAGAAGGATATGAGATAATGGATAGATGGAGCGAATATTTTCAAGACCTGTTGAACTATGAAGGAGAAGTAAAGGCAGAGATGGAATATGGAGATGACGAAGATGAATGCCTACAAGAAGATGATATTAGTACCGAAGAAGCAGTAAAAAATTGAGAAATGGGAAAGCGATAGCCCATGACAAGATACCTGTCGAAATGCTGAAAAGTTTGGGTCGAACAGCAATTGAGCCACTGACAACACTAATCAATAAAGTGTGGCACGAGAAGAAAATATCAAAAGACTGAGAAATATTTAAAAAAGGCGATGCAATGAAGTGTGAGAACTACAGAGGAATTACCTCATGAAAGAATATTAAACAACAGATTATTAACATACATTGAACCTCAACTAGAAGAGACCCAGTCAGGATTTAGAAAAGGCAGAAGTACTCAAGAGAATATAACGAGTGTCTAAATAAAAAACTGGTCAAGTAGGTTGTGGAAAAATTTCCAAACAAGGTCTGTATGTCTTGGATAGCAACAACAAATTTTGACGTTAGATTTGACAGCTCGACGATTAAACTTAGAAGAGACGTGCATGCAGTGAATAAATTTTCGGCCACAGCCAACTTGACCAGATTTTTATTTAGACACTTGTTATTTACACTAAAACAAATCGTGGAGAAACTACTAAGGCAAAGCAGACAAGCGTACATAGCATTCATAGATTTATGCCCGGTGGGGTATTGAGCCCGACACTTTTTACAGTACGAGTACTTATGGACGATGTTAGTAAAGAAATAAAAAAGAAAACAAAAAGCCTTACGTATTGGATTTCATAGAATGGAATAGACAACACTACGTGTATGTGCGTTTGCAGACGACATAGTAGTTTTTGCCAATAACGAAAAAGAGCTGCAGAAAAATTTAAACGAATGGAATAAAATGCTTAGAAATATGAAAATGACAATAAATAAAGACAAAACAAAAGTGATGATATTAGGGAAGGAGCAAAAGAATATAAAAATTGGAATTGATGTAGTAGTAGTACAGGAACAAGTCACTGCCTATAAATATCTAGGAGCGCAAGTAGATAACCAAGGAAGATGTGAAATAGAAATATCAATAAGAGTAGAAGCAACAGCTAAACTGTACTGTGCCCTCAACTGTGCCTAAGGCAGAAAAATATAAGAAGACAAACAAAAATGACTGTGTTTAGGACCTAGGACCATTTTTAGACCCATATTGATATTTGGATGTGAGAGCTGGGTACTGGCTAACATACTAAAAAGTAGAGATGGGCCAGGCAATGCACCCGGTGCAATGAAAGCACCCATGTGGGTGCATTCAGCAGGGTACATATATGAAAACACCGGGTGCATTCAAAAATTTAAATTTCCCGCTGGCTATGGCCACCTATGGCGGTCGAGAATTTGACATTGACCCACTGACGTTTCACCACAGCAAATGTTATTTCTAGTTTATAGTTATTAAAAATCAGTGGTTACGTTAGTTTTGCAAAGTATTCGTGTTAGAGAACATAATATTAAATAATTATTGATTATAACTTATCTATTGAAAATATTACTCCTATCAAATTTTTGGTACAAAATTAACTTTGTGGTATCTATTAAAAGCAACATAAGTATTTAATAAAATTTTATCTTTTATCGCAATCACAAACTATGACTGTGACCACGCAGGACATGTAGACAGTGATGCCAGATCTACCGCTTTTATGGTACAAAATACCGTTCTTGTTAATTGTTCTATATCGTTTTATCATAATTTATTTGTTTATTCAATTATATGAACCGTCGCCGTAAGTAAAACGATATAGAACAATTAACAAGAACAATTAGGTATCATACAAGCGGTATCTGGCATCACTGCCCGTAGATCAGCCACCATGATTTGTATTCACATAACCTCGCTTTTAAAACTAACGTTAGGTATTACAGAATAATACTATAGCGATAATCCACGCAAAATATGTTATATTTGGTATCATATTGAAGCATTTTTTATTTCCTATATGAATCTAGGAAAATTGGCAATGCACCGGGTGCATTGAGGGTGCATTTCATGATTGCACCGGGTGGAAACCCATCACTACTAAAAAGTAAAGTCCAAGCGATGGAAATGAAATACTTGAGGAATACTTGGGAAAACTAACGAGTCTTACGTTTTCTCCGTTGTTTTATTTCTTCCTTGAAAGCAGAAACAAAATCTTTCTTTTGCTTTTTTCATTCTTGTCTAAAAACACAACCACAAGATGATTGATTTCTCGACGACTTTTAATTTTTTTTTATTTGACGAGAACAAGTATGTTAAAGGTCGTAACTCAAATAAAAGAAAGTTGAAAGCGTTTGAAACAAAAATATAGCAGAAGAATTAGAAAATGTATAAAAGAAAACATCTGCGAAACCAGAACGTATTCAAAATGTCTTAAAACAAATTTTGTTGAAGCTATTGAAAAGATCGTCCAAGAAAGATGATGCTATATAAGAGAAGAGTCTTCATCATCCGGAAGTATTACTAGTAAGGAGATATCAAACAGATAACCTTGGATTTAAAAAAAAGTAACCAAGTTATAAATACAAAACTTGTTTAAAAGAAGTTAATGTCAAACCTGTTGTTT
Source organism: Dorcus hopei (assembly GCA_033060865.1). Lineage (NCBI taxonomy): Eukaryota > Metazoa > Arthropoda > Insecta > Coleoptera > Lucanidae > Dorcus > Dorcus hopei. Next base: position 13,520,231 of record CM065424.1, read on the forward strand.
CTATTTTTAGAAGTGTTTTTATTGACTTCATTAATTTCGTCGATTAGCTGAAATAAAAATCTGCGATTCGTTGTTTACTTTTTTCTAATTGTAAGTTCAAAAGTTAACTTCAGTCATCATAATGATTGGTAGCTGGTAGGTAGAGCTAGCTAAAGAAAATGCTCTGTTTTATCACTCAAGTATTCAAGGTTCTTTCGGTGACGATATTGTATTGCAAATTCTCTGTTCTCACACGTTTCCGACAAGCAAGTAAAAATATGATTCAATAATAATTATGTGACATTGGATTGCACGTGATATCGACCAACCGGCGTAATTAATTAACCTATTTTATCGGGGTGAGTCTCCTGTTTGCGCGGCACTATTATTATTCAGAATTTATGCATATCACGTTTTCTAAAAAAAAAAAAAAAATACGAACCTGTTAATATTGCAAGGCTTGGGTGCGTTCCTTGCAGCACGCATAGTTTCTCTCCGTTTTTAATTCAGAATCGAACGCGTGGAAACCGATTTAAATTAGAACCAAAACGTACGCGCGCCCTTGACCAATATTCACTTGCATAATGTAGGAACAGGATTTTCAGTTGAGATCAAGAAGGTATGCGGTTCCGTCGACTTCTATTGATATCGTTTATCCTTGTGGTTGAAATGCATTAGAAACAATGGCGGCCTTGAATTGCTCGCTTTATTTTTTAACACGCTCTTTTTTTCAATTAAATATCGCTCGCTCAAATCTGAATAATCCCCATTATCGCCTTGAACTTTATTTTTCTGTCGATTTGACAGAAAATAACTTATATTTTTTAACGTCTCACGATGGTGTACCATTGACAGTCCGTTCATGGTGCGCGAGCTCAAACATCGGCTCCTTCATATTCTAAAGATTCCTTTCCTGTAGAATCGATGAACTTTGATTGGTGTTATTAAACTTGACAATTGATTTTATTCTGGCTCATCGATGTTCTGAAGTCTCACGTAACGCCAGGCGATAATACTCGATGATTGACTGTGGAGCCATAACTCGAGACGGCTAATTAAAATGTTTCACTCGATGTTTCTAATAATAAAATTTGTTTTGTTTTCTTCGTTTTCTTCAAGTATAAACAACTTATCTCTATATACTCAAATTATACAGCCTATTATGCAAAATGAAAACAATAGTTTAAATTATTACGAAATAAAATAATCAATGTCCAGAAGACGAGATTGTAACAAATTTATAATATTTTGCATTGAGTTTTAAAATACATTAACAATTACTAAATCCGTATGCTCTTGTACTGATCCGCACTTATAATATAATACTATCCTTCAATTGACTTCTTTTCAAAAGCTTCACTCGAAAGCTTTCGTGTCCTTTGATACCTTTTGGCTTTCGGCTTGAAACCGTTTTGATCTTCCTTCTCACGCCGACGACGTCTCTTCGTTTCGATCACATGAAACTGCTAAAGGACCAGTGTTGTTCAAACTGGTACTTTGGCACCAAATTTGGTACTTTAGTAACTGCCTTCGTACCTTGATACTCCATTGTTAAAACTGGTGGTACATATCCACGTCTTGCAATATTATTTTTTAAATTATTTTTATTAAATTCGTAAAACAACATGTAAGTGAATTTATTAAGTTGGTGGTTCTGATCAGAAGCGCTTGCGCTGTGCTACCATTCTAGTGAGTTCTAATTTCTACTGCTTTTTACTTTCTTTTCGTGGTAATTGTGGTTATTGTTTATGTGGTTATTTTGTTTTTTATTGTAGTTTTTAAATAAAAAATTGCTCAAGATTTTTGGTACTGAATATTTAAACCTGGTACCTTTGGAGCTGCCAACTCGGTGTGAAGGACAGCATTTTCAACATCTGGTTTAAGCTCTAGTGTTGTTTTGAAGTGAATTAATTAAGTGATCAGATAATATGACACTGACAGTTATTGACAATTGTCCTTGCATGCCGCCAACTTTATAAAAAAAATCTACGCTTACTTTAATCAGGAATTCATTTGAGAGCACGGATTTTAATAAATAGCAAATTTATTTGATTTTTAGGCAAACGAATTCAATGGGCTCTAATTGCGTCAATTTTATTTACGACCGACTGGCTTCAATGTCAAAAACATTTTTTTATAACGTCTTTCTCACTTCAAATTGCAAAACAAAATTATCTCTTAATGACAAGTACTTGTACTGTCTTTTTTTTGGGGGGGGGGGGCGAGAGGGCAGGCATCTTCAATCCTTTTCGGGCTTTGTATATTTGGATTAAAAAAAAAAACACCGCGCGATGTTTAAACTGAACTGTTTGCGATAATGTTAACGGTGGACAGCTTCAAGTAAGAAAAAGGGAAAGTTCTGGCAATTTTTTTTAAGACAAAGGATTTCGACCAGAATTTGACTGGACCTTCATTCTCATCACAGCAGAACTTCTTCCATTTCCACACCACTTGGAGTATCCATCACCGTCAGCCCTAACTCAAACAGTCCAGTTCAGCGTTAACCAAAAACTTTCTTTTTCTATCCATCGCCTTCTCTTGTGCAAGGATCAGTTAATAGTACGTTTCTTTTGTTTTCTAGTGATATGAAAACTTATGGGCGCGTAGGTTCGTGAAGAAACACGCAGAAATTCGTTGACAGTGGAAAGATAACGACACGACAATGGAAAAAATATTTGAAAAGTGAGGAAAGGGCAGGACCCCCCATACCAACCCCCCGTAGAAGATGGGCCTATAAAGATGAAAAGAGGAAACAAAATGGAATCAAACATAGTCTCAATTGATTTTTCTTGTATGACGACAAGCGTCTTAACTAATCTTATAACAATCTTTGATTTGGGAGGAAAGAAAAAAGAAAAGGAAATGAAAGGAAAAGGCGGGTCACAGAAGATGGACCTATAAAAGTGAAAAGAGAAGAAAGAAGAAGAGTTATGAAATTGAAGTCATGTTAATGGCACCTTTGGGTCGCGTTAGACCTTGCCGCGGCCAGACGGTTCGTTAATATTGATTTTCTGAACTTGGACTATGATTGGTCAGTACAGAGCACCTGACTACCCTTCTGCACTGCGCGCAAGTCTGATTGTGAGTTATGCCCGTTTGTACAATTCGAGGTTAACGTTAAACCAAAGCTTAAACCCTTCACAATAACTTAAGTTGTAATGGACGTTGCTATGGGTTTAAGCTTCGCTTAAAGTTAAACTCGAATTGTACAAATGGGCCTTAGTGTTCTGAAAGACACACTGGAATGCAGTCGAGTTGGTCCTGATCTGCAACCATTTCGTGGTTGTTCCCTTAAGTGTGTGAGCTTGTGAAGGGAAAACGAACGGAGTTTGATCCGGGAGCATTCCACGTGTTTTGCTTTTGCTTATCAAAGCCTGATTTCGGCACTTTAATCAGATATTTATACAAACGAGTGACGTGCGTAGCTCAGGCTGCAACATTCAATTATTTGGGGCTGTCTGGCTACCTCCCAGACATTGATTTTCGGATGACTTCAACTTCGACTAGTCCAGCTAGTGCGAAGATGTGAATGAATGATGAATATTTTGGGGTTACGTATGACCTCAAAGTGGATGTTTGGTGTAACTCGACTATGATGACCTGCAGTTATTTGGCCCATAGACGTCACCAACGGATACAAAATATTAGCAGTACTGCTTAGACTCCAAAGTCCTTTTCGATTTCTGTAAGAAAATATGTCTTTCAAACTGTCCATGGAGACAGGCTTCACCTCTTAATTTCAGACGGTCCCTGTAAAGCAGACTCGTGAGCATGGTCAACCAAAACCAAACTAGGGTGTTGGAGGGATGTTTGCGTTGGATGGCAGCAATGTATTTCATGGCCAATTGTGGCTAAATCTAATGGAGTTTCCTTATGGGTACATCTCATGTTGCAAGGAAAGCGAAGTCACAAGTTAATCTATTTGGGCAAAGAAATTAGCAGTTAAACAGAAGTAGTTTTTTGGTTTGGTCAAGCTTTTGACTGACTCGTTCCAATAGCTGATCAACAAGACCAAAGCTGGTATCCTGAGTCAATGCTGCTTTACGTTACGATAAATGTGGGAAGGAAGTGAAGGCCAAAGAATCGATTAAGAGTACCATCGTCGAGCAAATTCTTCCTCTACCACTCACACAAAAGTTAGGGCTAGCTTGTGGGTGAGGGTTGAGCATATTGTAGAATTGGTTCAAGATCCCAACACTTAAGATCTCGGCTGATACAACCAATGTGACTATACTTGTAGCAGCGCACTGCTTAACCACCAAGTGGAGAAAGCGCCTTCCATACCATGTAGAGAAAATCCAGTGGCGAATCGAATTCAGGGTTTGAATAAAGACGTCCATACTTGTAGCCGTGCAATGCTAGGCTGCACCACTTAATTTCGGACAGTTCCTGTAAGGCAGACTCGTGAGCATCGTCAACCAAAACCAAACTTGGGTGTTGGAGGGATGGTTCTGTTAGATGATAGTAATGTATCTCATGGCTAAATTAATTGAGGGAGTTTAGAATCAGGTTTCCTTGCTTATAGGCACATATAATATCATCTCGTGTTGTAAGAAAAACGAAGTCGCAAGCTAATCTTAATAAAATCTGTTTGGGCTAATAAATAATTAGCAGTTAAACAGAAGTAGATTTTTGGTTTGTTCAAGCTTTTGACTGACTCGTTCCAATAGCTCTTAATCGATTCTGTGCTCTTCACTTCCTTCCCCCATTTATCGGAACCTAACGCAGCATTGACTCAGGATACCAGCTCTGGTCTTGTCGTTCCAATAGCTGATCAACAAGACCAGAGCTGGTATCCTGAGTCAATGCTGCGTTACGTTACGATAACTGGGAGAAGGAAGTGAAGAGCACAGAATCGATTAAGAGTAGGCATTGTCGAGCAAATCCTTCCTCTACCACCCACACAAAAGTTAGGGAAGCTTATGGATGAGGGTCGGAAACGTGGCATATCGTAGAATTGGTTCAGGATTCCAACACTTAAGATCTCGGCTGATGTAACCAATAACTATACTTGTAGCAGCGCAATGCTTAACCACCAAGTAGAGAAAGCGCCTTCCATACCATGATGGAAGGATGTGGGGGAAAACTCCTGTTGCGAATCGAATTCAGGTTTTGAATAAAGACGTGCATACTTGTAGCGGTGCAATGCTTAACCACCAAGTGGAGGAAGCGCTTTTCCGAGCGCTTTCCATATCATGATGACCTGTCTTGGTGGGGGAAAAATCCTGTGGCAAATCGAATTCAGGGATTGAATGAAGACGTGCCCATCGCAATTTTATACGCGGGTCGAGGTTTTATTTCTACATTTGACATAATCAAAGAGAAGAGAATCGGTTTCAATTAACATTTGTTGCGGACCATCATGTATGTGTCGTAAAAACGTTAAACGTATCTGTTGGAAGCCTGTACATTAGTGGTTTCGGAAAAATAATTGCTGAACACTTACCCTGAAATGAGTCAGAAAGAAGGCGATTCCACTTCCTCAAATTTGATGTTGCATACATTAATCTTAAGAAAATTATAGAATAATAAAAAAGTAACAAAATTTGTTTTACAACTTACCTTAAATACAGGCTGTCCCGTGACGTAATGTCACCACTCTACCTGCGTGACAAGCAATGCAAACCAAGTAGAAAACCCTAACGAAGATTCGTTATTTCTTTGTTAACGATGAATGGAGTTATGCTTCTTATGTCTGACGCGTTTTATTTATGACGCAGAGCTCTCCTCTTATGAAAACAACTTTATATTCAATGATTTTGCATTGAAAGGTGTCTTAAAGTTGACGCTTACGTTTCGTATATCCTAGTAATTTTTCAAATTCGCATCTAGGTGTTACCCACGAAAAAAAAAAGTCCAAGGCGATTTGACATTATTTATTTCTCGTAAATCAAAACCGTGTATCAGCGGCGTATTTATAAATCATGATAAAAGACAATAAAATAGGTACAACATAATCTCATATCGTATTTATATCCTCAACGACTCAGTATAAAGGCATTCGCAAGAGCAAGGATAGGCGCTCCTGTCGCTGGATCGGGAAAATCACCGGCAGATCCTGCTATATCAAGGTGACTGTACTTCAGCGGTTTTTCGCTTCCTGATCCGTGCTTGTCCAGGCCAGATGCGAGGATCAGAAACGCAGCCGGTGCTGAAACGGCGTAAATTCGATTAAACCTGACGTTATACGTCACCGTGTCGTTTCTTGCGGATAAGATTTGGTCGTGAACTGGTAAAGTTGTTGACCTTCCTTATTGTTAAGGAATTACGCCTCACACACACACACACTTCAACAATTATGCAACTCATTCATTACTTTTCAACTTAATTGAAATCATTTTCGTTACATTACCTTGATGACCTCTGCAAGATCGAGATGATGGTAAATTATTAGACTGCAGTACATCATCGCCTAAGGCCTTTCCTCGATGAGCAGTGAAATCCTCCCTTCTGATTGTGGAAACCTCGAAAGGATCTGCCATGTTACTTCCGGCGTTTTGAATCCTTGAACTTGTACCTGCGTTACGTGCGGGCCCGTTGTCTAACACTGCACGTTACAAAATTAATTCCCATTAGTTGACAATGTGCAGTTTCGTGTCGAAGGAAAAAAATTAATTACCGACCTTATGGTCAAGTAATTCGCTGCAAAAAAGCTGCTAAAATGGCGCAAGAATTGTTCCGCGGACGCGATCGTTCGAATGAGCGTAGGGATTTCCCAGATAAAAATACTTAAACACGGATCACTTAGCAGACCACGCAGAATCGACGCAAATGCAACAGTAAATTACGACTTAATTTATTCGAAACTTAAACCGCAGTTTTGTGTTAAAAGTTCGAACGGTTTTCCTGGTAGGCGAAATCGTTTTGACTTTTCAGATCACGCTAGAAGTGACCGGTCACCAGAAGAAAAAAAAATATATTCACCTTCATTCGAGGTGACTTCAAGATTTCGGCTTTAACATTAACGTATCCGGCACTTTTGTTAACTAGAAAAATCCCACATTTTTTTGGTATCTTATGTGACGATTACTTAATCGATTAAAGGGAATTTAAATTATCAAAGTTACGTTTATGGTCAATTAGTTTATTTTCCAATTAAAAAATAAAATAAAGTTTTAATTTATTGAAACTAATAGAAACAAAAAAAAATGCATTAAATAGACAAAGGGAAAGTAAATACCGTCTGTTTCGTTTTTAATTGAAAATGTACACTCACTAATCCCGACTGCAAACGAGCTTTCTGTATAGCGAATTGGGCAGGGTTGAGTGATTGCGTTCTGCTACTTTTATTTTATAATAAGTATATCGTCCCATTCCTGCAAAAGTCACTAACTGACATTTTTTACAAAATTTAACTAACTCATTCAAATAACTTAATATTATTATATCTTACAATGGCAAAACTCACTAAGGCCCGATTTTACAATCGTCGGATAAGCCTTATTATCGGTATAACGTGACGTAGGTGTGACGTAGATATGGAGGAACATTAAAGGATATGTGGCGAACAGTTATTCCGTTCTTATTCCACGATTGTAAAACTGGACCTAAGTGGTAAATGCGTTGGAAATAGGCATGCGCGTTTTACCAAAAGTCATTAACCAGAAGTTGATACAGATATTATAGAGCCAGAACTACTTAAGTCACTGAATAACTAACAAATGTCAGTTAGTGACTTTTTGCAGGAAGGGGACGATATGACCTATTCTTCCCTAGCTCTACCTTTTTTTTAAGTTCGAATGAAACAATCTGCATGTGCTTTGTTTTCTCTTATTTCTTGTTTCTATTTTTGTTCTTATTTTTTTTTTCTTAAATTTTCAATCGTTTCATGGCTCGTTAATATAATTTTCTTTGTATTTCTCTGTATTAAGCAATATTTTTGTTTGTATGATTTTGTAACGTTTCAGATTTTCCCATCGTTTCGGAAGGTCATTTGTGTTTTCTTCTTCTCGCTGGTTTATCTACGTTTGTTTTTGTTTTCATTTTACGTATTTCTTTTTATTTTTAAAATTTTTCTGAAAATTTCTATTTTATTTGTGATCCACAATCATTTAACTTTGCTTCAACTCCATAATTTTATTTTTTATTCATAACTACACAATTATGTAATTGTAGAGTTATTGTAAACATTTATGTTCTTTCGGATTAGAGACACCACATTTTAAGAAACACTGCTCTACAGAATTTTGTATATTTAATACCATTTATTGTTGTCGATTTCTTCACGTTGAGACATTTTGAAAACGTGAGTGCTATTCAGTAGCTATTGTCATAATTACTTCATATGTGATTAATAACTTAATTTGTATTATAACTTTGTAAGGAAACACTAGGCTTTGATTTAAAGGATTTTGTTCGTCTTTAAATTTTCTACAAAACCTCAAAATTTCTCCTCCTTTTTGTGTTTTGTTTGAACTTTTAACTTCAGATTTCGCCATCAAAAAATTATTTGTCACATTTTTTATATTTTTCATACATTTATATTTTTTTAAATATTTGTGTTTAAAGTAATCGCTTTTTTCTTCTGATTACTCTTTTTGAGCGATAAAATTATTTTCTTTGTAAAATATTCAAATTCTTAAGGAAACTACGGAACTAAGAAAAATGTCCAATATTTGTCTGATTTTTTTAATATTAAAATTAAATTTGCACCTGGGCCTAATTGTAATATGAAAAATAAGAAACTGAATAATCGAATAAAGAACGACGAAGTACGAACTAAAAGGATTAACGAAAACATCAACAAAAATCAAATCGCCAACAGGAAACCAAAGAAGAACTTATATGAAGTGTCACTCGTACGTAATACGAACGTACGTAATGTGGCAAAAATAACATGAATTGCAAATAAACAAACGAAAGCCAAGCATGATTTCAAAAATTTCAAAAGCTTTTCACACCGGAAATCGTCGACTTCTTCATTTGTTTTCAGCTTCTTTTTTAGTTACTCGGAGTTTTTTGATTTTCGGTCGCCCCCGGGGCCCGGGTGCAATAAGAATTGTGGGGCCCTTTTTAAAGCGCGGGGTCCGAGGCCATAACTAGGAGATGGCGAAGTTGGCATTTGCCACAGGCGTAAGCGTAAGCGAAACAGGGGGGCACCTTGTGGATTTTAGTGAATTTTATTTTGATTTCTTTCGGTTTCCCGAATCAAATCCTTTAAGCACAGGCGTTACTTTTGAGACACCCTGTACATTCGTTTATTTTATTCCCGTTTTATTTATACAGGGTGTTTAAAAAACATCTTTGGAAATTTTACCAAGTTTATAGATCACATCAATACAAACAAAAGTCTTAATGAACGTAGGTCCGGTAACACTACTTGACAAATTTTAACTTTTTTCAAGTAACATTAACAAAAGTAGCTATTTCTTTCGTTGTTTGCGACTCGATTCAAGGACGTAACAACAAAAATTTTATAACACGTACCGTTTCCGTGTTATAGTTAGGAGGAAGAATTTGAAACAATTAACAATTAATTAACAGTTTTTGGAACAAAACAATACATAATCTCTTAAAAAAAACTACTTGGAAACATAAATTGTATTCTTTTAAAATAAAATTATGCTCTTAACAATAATCTTGGTATTCCACATACGTTTGTGAAAACTAACTTTTGCGTTTATAAGGCGTAGAGTCTCCTCGCATTAAAAACCAACAGTAATCCCCTAACATTGATGGATCCCATCGACCTTGATAACGTTCTTCGATCCTTTTCATATCTTGGTGAAAACGTTCCCCTTGTTCACCATACCAAGATTTGCGGGAAAAAATCAAAATGTGAATGCAGAAAGTGAATTTTCAGCGACATTCTGCACCCGAGATTGTGATAAGCTTTTAAAAGTGTTGTAACCAAGCTTTCAGCGTTGGTAACTCGGTAATTTCCCAAAAACCCTGTTATAACAGCTTTTAATGACTTCCAAGCAACAAGTTCTTTTACATTTAACTTTAAATCGAAATTGTCATCTTTCCTAAGTTGTCGTATTTGTGGTCCAACAAATATGCCTTCTTTTATTTTGGAGTCACTTAATTTCGAAAATATGTGTTTCAAATATAAAAATCCTTCTCCATTTTTGTCCATGGCTTTAACGAAATTTTTCATTAAACCCAACTTTATATGTAATGGAGGAAGAATGACATTTTGTGGATTTATCAGCGGTGAAAATTTTACATTATATTTTCCAGGCACAAATTCCGTTCTTGCTGGCCAATCTTTTATTAAGTAATGTTTATCCGTTGCTCGACTGTCCCATAAACAAATAAAACAATAGTATTTTATAAAACCACCCTGCAATCCCAGTTACATAGCTACCACTTTTAAGTCAGAACATATCTTCCAATTTGAGTCTGTATACTTGATCAACTTTAAAATCAATTGCATCGTGTCATAGCTTTCTTTTAACATAATTGAATAAGCTACAGGTATGGAAGGATATTTATTACCATTATGTAGTAGTACAGCTTTTAAGCTGGTCTTAGATCCATCAATGAAAAGTCGCCACTCATTTATTTTGTATTCTATACCTAAATCACTCATCAAACCATTAATGTCATTACAATAGCACACGGAATCTATCTCTGAATAGAAAGTAGCTAAATGTTTGTTTCTTTTTTTTGCCGCAGATACTTTCGTTCCCACTGACAACAAATTCCATTCTTGCAGTCGAGAACCAAGAATTTCAGCTTGCCTAATAGATAAATTTAAATCACGTATCAAATCATTCAATTCTTGCTGTTCAATCAAGTGTGGCTCCTTCAATAAATTTGTATGAGGTTTATATTCGGATATTTCTTCTTCTAAGAGACAATGGTTTTCACTTTCTTCAGTGTCACTTGACATTGTATATGATTCTGGTCTTCTTGGTAACAGCACACTTAATTCTTCACTATGAGGTATTGGCATAGATACAGAAGCTACTTTTGGATATTCTATTTTATTTTTAATTTTTTTAGAGAATCCTTTGATTTTAGTTAAACAAAAATAGCAATCATCATAATGATTACGCCAAACTATTGGTACAGCAAACGGCATCGACTTCTTTGTACCATTTAACCATTCAAGTAAGTTTACATAGCATGAAATGCAAAATAATTTCTATCACAAAATCTTTTAAGCGGACACTAAATCGCGCACTATACACTTTACGTTTCACCGTCGTTCGACAGCTTCGTCAGAAGTGAAAAATATTCTGACGAAGCTGTCGAACGACGGTGAAACGTAATGTGTATAGTGCGCGATTTAGTGTCCGCTTAAAAGATTTTGTGATACAAATTTCATCGGACAAGAACCAACTGTAAATACAAAATAATTTCGGTATATAGTTTTTGTTTTGCAATAAAGGACGACCAAAATAAAGCACGTAGACTTGTTTTACTTTCTCGGTAACATTTCTACCTTGAGACTTCAGAATGTATTGCCCACAAACAAAACAAAATTTATTTGGTGAATTTATACACGAACGGCGGACACTTGTATTCATATTTTTAATCAATAAAAAGCAGTTCTTTCACTGACACAATGTCAAGGTGACATCTGAATTCGCAATCAATGTTTTTTACAGCGAAATCTTAATAATAGAGAAAATGCAAATGGTATGAAATAGATTATTTTGCTACTGACAAAGATGAAGTAGATTAAGGCCTGATTTATTCACCTCCAAGTAAATTTATCTGGTGATTTATTCCCATAGTAACTATTGTGATCACAATTGTTACTATGGGAATAAATCACCAGATAAATTTACTTGGAGGTGAATAAATCGGGCCTAAAATAAAAACGCCATAACATAAAAACTAGACGTGATAGGCCAATATTGCTGCTTTTAGGTATCTTATCTTTATATGAAGAAGTAGTAATAGCAATAATCTTTAATGTTACGGAAATCTTGTCACGCAGTGTAATCAACCGTTTCCGAAATTTTTTGAGATTTTGAAATTAAACTTACTTATTTTTGTTTAAAAGCTCTTGACCGGTGATAGATTAATAGAAATAAAATTCTTGAATGTCTCGGTCCAATTGATTTATTTCGTCATAATATTTTCGAACCCGGTCGGGTTCTTCTCCAGTGACTACAAATTTTTTTTTTAACGTATTATAGAATTGCAAAGGATTGCAAGAGCCTAAATATTACGTATTATAGAAATGCAAAAATTGCGTATTATACAAATTAAACAAGGAGCCTAAATATTATTTGTCACATTACAAAATACTTCGAAGTAATTAAATTTTGAAAAACAACAGTCCTTACCTAAATAATTGATGTGAGCCTCTTTCCGACCGAATTGGAGAGAAACTGAGTTGCCGTGCACGTTAATTTACTGAGATTTTGTCAATGTTTTTCCCACTGGTCGGTGGAGGGAGACCTTTTAGTACAGGGTGATAATACAGTCGAACCTCCATAACTCGAATCTCAAGGGACCGGAAAATTACTTCGAGTTATAGAAATTTCGAGTTAAAGAAAAATACTTCAATTATGCACAATGTGCAGGGACATCAGTGAATTTCGACCTACAGAAAGTTTCGAGTTGTGGAGGTTCGAGTTATAGAGGTGCGACTGTAATAATTTAGATTATTAAAATCATTTCTTTTATTGACGGAAGCAGGATCGTTGACAATGAAACACATTTTTAAAGTGTTTCTTTTGTAAAAATTATTTTCTTGTTTTAAGATGTTGACATGGTCAAAATCAAAATTATGCATATTGTTTATTGCGTGATTGGTTGGTTAACATCGAATACTCTATATTCTTGTTTTTAATGTTATATCTATGGTTATACATCCCATCTTTCACATAGTTCTTAGTTTGTCCTGTATAGGTTCCATTACAATGTAAGCAATTAACTTTATACAGGGTCTCCCAAATAGAGTGGCCCATTAAAATATTATAGGGAATGAAATATACAAAAATTCTGAAAGTTGGTACACTGCCCGAAGACATAGTGATTTTTCCGCGTAAAATATTTTCACTCTTACATTACTTCCGGGTATACCGGAAATCGCCATTAACTTTCTTATTTTAAATGGAATGTTACATTTTTTATTACAAATTCTGATTCTGCACATTATTCTAAATAAAAAATGTTAAGACTTCTCTCTATGCCTAAATGTAATAGACTTTGAGATATCTTTAAATTTCTTTAAAAAAAAGTTTGGGTAACCTTCCTTTTAAAAAATTATATTTATGACACTTTCAAATTTCAAGATTCAAGTTGCATATCGTTTGAAAGTACAATCTTCATCAGGCTTTCAAATCATATCGTAGTTATCCAAAAAAAAAATCACAGGTTGGTTACAATATGGTGTCCAATGTCATTATGTTTAACTGCCCAAAACTCAATTTTCTTAAATGGAACGTCCTGTATGTTTTTACATCATGAGATGCAGAATCAAATTCTACATCAATCAGTGTCGGATTAAGGAATTTGCCGCCTTACGCTAACGCTAAAATTGCCGCCCCGAAATGAAAAGACTAATTTACCTTGTCAAAATTGTCTCCGCCGTGATTTTTTGGATGTAAATTCATTAAGTATAGGTCCAAAGTCAATATTCACTGTTAAGTCACTTTCTATCTCTAAAACTGCTAATGAATATAGCCTATCTTCTCCTGATGGTAGACCGTAAATATGATTTTGTCAAATTAATGTCTGATTTTGCCGCCTCCAGAAATTTGCCGCTATACGCACATGCGTATTTTGCATATAGGGTAATCCGGCACTGACATCAATTGGTATTACTATTTCCTATACCTATTTCTTTTAGTTTTCTTGTTATCAATGATTGTTTATTGTAATGGCATATTTTGCTAGAATTATCGCAATTTTTTGCAGTAGGTTGAAAATTTTGTTACTAGTTGATTTACCTGATAGAATAATGTTATGTTTGTTTAGTTTCCTTTTTAAAAATTCGAAAGTATTAGGAACATAAGGGAGAGAAACAAACTTTTTGTTAGCCTGAAAACTTGCAAGATTGTTATTCACGTTTTTTTCATTGCTATTTTTGTTGATTTTATTGAATCTACTTTTGGTTACAGCATTAATTAAATTGGTATGGTATTGATTTTCTATTAAAATATTTTGTATAATTTTTAAGTTAGCTTTGCCATAAGTCTTAACAATATGGCTCTGTCTACTGGATTGGTAATCACGGAATTTGTTTGATTTTTTGGATGAAGTGAGTTGTAGTTTAGGTATCTACCCGACCCTGTTGGTTTTCTATACCAGTTTGTTTTGAGATAACCATTTTTTTGTTTAATTATTTGGACATCTAAAAAGTTAATTGAATTGTTTTTTTCTATTTCTAAAGTGAAATTTAATCTAGGGTGAACATTATGGTTAAAGTATTATCAATTTGTTCGACAGGTAGAATAAGCAAGATGTCGTCTAGTATCTTTTGCAAAGTAAAGGTTTATTCGTAAGAATTTTCAAAATTTCAGTTTCAACATGTTCCATAATGATTTCAGCTATTATGGGGCTAACGGGTGAACCCATCGGGAGACCGTAAGTTTGTTTGGAAAATTTTTCATTGAAATTGAAATAAATGCTATTGACAACCATCCTGAGTCCGTCAGTAAATTGTGACGAAATAAATCAATTGGACCGAGACGATCAAGAATTTTATTTCTATTAAACTTACATATTTATGCGCAGTGGGCATTTTGAGTTTTGGTAGTAATAACTAGTGCTGGCAACCGAAACCGGTTTTTTGGAAAATCGGATATTCGCGGTTTTGAAGAAAACCGAAAACCGGTTATCCGGATAATCGGTTATACGAATATCCAGTCATTCGGATAACCGGATATTCGAAACAACCGAAACCGGTTTTTTGGAAAATCGGATATTCGAATAACCGGTTATTCGGATAACGAATATTCAGATATCCGCGATTTTGAAGAAAATCGAAAACCGGTTATCCGCATAATCGGTTTTTAGCATTATTTGGATAACCGGTTATATCCGAAACCGGTTTTTAAAGAAATCGATTAACCGGCTTCAATTTTTTCCGGTTTTTGCCACCACTGGTAATAACGTGTATTATGAAAGCGGTTTAAAATACAATTGGTTTTATTTTTATGGAATTGAGCATGCGTAGAACGGAAGGATTTGTTTGTTTAGTTTTATTCAAGAAGGCCTTTTTATTGCATTTATAATGAAGTGAGAGCTCAGTGTTAGTCTTAAATGTCCGACGCATTGCCTCATTTATAATTTCTTTATTGTTTGCAGCAGGGCTTCGAACCGGAGGTAAACCGAAAACCGAAAACCGAAAAAAGAGTTATTTTTGTCGGAACGAAAACCGGAGTTGAACCTAAAAAAATTATCAGTTCATTTCGGTTCGCTACATGCTCAGATACACACGTTAATATATTCTCATTTGCGGAGTCTCGTAGTGTAGTCGTACTCGTCTTAACACGAAAGAGAATTTAATGCGATTTTTTTATTGATACACCTACTAAGGGTGCGTTCCGTTTTATCGCATTATGCGTTTAATGCGTACAAAAACCGTTCCGTTAAACATTGGTAGTGCGCATCACACTGACATACCAATGCAAATGAAGTCCCTATTGGAGGCTATTTTAAACGCATCAAACGCTTCATGCCAAGACGAAGTGCACTTGATGCGTTTGTTGTATTGTGAGAGGTTAAAGTAACTGATTGGTGTTTTTAAGCAAATAGAAGCAAGTTCTTTTTGTAATTAAAATGGATTTCGTGCAAATTGTCTTAACAGACGGAAGATTGCAATTTTAAATCCATGTAGATGCTGAAGCAGCAGTAAAATTAAATCAGAGCTACTCTTTTAATTTTTAATTCAAATAGATGTATTTAATACTATTTTACAACTAGTGTGAACATTTTAATCACTGCTAGAAATATACTTCCTTCCTCCTTTAACAAAATTTATATTAAGCGTTCCGATTTATTTGACGCATCGACAGCAAATTTAAGACGGAACTCTTTAAGAAATGCATCGAATTGAATGCAGATGCAAGTAGCGTATGCGCGAAACAGAACACACCCTAGATGACTTTGATTTTCATTAATCATTTAACCATTCGGAACGGAACCGAAAACCGAAAACCGGAAAAAACCGCTATTTTTGCCGGAACCGGAACCGAACTGATATAATTTTTTTTTATTAAACCGGAACGAAAACCGGAAAAAAAATTACAGTTCGAAGCCCTGGCTTGCAGGCAGCATTTAGAATTGTTCTTCAACGTCCACTGCTTATATTTTGTGTAAAATTATACTTTATTTGCCTCTTTTTGAGATTTTAAAAATGTTACAATGGCGCAATACAAAAATCTTGCTTGTTGACATTAGTACATTGTAATTGATTTCAATGGAGATTTTGTTCTACTAACGCCTATTCAACTGAAAAGTTCAGCAAGTTGGTTTAAATTTCTTGATGAGAGAATAAAGTGTGAAAGTGATGAGTCATCATTGACGTTTAACGGATGACAGTTATAGTGTTTTGCATGTGGCATAACGTAAAGCAGCATTTCGCTTTGATCTAATTCAAGACCTGCTCCACAATGTAATGAAATATTCAAAGGCTACTTGATGAATTTGTCAAGTGAACTCATGATATTAGTTTAAATTAAAAAGGCACTAAAGGCAAAATTTATTTTTTACAGAATCGGCTGTATCTCGGAAATGATGGATTTTCAGACCTGTGTTTATTAAGACTTTTGTGTTTGTATTAATGATATCCATAACTGGGTGAAATATCCGAACATATTTTTTAAACACCCTGTATATATTTAGGTGTGTTTTTGTGGAATGTACGATTTGGATTTTGACAAATTTGTACATTTTTGAGAACGTTAGATAAAATTTTGCAACAAGCGCTCGTTTGCCTAATTTCGGACCTGGTGGGGGCCCCTGTGTGCTTTGCACCCTGTGCACTTCCCTTGCGGCCGGCCCTGCCGGGCGAGAAACAAAAGAAGATCGACAATTTTTTGTTTGGTGGAGTGTGAGTTACTTTTAATTAATCTTTTTAATTTAAAAATGATTATTTTATTTTTCGTTTGCGATGAAGACGTTATAAACCGTATCAGTTCCATCTGAAATTCGCATTTTTTCTTAGCCGATTAAATTTTCCCCTTTCATACGTTCTTTTTGTCTTCGCTTAAGCGTTCCATTCCGTTCCGATTTAATCACGCCCGAGCTTACTTTTGAATGAACGCTTAATGAACGGCCTGGAACGTTTTTGCTTTTACAGTTAATTATTTTTAGAAACGAGAGTGATTTATCGCGATACATTAGCGCCGTATAAACCGTGAATTGTTAATTAATGCCGCGACGACGTACTATTTAAAGCCATTTGTCTATCAGTCGGAATAAAACGGCCTGTTATATTTCTAGCATTTTGCATATTATGAAGTCATTAGACGTACCCGTCTATGGAATATTAAGTACAAGGTAAAATAGTGTGTGAAATTCAATGAGTATGTGTGTTAGCAGGATACGATGGAGGATTAAAACGAGACGAAAAGTTGATTTTTCCAACGTGACACAACAGGAAATGGAAAAGCCACGAATTCTTAATTTATTGATTTATTGTCACGGTGTTGCACCTTTCGCTTTGCACTTACTTAAAACGGGAGGAAACAGGAGCAAAAAATTTTTCATTACGTTGCATTTTATTACCCCCGGAAATTTCTGTACGTAACTTGATTATTCTCTAGCAAACCGGAAGTGATTTTAATGATACATGAGGAAACGAAAACTTTCCCGTGAATTTTGTTTAGTTGCATATGTATTTAAATTTTGAGCGCCACTGTTTCTTGCGTTCATTTGCATCAAATCGAACGGAAAGAACAAAAAGTAGGAATCAAACACCAACGGATGATCAAACTTATAAAAAAAGAGTTCATGAATATCGACTCGAAACTGAGCGCGGACAAACTGGTTTTCTTGTAATATTAAATTTTACATACATACAGATTGTGCTTTCGATAAAAAAAAACAACTAACTCCTAATGAAGAATATTAGAAGAAAAAAGTCATTATAATAGAGTCGCTTTCAAGATAAGGCGAAAGAGAGTCAGTCACTTGACACTTTGTACAATATGACAGGTGCATCAAAAATGCTCGATCTTTACAGTTTATACAGTGCTAGTCTAAAGTCCCCCCCCCTGTTAATTTTGGAACAAAATAAGTTCCGACAAAAACCAAATTAATGTAACTTCTTTAGAATATCCGCTAGATGGCGCTGTGTGAACCATGAACTTCAAAATTTTAAATGACAAGATGGCTTGAGTAGCATGTCATTTCAAAGGAATTTTAATTCAACATTGAATGACGTCAGTTTTTAACTGTCTTCATTTATTTTTGAGATAATGACAAGAAACTTGTGCTTATTGAAAGTCGTTTCTCCTCCATGTTAATTCGTTCGTATGTAGATGTTGAATGAATTCGAGCTAGAGAAGATGAGGAAGTTGAAGTTGATGAGCGAATTATCAACCCTGAAATAGAACCCAGAGAAGTTATAGAGCAACCGCTACAAGATGTTTTCAAAAGAGGACCAGGTAGGCCAAGAAAAATGTTTACAGGTCAAAGAAGGCGTCCACGTAAGATATATACATAACATGCTACTGTAAGAATCCAAGCATCTTATAATTATCAAAAGCATAGTACAGAAATTCACTGCAACGCGAAATCCGTCGACATAAAAGAATTGCGTAACCGTAGCAGGTGTTTGCTTTACTAAAAAATCTTGCGTTAGATTGCGACATGATGGACATTGTAAAATTCTAAGAAATGCACCTGCAACTGCAGTATAGATGTTAGCTGACCCCGTGCTATATCGCACACGTGATCAAGAAAAACCAAATAAAAGGTAGCGTGGCAAAAACACAAAAATCAGACAGCTTCAAGCAGCTTGATCGCGTACATCTCCAGAGCCCGAAGGCATTTATAGAATGCCATAGTGGGTGTTGCTGTTCTCCAAAAGTCCGTTTGTCTCTGTATCTAGTACTATGGTTGGGTAGGAATTTTAGTAACTCGATTTTTTACTATTTTTGCTATGTTTAAAAACTAACATTGCTTATTTTAATTATGAGATGCTGGTTTTCTCGTCCTAAAATTATTTTGAATGCGTTTTATGTTCTCTTGTGTGTTGTTCTGAAGTAATCTGAAATTGCGTTTAAATTTCACATTTGTCTAAGTTTTGATCTCTAGTAATTTGACTAGAGGGTTGTGTGTACGTAAAATTGTCTTAATCAATTTATAATTGTTTACTTAATGTTAATATATTTATTTATATAAGTTTTGTCTTTATTTTCAAGTCAATGTTATTCTTAAAAGAAAGAACGTAATTTTTCGTCAATTCCGAAAAATATATGTAGTGGCGGGCAAGGGCTGAAATCTCATTCCGTATAAAGAGGGCGTAATAGCAATATCTGGCTCAATAGCTCAAACCAGATACCTACAAACAAAGAAATTGCTACTTGGGTCCTTTACGGTCTGATTCAAATTTCAGTAAAAGAGTGAAGAGAAGAAATAGAAATTGTTGATTATTGTGGTGTGATTAATTTTGAGAATTAAGATCTAGTTTGGGCATCACAATAGAACTTCTCTCTTACTCTCGTCGAGATATCTAGACGGACATAGGATTTTGACGAAGCCTTGTACTAAAATTGATAAAGTTTCTTCTGATATCATTCAGTTTTAACCTCCCGTCCCTCACACTACCTCAGGAAAATGAAGAACAAGCTGATTTTGCTTTCATGTCTGATGTGTCAGTAGATGTTGCGATTGTAAGCTCTGAGATGAAAATGGATGAAAGCGATGGCGGCTGAATTCTGTTCTCTTTTGAAGAATGATACTTGGGATCAGGTGGAGCTTCCAATCAATCGAGAAATCATTGGCAGCCGAATGGTACTCCGAAACAAGCAGGGTCCAGAAGGAACGATTGTGAAGAAGAAAGCTCGTGTTGTAGCGAAGGGTTTCTCTCAACGACCTGGAATTGATCTTCACAAGACTTTCGCTCCTGTAGCTCAATTGCGCTCATTTAGATTAAAGACAGCTTTTGTTATTTAGCATGATATGCATATGCAGCAGTTCGACATAGCCTCTGCATATTTGAATGGATTTATAGAAGAAGACATTTATATGAAACTTCCTGATTATAGTAGGGAGGTGGTTGAACTCATTGTTCAAACCCAATGTGACACCCCAAATATTATTGAAAAAGCCAAATGTATGTTAAACGAAATGTCAATTGGAGAAAAAGTTTGTCATTTTAGAAAGGCTCTCTACGGATTACGTCAAGCAGGACGAAGTTGGAACAAACGCCTGGATGATGTAATGAGGCAGTTCGGAGCTGGACGAAGTTGGAACAAACGCCTGGATGATGTAATGAAGCAGTTCGGAGCTACACCTACAGAATCGGATCCACGTAGATGATCAAGAAAATGAACCAATTATAATTATAATATATGTGGATGATATACCATTATGTAGAGACTTAAGAAAAAAAGACAATTTTGGAAACCATCCGAAAAATAACTTTGACGTCAAGAAACTTGGAGAAGTAAAATGTTGCCTTGGAATAGAATTCGATAGAAACCAGGAGGGAATAACTTTAAGTTAAGCGAATACATTAATGACATTCTTCAAAGATTTGGGATGCGTAAATGTAACCCAGTTTCTACTTCGTTGGCAGCTGACACAAAACTGACGAAGTTCGATGTTTGAAATGATGATGATGGAAAGAAACCTCCTTACAGAGAATTAGTAGGAGCTCTTATGTATTTATCAGTAGCCACACTTCCCATGCTGCTAGTGTTTTAGGATATTTTGCAGATTGTTTTGGAAAAAGCTGCTAAATGAGTTTTGGGTTACCTAAAGGGAACCGTAAATATGGGAATCACCTTTAAGACCCAATTTTACAATTGTCGAATAAGCATTGTTTTTAGAATAACGTGACGTAGGTGTGACGTAGATATGGAGGAACATTAAAGGATATTCGGCGAACAGTTATTCTATCCTTATTCCACGATTGTAAAACTGGGCCTAAGAGATGTAAGGACTTATTACGAGGATATGTAGATTCGGATTGGGGAGCTTGCTTAGACGACAGACGATTCTTCACGGGATAGGCTTCCAAATTTAATGGAGATATCGTGTCGTGGGAGTCTAAAAAGCAGAGAACGTAGCATTGTCTACTGTGGAAGCTGAATATATGGCATTAGGAGAAGCTGCTATAGAGGCAATATACCTAAGAAAGTTCTTAACTGAGGCCGTAATGATTTATAACGATAATACCTATGGCCAAAAACTTGCAGGCAATTCGGTATTCCATGCGCAAACTTAACACATCGATATTCGGCATAATTTTGTGCATGAAATACTGCAGACCGGCCAGATCAAGTTAGAGCTTGTTTCTTCAGACGAGATGGGAGTCGATGTAGTACTTACCAAGGGATTACCAATAGCGAAACACAGAAAATGTTTAGAAATAATTGGAATGTGAGTTACATGACAAATAAGAATCTACAGCTTGTCTCGAGTGGGGCTGTTGAAAATGCGATCCAAGCAGCTCTACAGATTGCAGTTAGTTGTTGATAAAAATAATATACATTCAAGTTGTCAATATAATCTTTCAACGTTAATAAACCGATTCAATACTCATGGTCGATTTCATAAAGCTTTGTTAAATTTAATCGATCGTTAAAAACAATTGTTGCTATGCTTTTAACACAGGTATCCAGGAAGTTAATCATCGGTTAAAGTTAATTAGCTTTTGTGAAACCGGCCCTTAAACTCGTTAGTAATTTCATCATCATAACAATAATAAAAATAATAAAATTTTTCGAAATGTACGTGACAAGTTTTGAAATAATAATGTTTTAATGCCAGGAATCAGGGGGTAAACATATTGAGTACATTTCGTAAATACGTTTTGTCAATCTCCTTTCATTTCATTTTTATTATTATTTTCTACTATTGTAAAAATAAATGCTAGAAACTGATTGGTTGTAAAACTGAAGTTCTTTTCAAATAATATGTCGCTTAAACCACCCTGCTATTTAAAATTTCGAAATTCAAAGCGCGCACAGCGCCATCTAGTGCGTCTTCTAATGTAATTATAGGCCTGTTCGATAGCTCTACACTTTTCTACACTATTTGCACCAACTGCTCCTGAGAGAGTGCGATGTATATGACATAACATAAGTAGGAGTGAGAAAAATAGAGTAAAGGTGTTAAAAGTGCAGAAAGTGCAAAGCTATCGAACAGACCTTATATCTGTGGACTTAGTACGTTTAATGTACTTTGATTTGGTTTTTATTCAAACTTTCTGTCTTTAGTTTTTTATCATTATCTCAAAAATAAATGAAGAAATGTTAAAAACTGACAATGTCATTGGACGTAGAATTAAAATTCCTTTAAAATGATATGTCACTCAAGCTATCTTGCCCTTAAAATTTTGAAGTCCATGGTGTACAGGGTGGGCCAAATTTGACACTTTTAATAGGAAACACGTGTTTTTAGAAGAGTTAGGGAAAAACTGACCTCGGCTCCTGGAGCTCAATTTTTAAGACAAAATTAATGGCGAAGACGCATTTCGATATCTTGTAACGATTAGGAGCTACAGGGTGTTTTTTAAAATTTTACGATTTCTAAAAACCTTTACAACTTTTTTGTTTATGAAAATTTTTGATTTCTGTAAAAACTTTTTTGAAGCACTTTTTCATGCAGAATTCATTGCTTCAAATTATTTTTATCTAGAATGCTCAATACTTGAGATATAAGCTAGAACTTGGATTTTTTATATGGAACACCAATACATTTTTACATTTTTGAAAAGAGTATAAACTTCTATTTACAAAAATGTAAAATACTTGATATTTTATTTAAATAGTTTTTGAGATATAGAACTTTCAAATTTTAATAAAAATTTTAATGGTTATTGTAGATTCAAGTAGGCTATGGTGACGACAACTAAATGTCTTTTTAAAGATTCAAGGACATATGAAAAAATATTGCTTTATGATTAATAAATATAACGTAATTATAACGAGTAAAGGTTAATTTAATCGAAATAGCACAAAAAATACATAAAGTGTTCAAATTGTCGGCCATTTTGTTCTAAACATAAACGGCACCGTTTTCTTATGGTTTGAGCTGAGTTCACCAATTCAAGGGCAGATAGTGGTGCATTTTTCTTATTCGATAAGTCAGAATTTTTGTTCCTTTAAAATTCGTCTTGTAGAAGTTCTTGCCAAGACAGATGTTTGCTTTAACTGGCGTGGGTTATTTTCGGATTTCTCCCAAAACTATGACGTCCTCTAATTCTTTATTTCTGTTTTGAGATTCATAGTTTTTGGATTTTGGCAGTTCTTCTGACTTAGAATTTATTAAATTGTTTTTAAATCTCAAGAAGACATCTCGGGAGGATTGTCCTCTTTCAGGATACCACTCATGGTAAACATTAATTGCTGCTTTTGCGTTTTCATCAATTTCTATATAACATCTATTTTTAGTAAAGGAGACAGTGTTATAGAAACAACAAACCAAAAAAGTTTATATCCGTAAATACAAATGAAATTATTTTATATCGCTACGCTGCCATCTTCAGTACAGCTACACATACACTCACAAGTTAGAAGCACTTCATTAATTCTTTGGTTGGTATAAATATTATAACATGTCGTATTTCTCGTAGTTTTCATACACTTTTCATTATCTTCCTAAGCGTACTTTATAGAGACACAGCCTACTTAAATGCTGCAAAAACGATTAAACTTTTAATTAAAACTTCGAAGCTCTATATCTCAAAAACTATTTGTATAAAATATCAAGTGTTTTATATTTTTGTAAATATAATTTTATGCTCTTTTCAAAAATGTAAAAATATATAGAGTGTTCCATATAAAAAATCAAAGTTCTAGCTTATATCTCAACTATTGAGCACTCTAGAGAAAAGTAATTTATAGCAATGAATTCTACATGAAAAAGTGCTTTAAAGAAGTTTTTACAGAAATCAAAAATTTTCATAAACTAAAAAATTATAAAGATTTTTAGAAATCGTAGAATTTTGAAAAACACCCTGTAGCTCCTAATCGGTACAAGATATCGAAATGCGGTCTTCATCATTAATTTTGTCTTAAAAATTGATTTCTCTAACTCTTCTAAAAACAGATGTTTCCTATTAAAAGTGTCAAATTTGGCCCACTCTGTACACAGCGCTACCTAGCGGATATCCTAAAGTAAACTAGTTATATCTCAAAAATGAGTATTTTCCATGTACATTGATTTGGTTTTTGTCTGAACTTTCTATCTTATTTGGTTCCAAAATTAACAGGAGGGGGAGGAACTTTAGCACTGTATATGTACGTAGGTGTCCCAAATATAAGTTGCTAAATTGGAAGAAGTTTTCCAAGTGTCTTTTCAGTAGCTCTTTAAATTTTGTGTAGGTACCTCAATATTTCACCAAATAAAAATGGGGGCCGAATAAAATTATTTCTGTAATTAAAATGGTGCAGATTCGCTGAGTAGACAGTTGACGGGATAACCTTGGACAGTTCCTTTCGGCCTTTTTGGCCCTCATCAACTCAGAAAATCAACTTGCCTTCTTTAAAACCACTTTTCAAATTGTTTTTGTTAAAAGTACGAAGATTTTAGAATAGGAAGCGAATAGACACATGTTTCAGAGAGTTTTCAGGCAAATTTGCAGGAGTGTCAATTCAAATTTTCGGAAATTATGTCTTTTTTCATAAAGCCTTTTACAACATCCTACCATTTAGGCCAATTTATTAACATGTATTTCTTTAATACGTAGAACAGCACAGTACTTTCGATCCTTTGACCAGCGGTGCCAACCAGGTTCTCAAAATTTCGATAGATCTCCCTCCAATCTAAGCTGCGTTCACTCTGGCGCATTGAGTGGACGTCAGTTGCCGCTATTTCAATTTCAGTCGCATGGACGTCTACCGAAATTTTTAGAACCTAGTTGGCATCGCTGCTTCTGACGTACAATCAAAGTCTATAGTGTAACATAATCTTAGTACATACATCGATTTGTTGATTAATTAAAGGCAACGTTTGATTAAATCGTTCGTGGATCCGTTGGGTCTCCAAAATTTGGGCAAATGCTTGCGGGGATCTCAAAACTCATTTTTAAATTAGTTCAAAATGAGTTTCATTCCCGTCAAAACGTCTTTTCTCTTCTCCTGCTGGTTTACACGAGTGAAGTGCTCATTAACATCTGCCAACCAAAGTCACTTCCGCGCGTTCCGTAATTAAAAAACCGCATAGCGGTACCCCGGCGATGTGTCCTCAAAAGAGTACTTTTAGGTCAACAACAAATATATACATGTATTCTTCGCTCATGCCACTTGAAAATATCTCGACGCATAGCGAATTACCGGTGCAGCAGCAAATGAATGTATTGGCAGGAGAAGAAATGGGGACACGTAGCGGAATCGAACGATAATTTTGATGATAGAGCTTGTGCGCTGGGAACAGTTACACGACAATACAAAAATCGTGACGCTAATTGTGGTATGAAGTCATGCCGCGGTTGGTACGCGTGCGAAACCGTCGTTCTTTTGTTTTTCCTTTGGAATTTTTTTCGCCGCGAGAAAGGAGCACGTTCCGAGAATCTCTGAATCAGATCGCTCGGAAAAGAAAAAGTATGTATGCCACTGGAAGTAAAAATGGGCACGAATGCAAAATCATAATCTAAATATCTATCAGGCTGTTGAGGTCTAAAATTTAGAAAGGAGAGCAAGTTGGAGGTGGCAAAAAAAAGAGCGATGCAACGAGAAGAGTCATTGGAAAGGACGAAAATGTAATTAAGCGGTTTAATAATGGGATAAATTAAGATGGTGCTGTCCAGGTGTGAATGTGAATAAATATGCAAATGTTAATGCAAATTTTTGCGACTCTTCGTTGCATAAGCGAAGGACATCGATAAGGTGTCGTGTGGGTGACTTTATTACGAGTGTGTTTTAAGATTGGTTACCAAATTTTCGCTTGCATATTTATAAAAATAAGCTGCAAGCAAATCGCAATTTTTTCCCTTACCCCTCGCCCGTCGAGTTACAACTTTGTTTCAGGATAATAATTTGTGCTGCAAGGAAATTACTGATTGCAATCAAAGATGCTTTGCAAAATCGCTTTTGCCTTCCGATTATTTTATTGTCACGTATGGTAAAGGCTTCAAGTATCTTACCTATGCTGTAACCCGTGCCGACGGTGAGATGTGCGTGTCCTGTAAGAGTCGCAACAGTGAAGAGATGTGGGTTGATGGCATCCAAGGCGACTTCCTTCATCTGTAAACACGCCACATTTTTAAGCTTCTCGGTTAGGCAACATCAAACACTTCGTGCATTAAACGAAAACAAATAACTCGAAGTTTCTTCAAAAAGAACCCCCCAATTTTTTTCGATTTAATTTTGAAGGTCCTTGTTTAGAGCAGAACACATAAACATAAAAAATCAGATTTGACGTAATTGAGAGTACTTTCTCTGCTTAATTTTATTGTGAGCATCAACCCTGAAAGTGATCCTTGCAATTGCGCGTTCGTTGAAAAACGTGATGTAATTTCAATCCGGAAATTAAGAATAGACGAAAATTAGATTTTGTTTGTCGCTATAAATTACAACCTTCATGGTGATTTTAACGATGCATGAGGAAACGATTGCAAAAAATTACGTCAAGCACAATTAAAAAAAAAAATCAGACGACATAATTATGTAATTTACGAATTTTTTTGAGGAACATCTAAACTCATAGTGAACTATGCAAAGGTTGCACACACTTACATTTTATTTTAAGTAAGACTTATATTATACATTTGGCAAGTTTCTTTTATTTTGATTTACTGACGAATCGTTGACTCGCGAAAGAAAATTCAGTCGCTTTCTTTTTGTAATGCAAAATTATCGCCGGTGATTTCAATGATGCGTAAGGAATGGCAAGACGCAGACGATGACATTAAATTTATGTGTAATCAAGTGAAGCGTGCATCTCTAACGAACTGTTAGCTCTAACTGTTACTTCTTTAACCGTTTAATAATAGATCTTTGAAATTTTTCCGCTCAGCGTTATTTATGGAAATTATAAAAGTCGCTTATCGCGTGCCACTCCTGCGGTAATTGCGTCCATTACGATGACAGTTAGAGCGAGCTCGTTAATTTTGAATATGTCACATCGTTAATCGACGCAGACGATTTTAATGAACGGCTGTAAAGAAATAATTACTTTTTAAGATCGGGTGGGTGAATTAGAATGAAAATAATTCCAATTTTATAAGACCAAGTCCAAATTTGGTTCCATAAACTTTGTTATGTTGACTACTTAAGGATAATAATTCCTCAAAAATTAAAAATTAATTAAACCCCCTCTTAAATAAAAACTACAGCTTTCTAAAAGCTCCTAAGAAATATTTGCAATCTAAACGATCCTGGGAAATATAAACCACTTGTAGCAACCATTACTAATTACAGCCCCAAGCACATTTTAATCCTTAATAATTCAAGGTCATAATTTCACCTACGATCAAACAACTGACACAGAAGAGGTTACAAGAGAAGAAGAAAACATACCTAGCTTTTATCGATATGGAAAAAGCTTTCGATAAGGTTCCAAGAGAAAAACTGTGGAAAACATTACAAAGAAAACGAGTCCGAGACAAAATGATCAGAATCATTCAGAAAATATATAAGGGAAATGTCAACCACGTTATCAGTAATAATAAGAGAGGGAGGACTAAGACAGGGTGGAAGTTTAAGCCCTATTTTATTCATAATATTTATGGATGAAATACTAAAAAAATGCTCAGCAGAATTCTCAAAATTACATGTAGGATATAAAAACTTACAACCTGTATATCTATCAGAAGGAGCTTTTGCGGATGACATAGATGATGGCCAAAGACGAGAGGAATTATAGAAAAACTTAGAAGTTTGGAACAGAGAGCTGAACAAAAACGAAATGAAAATGAACATAGGAAAAACAAAAGTGATGGCAATCGGAGAAGGTACAGATAAACTAAACGTACAGATAGAAGGGAAAAAGTGAAAACTTTTAAATACCTAGGAGTTATGATAGATGACACAGGAAAACAAGAAAAAGAAATTGTAAACAGAATTGAAAATACAATGAAATTGTTCTACACAATGAATAATAAGTTTATTAACAAAAAAGAAATTTCAAGACAAACGAAAATAAAAGTTTTTAAATGTATATACAGACCAGTACTGACTTTTGGATGTGAATCATGGGTTATAAATGGAAAACAGAAAAATAAAATACAAGAAGAGTTAGAGGAGTCACAAAAGTAGATAGAATGAGAAATGTCGATATAAGAAAAGAGTTGGATATACGATCAGTACTCGAGTTTATTGAAGAAATTCAATATTCCTTTGCTTTTAGAACAACGACCTCTTGCAAATTCTAATAAAATAAGTAAATTCTTCTGAATTTAGCAAATGAAGGGTTTCATGAGGAAAGTCCCTAGTGACTTTTTGGCATCTTTGTTCCGTTTGCATCTGTTGTAAAATTGCACGACTCTCGATTAGCGCATTTGACATTTGCTTATGAAGTCGCTAAGTAATTAAATCCTCATATCGCTTTTTGTACATAATCGACAGATTTCGCGTAAAAAGTCCCATATTATACAGGAATTCTCCTAATTATCTTAAAACAGGTAAAAATTACTTGGAGACTTTTTGCATGAAACCCTTCAAATGAGGATAGGGTCCAAGGAGTGAAGGAGAAGGTCGATGGAAACTTCTGTTGTTTGAATCCATCTCTCCAATGTCATTCTATTAGTTTCAAATTCATAGCGTGTTATTCTACAACATCAAATATAAATCATACTATTCCCAAATCTCTAAAAAAAAATTAAATATCGTGCAAGAGAGAAAGAGGACGACTAGCAAATGGTTTCGTCCTTATCGACTTGTACGTACCATTCTATCATTTGAATTTAAACACTGTTCATCGTACAGCTTGTAGTAATAACTATAATCAGTGGCGGCCGGTGCAATAGAGTGGGCACAGGACAAGGCCAAAGCATTCTGTTCTCCTCTTCGTGTGTAATAAACAGAGATAGCGTTTAGCAAGTATGTCGTGTGTCCCGCTGAATCGGACAGACCGGCCGCCACTGACTATAATAAGGATGTATCGGAATAACTTAACAAAGCTTAAACCCTTAACAACAATTGTTGAAACAATTGTTGTCATGGGTTTAAGCTTCAGCTTAAATTTAAACTGGCATTGTACATACAACTGGGCCTTAAAAAGAAACAAATTAAGTTTGGGAGATTTAACTTTTTTTCTTTTTTAAGTGTCGTAGATTTAGATAAACTGAAAAGAAACGCGAAGCATTACATTTATAGGAACGTTGAGATTAAGTTCAGATTCGATTATTATAGAGCGGCACGTTCAATCATTGTTGATCACAGTGTATATTTCTCTCCAGGTCATTACTACTGTTCTAATCATTAGGTACTGCCTTTTGAGGTTTTTACGAAGAGCGAAAATTAATGAAGGACGGCGTTAGAAAATCAAAAAGAAACGAAATTGGGAAAGTCTACTTCCCCGGAAGTAAAAGGAAAACATCTACTTCCCCGGAAGTAAAAGAAAAACAGACTTCTTTGGGCAAGATAACGTAGAACTTGGTCTCAAAATCAGTGGAACTCAATTTTGTGGAGTGATGAGGCGAGATTTGAGGTTTGCGTTGGTGATAGCCAAAGCCGAGTCATAAGAACCAAATAGGAAGTTTATCACAATGACTGCCTTAAAAATATTTAAACACTATAAGAAATAAGAGGGAACTAAAGAAGAACACAATTTAGAAAAATGAAGCTTGGAATCAGCCTTGGAATTATCAAAGGCAAAAGAAAATTGTGAAGAACACAAGGACTAATTATGCGAAATGGGAAACAAAATATTACAATATAATCAAAAAAAGAAAAGAAAATTCTTTATATAAAAACCAAGAAGCAAGAGAGAATTAAAGAGCATAAGACAAGAGCTACTTGACGTAGACGCAGGGTTGTTAGAGAGGGGGTTTTCCTCTATATTTAAAACATGTTTTTCCGTTCGAGGAACAAGTTAAATGCAACAAAATTAATTTGGTGTATCTTTTAAATTTCTATTGATTTATGTGATTTTAATATTTTATTTGGGGAAAGCAGTACCAAACATCTGGTAGGTACCTGTGGCCTCTGCATGAATGGCTTTATTTTTACAAACTGATCGTTCGCATTTTGACAGAATAGTATACGAAATATTATGTAAAGTTGCGGTCAAAATAACTGACCCATTCTTTTTCTGTATTGTAAATTGCTTTTCGATCTGTCAAAGTCATGGCCTTCTAAATGAATAACGAGTTCTATCTGGCCTGGGCAAAAGTGCAGCGTGCTCCGCACTGGTTACGGGGCGCTTTCTTAACCTAAAATCTTGACAGTTTTGTCACATGTGAATCGTGGATGAGTTCGTGTAAGAACAATTAATGTTATTGTTATAAAAATTTGAGCATACTGAATATAATTTATGTTGGAATAAGGTGGAGTATTTATGTCCAATTTCGTCAACTATTACGGTTTTAGATTAAAATCTTACCTGCATACCTCTACTCAGAATTTCTGTGGTAAGTTACAACGTGTATAATAAAGCTTCTTTTCTCATTTTGCGTAATTGTCAACGACCTTTTTGACACGTTTTACATTATCAAAAGTCAAAACTCTTTTATGTAACTTGTAATTACTTTTATTTATAACACGAAAGCTTTCTTTATTGCGCAAGCGTACTTCACTCCGATATGATCAAATGATTTGTGCATGAATCTATAAAGTTTATACCATATAAATTACGTTGTATTACGGTAATTACAATATTAATTAATTTTGCGTGAACTAACTTTGATTGACAGTAATGACAGTGCACTTCAATCAGTGCCACGTAGCCAACACCAAAGTGTCGACTTTTGTCGTTTTCCCGAGCACAAAAATTCAATATAAATTTTTCAAAACGCCCAGGTCAGTTAGAACTCGCTTTTCATTTAGAAGGCCATGGTCAAAGTACTAAATTATTGGAGCTGTCATATCGTGTCAATTAAATTGCTGCTTTAATATTTAGTATAACCACGTATAACCTCCAAAACTGCAAGCCTGGTACACACTATGTAAATGTAATCAAAACGTCATTAAATTTCAATGAGATGGGTTACTTTTATTGGCCGCAAGTTTACAGTTCAATTTTTTATTATATGCCCATTGATCTATTGATAAGTCATATAGCTATCTCCTTCTAACTTTCCTTAAACAGTCTTGCGTCTTTTGTCATGTCATGTCACTTCGCCATATACTTTCTTAACTCAGATCTTTACGATCGGCATATACCCAATAAAAAAATTAACTTTACTTTGGCATTAAGTCAATTGGACACAAAATAATTGATAAACAAAGGCTTAACAAACCCCCTAAAAAGGGTCACATGAAATTAACAGTGGCAAAATCTCTCATTTTGGTTCTCCTAAAATATTATTTAAAATTCATTAAGAGAAGCTTCAAGCTAGTAAAAAATTCTTCGTCTCATTTTTGGACTAGGATCATTGGGTATTTGAAAAAAATCTACGAAAATGCAGAAGATTTCAACACATTCTTTATGAGCGTGTACAAGAATTAACATCCAATAACATTAAGGAAACATGCAACAATGATTTAAATATAACTTTGAATACTAAGTCGATATATTTTGGTCCAGTAATTAAAGAAGAAATTTTTAAAATCAATAAAAAGTTAAAGAATAAGAAAAGCTCAGGTTATGATAAAATTTCAAATCTTTTGCTGAAAAAACTGCTCTCCTAATATCTGTATTTAAAAATGGAGATCAAGACTTAATGATAAACTATAGACCAATCAGTATATTGACGTCTTTTTCAAAATTGTTTAAATATGTGGTCCTCACAAGGATCATATAACTTCATGTCGAGTTGCAACCTGTGGAATAAAACGCAGCATGATTTTATGAGGGAGAAAAGTACTGAGTCAGCAATTTTCGAATTTACTTCTGCAATATTAGAATCTTGGGGAGAAAATAAAATTGCACATGGTTTTTCCCTATCGATGATCTATCGAAGGCCTTCAGTACCCTAAATCATCGTTTACTCTTTACCAAGCTGGAAAAATATGGAATTCGTGGAACACCTCTTCAATGCATTGAATCCTATCTTTCTCAACGAAGACAAAAAAGTAATTATACCAAAAAAGTAATAACACATTATGGTACGGAAGAATCGACGTTAAAAATGGGAGTCCCTCAAGGAAGCATCTTAGGCCCTCTGTTGTTTATTATATTTGTAAATTATTTACCAGAAGTAATTCAGAACGAAAGTTGTACCGTTTATAAATATGCAGATGATACATAGTATTCTTATAAGAGCAGACGATATCATGGAAGTCTTAGAAAAAAGTTCAGAAACACTATGCACAGGGTCGAAAATGGGTATAGCGCTAATGATATGGTACTCAACAAAACAAACTATTTTCATCACAACGATTGACATTTGTGAAAGTGCCAAATATTTGGGAATACATCTGGATGGAAATCTACGATGGAACTGTCGCGTGTCAGTTGTATGTAACAAACTCAGTTCTTTGTGCTTTGGACTTAGAACACTTATAGCGTTTTCGATTGACTGCACTAGTGCGCACTCAGTGTATCTTCATCTCGTTTTATTACATGAGGTTAAAAGAAGATGCAAATAAACTGAGTGCAACCGGTGCAGGTGAATCGAAAACGCTATTTGTTATTACACTAGTTTGTCTGTGCTAGAAACGGTTTATCTTGCAAATTTTTACTCCTTGTGCCAATATGGAATCATCTTCTGGGGTAGATGTTCTACTGTTGATAAGGTTTTTGTTTTGCGTTACGAATTATATATAAAATCTCCTTCAGAGGAACGTGTAGAGGACTCTTTAAGACAAATAGTTTATTAACCATTTACGGATTATATATCTACAAATGTGTGTCTTATGTAAAAAATAACAGATTTTATTTCTCTGCGTGTGAAAAGCAAAAAAAAATAATTATGCAAAAAGATCTACAGATTCGTATCTATACCCAATTCATAAATTGAAAAAAATTGAAAATGGAGCTTACTATGTGTATGAAGTTTTATAATAATTTACCGACTAATTAAAAATTAATTGAAAATGTAAAAAAATTTAAGAGAGCAGCTTTTGAATTGTTAGTATAATTAGAGCACTACAATTTATTTGAATATTGTGAAATATAATTTTTATTTTAATTTGAACTGTTTCGTATTTCAATTTTGTTTTCTTAAAATGTTTCTTTTTCTCTATGTATTAAGTTTTAAGTTATTCGAATCTGTCTCGTATCTCAATTTTGAATTACTTACTAAGACGTTTTTCAAATTCTGTATTTTTGCATTTTTTGAAATAAATATTATTATTATTATTAATATTAATGATTTAACACACCTAGAATCCCATAAAATGGCATTCCATTCCTGTTCCAAAAGTTTATAGACCACCAAAAATTGAGCAATGCAAAAACGGTTAAAAAATCATATAAAAATTTGTAGACTTCGAAATGGCTCTTCATTTTTGGTTCAGAGGAACTAGGGTTTAAAGAAATTCTTTAATAAAAATAATTAAAAGAATATGAATTATAAAGACTTGGCTTAGTCAATACAGGGTTAATCTGTTAAGGGTAAGTCAGTCGAGTTTTAAGTTGTAGCTTCAGTAAACAACATGATAAGTTAATAGAATTTTCATGGTGTAGCCCTGATATTCAAACAAAAACAATAATAAAAAGAGGCGTTTGAACGGATGACAAACTGGATCGTTAGAAGAAACATTTTGGTCAGACGGTTGGTTAAGGGAAAATGAACCTAGAGACTTTAAATATTATTCTTCAATATTATAACAATATAATCGACTGAAAATATTCTAATTTATTTAATTATTGCTAATATGGTGATGCAATTTCTTGTTTGTCAGTTAGTGGAAAAGAAATGCTCAAGATGGATTTTGATCTGCCTTCAAGACGTAGGGTACGTGCGGATTTAGTTAATGACGAACCAAACTTGTCAAGAAAGCTCTTTCGTTCATGGTCTAGCTATGCCAGATACATGCATTTATTTTCTATCAACAATATGTCTCTTCTGCCATTAAGAAACCTTTAATTCTTAGGGTTCGTGATAGTGTTAAATAGAAATCGTTAAGGTAAAACGTGCACGAACTGTTTCCTTTTAACAATGTTAAAAATATCCTTTTGAATAAATATATTCGAATAAGGGCCGGTATTATAAAGGGAAGTTAACTTTAATTCTATTGGTTTATTCTCATGGTAACAATTGTGGACGCAATTGTTGCTATGGCAATAAACTGGGAGTTAAAGTTGACTTGCTTTTATAATACAGGGCCTAAGTTATGTGTAACCAAAGTATATGTTGTTTATACATACTCTACAGAGAACGTCAGCCATAATCATTCGTCCTTCTGCATCGGTGTTGCCAATACGCACAAGAGCACCAGATCTAGCTTTTATAAGTTCATCCGATACATATGCGTTTGATCCTATGCTATTCCTAACCAGGCTGAGGGCTCCTATTACGCGAACGTTATCAGGTTTCAAAAGGTTGACCACTTGCATGAAACCAGCGACTGCAGCCGCACCACATTTATCCCGGGACATCCCCGCCATGACCCCCCCGGCTTTTACATCAACACCGCCAGTGTCGTAGGTCACTCCTTTTCCGACGAAAATCAACGTTTCCGTCACTTTCGAAGCGTCCTCAGGGTTATACTCTAAATACACGATTCGGCCTCGGTGTCTGTCCACTAATTTCGTGGCTCGGTTCACCGCCTCGAAAAGGGGATATTCCTGTGCGAAATCCTCCTCGTTTTTCACCACATCAATCGTAAGAGAGGAGTCGGCGAAAACTCCGGTTACGTATTCCAGGATCCTGGCGGGGGTCATTCTTTCCGGGTCTGCGTCGCCGATGTCTTTGGAGACGCGAAGGCCCGAGTCTAAAACCAGCGCATCTTGAATGATGGAAGCGATTCTGTCTTTGTTCGGGGAATATATTCCTAATTTTTCTAGAGTTGGGAGCTTCGTCGGGGCAAGTTCACGAACTTGAATTGGCTGAAATAAAAAAAAGGGGGAAGTAATATTATACGAATGAATAAACGTAAATAATTGTTGAATTAAAAGTGTATTGCATCACGCTGCTTCGTAAAGGAAAAATGTATTCACGAGATTAAGTAAGAATGTTATTTATTTACAATATAATTTTATCTAACGCGAATAAAAAAGTGCCAAGTAATCTGGTTTTAAAATGAATGCAGAATAGTAAATAGTTTCAAAAGGAACGATGACAATTGTCAGTGTTCACTTGCTGGTTGTTGTAAACAAGTGCAATGCCACTTTGCAGCAGCAATTTGTCCTACTTCGCTCGCATTTATTGGCAGCTGGCTTCTTGTGCATTCGTTCAATATGCAAAACGAAACCATGCAGAGTTAACATAACTGTAAGAACGAATAAAAAATAATGACCTACTGCATAATTCCATAATTACAGCAATAGCCTCGTGCCTGAGCAATAGTTGCGATAATAATTGCGTAACATTGTTAAGCTGGCACGAAACAAAGAAGCTGAAAAAACGGACGTAATAGGTTTTATTATTTAATAGTTTTCTTGTGCCATGTTCAGGGAATTATTTTATTGATTCGTTTAAGTTTTTTATTTCCTTAATACATAGGTGTTATGTTGTTGAATTTTATCTTTTAATAAGTCTTGAAAAGTGCCCTTTTCAGAAATTTCTTGCTGCAGTTAACTATTGCATTTCAATAACTTAAAATCTCATGGGATTGTGGTATCTAAATACCGTGCTATCGAATAAAAGTGATTCCCGAGTAAGCTGTGGATATTTCTTTAGGGTTGGCAACAAAAGCCATTAGTCATGAAACAAAAGCTATGTCTTTTTTTTAAATCTTATAGTAAAGTACCGTTTCATCAACTTGACGAGTTTATTTTCATGTGGACCAAAACTTATTTAACATCCCACGTATATGTATAAAAAGATAATTTTTAATCACAAAACTTTTTCTAATCAACAAAATTCTATTAATAGCTCCATTTTTTTCTTGTCGCAATAAAAAAAAACCATTGATTCGAAATTAATGTTTTCGACTAACAAAGCGGAGGTTGAACTAAATAAAGCACAACATGATTTGCAAGATAAACGTCACCACAAAGACCTTCGTTTTCCCATGAATCACGATATATCAAAACTGCACTTTGCCCGCCCGCTTTAATCAACAGAACAATAACAGAACGCAAACCAAATACATAATGAGGAAATTCGAAATTGTTTCGAAAAATTTTACACGCGTACCTACTTAACTCATGCATATACCTATAGTTACCGTACAGGTCGTTCATAATCATAATACATACATAATTGTATAACGCGTTCCACATTCCAGCGTAAACGGCGATAAAAATATGCGCCAGTAATAACCTTAACCATGGTGTACGTAATACATTACGAAATTGTAGTTTATGCAATATAGCGTTGAATTAATTAATTAGTTTATTGTGTGTACGGATTATCTGTTATTATCAGTCAAGGTAGTGTGTCTAATATTTTTCAAATAAAGCCTTACTACTTCTGTTACTATATTTAAACGTCGCTCGGTAATTTATATCAAGGACGGAAATGATTGGAGTTGCAATTTATTGGAGTGTCAAGTGCAACGCGTTTAATCCCACAGATCGTACTTTCATCTCTCCACATAGTAAAATAAATCGAGGGATCTTTTAAATAATCGAAAACATTCATTTTTGTTATATACAATTTTTAACGAATTGGACCATACAAATTGTGTATGACATATTATTAGAATTAGAATTCGAAAAGAATGCATGAATATAATAGTTATTACAAATATTTTAAGAAGGAAAGACGGGAATTGTATTATAACGTTAAGGATGAAATATGATTAATTGTTTAAATAAGGAAATCACAGCACTATTCCTGATATTGCATTTAATATGTAAATGCCAAATATTTTAGTTTTGACTTTGTCATATCGAATAATTTCAAGACCAAGTAGTGCATTTTTATACGACTTAAATATTCCTAGGATATTCCAGGATTAAAATAGTACAAAAAGAAATCGCATCCTCGAATAACTCAAACGAAACAATCAAATTTTCTGTATTTATTTAGTTCTAAAAATGGGTAAATGCATATATTTTTATTAACAAAGAGTCCAATAAAATTTAACAATTTTTTTATCATTCAGACATTCTCACTACTACAACACATTTTCCATACCGGAACATGTTAAATTATTGTCAAAAATTTTAATATCTTTCGTAGGTTTGATTATACATACAAGTGAATGTCATTTTCAATTAAGTTTAATTTTTATGTGTCAGTACCTATGATTGCTACAAAGCATCTACATGGTCGTTTTAGTGATGTTCTACCCAACGCCATCTCATCAGCAATTACAAAATGTAGTCGTTGCTTAAAATACTCATGAGATGTCGTTGAGTGAAGGACTTCCATTGAAACAACCATACAGATGCGTCAGACACCGTCAGTAGAATATTGTCACGAAAGGGATTTTCTAAAAAACCACGACGGGCTTTCTGGTTGTATTCTGCAAACAAATAATTTAATCGCGAACATGTGTAATCGAGGGCACCACAACCGTGTCGAAATAAACAGGTAATCGGTTCGAATTCCACAACGATAGAGCTCAGCGAAAATTACGATAAACGAGGCCCCGCACATATGAAATCGATGGGCGAAACACGGGGCAAGAACAAAGAGATGCAACATGCAAACTAGCCAAAAACGGTGTATAAAAATGCGAGCCAAAAATTAGGAGGCAGTCGTTCTACCGAACCGACTCAGTGGGCACTAGTGCCGACCCACCGGGACGCCACGCACCGAGACGCTGTCCTACAACTGAAAGCCACTCCATCGAGACGCTGT